>CM039733.1:5877243-6477243 GCA_022539455.1 Dendrobium nobile | reverse complement strand
ACGAATCCAACGAGCCCAAGATATCCTAATTCCAACATCATTAAGACTTTCAAATGTCTGACGAACGGTGCACAATCAAGGGATTCAATATCAACCGTCCATTCGATCACTCTCTATTTGCCCCTGATCTCATACCTATTTACAAGCTATGCCACTCCAGAAAATCTATAAATAGACCCCTCATTTCTCATGAGAGGGGACCCCCAAGCAAGAAGAAGAGAAGAGAATGATAAGAGGGAATAACTCCTCCCGACCATCACCAGAGTTCTTCCCGCCGCCTGAGTAACGCTGGAATTTGGTCGAACATCCTGGCAACGCCATAATTTTTCCTAAGCAACATCAAAGTTCTATTCGACGCCGGAATTCAGTACAGCTTTTCGGACAACACCTGAATTCTGCCCAATTTCCTTAGTGACGTTGGAACTTTGCTTAACTTTTGTAATTGAATATCAACTTAGAAGAGATTTATTGTAATCTGGTCGTCCTAACTTTGTGGACGAGCCAACCTCTTTATTTCAAATAAAACACTAGTGGAACTATTTCAAATGGGCGAGATCCTGTGATTTTTTCCCTTTTAGGGTTTCCGCGTAAAATTTCTTGTGTTATTGTTTCTTCTCTTTTTGTGTGCTAGATATCCGTACAACACTAAGACGAAAATTTCTTAACTCTACTGCCGCATATATTCTAGTCCGCAACAATTATAATGATTAAATTTGAGGATAAGCATAATATATATAAATTTATTTTCAATAATTAAAATTTTTATCTGAATATTCCGACTCACCTATATTTTTCTTTAAAAATAATAATTATATTTAATAATATAAAGGACTTCTGTAAATATTTTTCAAACGGCTTACGGTTCTTACGGAAGAGCCGATCGTATAAACTCGCGCAATAAACATGTGGTTGAAAAAAAAAATTCAAACCTTTACGATGACCATAACTCCATCCCACCCGTCATATGGTCATACGTGGCAACTTGAAATTCACTTTAAAGAGCCAGGTCAGCATAGTCACATTTGGAGTCATTATTTTCTGTTTCGACATCCGAACGCGCCAGTCATCCCTTCCCCTTCTTAATGCCGCACGAGCAGTCGCTTCCTTCTTTTAGTCCTCATTCAGCAACTCGATCCCAACTTCTCTTCTCTTTCTTCTCCATGGCGTCCCCTCTGCTAAGACTTGCTCTCTCTCCTAGCCCTAAACCGAACAACGTAATCCTACTCCGTCCCGTCAGATTGCTCCACCATCTTGGTCCCCTCCGCGGTGGCCTTGGCGGCCTCGGCAGCGGCGCGGGAAGGTCGGTTTCGAAGTCGCTGAGATTAGTCCGAGCAAAGGCCGTGGAGTTTGGAGCTACGGAGGGGGGTATCCAGCATCAGGATGCAAGAAACACGACGATTCTCTTGGAGGTTGGCGGGATGATGTGCGGCGCCTGTGTCTCCCGCGTGAAATCGATATTGTCCGCCGACGATCGGGTCGAATCGACGGTCGTCAACATGGTCACCGAAACGGCGGCGTTAAAACTGAGAACTGGAGTTGAAGAGGAAGGGGAGGAAAGAGTGGCCGAGGAGCTTGCTAGGAAGTTGGCGGATTTTGGCTTTACGGCTAAGAGAAGGAGGTCGGGGCGGGGGGTGGGGGAAAACGTGAGAAAGTGGAGGGAGATGGCGGAGAAAAAGGAGTTATTGCTTGCAAGAAGTCGGAATAGAGTATTTTTTGCCTGGACGCTGGTGGCTCTGTGCTGCGGATCGCATGCTTCGCATCTCCTGCATTCTCTTGGAATACATGTTGCACATGGTAGGATTTTCTTGCAAAGCTTTGGCTGTTAATGGAGAAGTAACCAAAAACAAGCCTGAAAGCCTTTAATTGCTAAATTCTTATCCATTTTCAGTTAATTACACCGAATAGTTGATCTTTACATTGGATGTGTTAAACAGGATCGTTTTGGGATTTGCTGCATAACTCTTATTTGAAATGCGGTATTGCAGCTGCTTCATTGCTTGGACCTGGTAGAGGTAATTTCAGCACTTTCTTGTCAAATTTTGTTCATGGAAAATGTTAGTTTTATGATGATTATCAAGAGATGAACCTTAACTAAACCGAAAGTTACCTTATGAATACTACTGTGAAGCATTAAGCTAAAATTCCTTCTGGAAATGAATAAGCATTGAATGAAAGCTGAAAAGATGCAAGAATTCAGGCATTTGTGCTTACGGTGTTTGAGAACTTTACTCCATGATCTCTGTTATTTTTTTGGCAATTTACTTTCGTACATTTCTTAGACATTTTGAAAATATTTGTAGGCTAAAAATGATGAACCATGAATGATCTGTATGGCTTAGGGCTGGCTAAAAGTGTTGGTGACAAAACATGTTTGCATATTCCTCTCAATGCAATTATGAGCTGCCTTGTATGGATTAAATGCAAGGGCGGATTTAGGAGGAGGGCATGAGAGGGCACGTGCTCCCCACTAAATATTTAATGCCATTATATATAATAGACATACATTAATAATTCATTATTATTTGATTTTTATGTTAGAGTTATTAGAATCAGTTTGTTATCATCATTAATATTATCACACATGCTTAATATTTATTAAAAAATTATAATATTTATTATAATATATCATCATTATAGATGATACTCTCGTTTATTGTTCTTTTCTTGCTATTCTATTCTCTTGTATTTATATAGGCATGCTTGAGTTAGCATTAGGATCAATGAAATAAAGATGAAGGTTTACAAAATGTGTCATGATGTCAGAGCCACCTCTCTAAGTGTTTGTCTTTATCACTTTTTTGCATGAAGGTCCTGTAAGGATTCGGCCTTTTGGCTTATATTCACTCGATGAATGGAGATCGACCTTTGTGTTCGATGGTGAAGGTCTATGAACATCATGTAGATCATGCGGACAATACAAGATCTCATGAAGATCCCGTAAGAATCATGTGAAGATCTCGTGAAGATCTTGTTAGGACCCCTTGAAGATCCTGTGAGGATTCTATCTTTTGGTGATGATTATGTCACCTTTGATCTCGATAAAGGTTGACTCAATGTCAATATCTCGGTTGTTCAAACATCAATATCTCGGTTGTTCTTGGTTTTCTTGTTAAACATTTTGAAAATCTATTAAATAGCTCTTAGCTTGGATCTCTTAGTTCTTCTTGCATTGCACAAGCTCTTGATGCTTCTTGTTATAGCATTATGGGCTTGTGGGCGGGTGTTAGAGTAATTAGAACTAGTTTGCGAGAAAGTTTTGTAACTGATAGATTGAACTCGGGTGTATATTATTTAGCCAACATGTATAATACTCACATTAGTTTATTCAATCAAACTTCAATTAACATTACTCACTTTTAAGGCATGTATACTTTCCCTGTTTGTAGATCTCCTTTTAGATGGTCTCAAAGCATTCAGAAAAGGCTCACCAAATATGAACTCTCTTGTGGGTTTTGGATCAATTGCTGCATTCCTGATTAGCTCTGTGAGTCAAATTTAAGAACTAGTTTTTCTAATGATAGTTGTTTTCCCTTGAGCTCTTTCCTTACACTTTTAACATGCTTAATATACTAATCACCTTTTCTTTATTGCAGGTTTCACTTGTGAACCCAGGCCTAGAATGGGAGTCCTTCTTTGATGAACCGGTGAATTTTCTTTCCATCATCTTCTGTAAACCTTTTCCCCTGATTGATTTGTGGCACAGATATGAGTTCTCTATTAGAACAATTTCTACCTTTACACACACACACAGACACACAAACACATTTCATGTAGGAATTCCAAAGCTTGCCTTTAATTTGCTGTGTTTGTTCATGCTTACAAATGCTGAATCTACTGCACGCATATTGGTGACTTGATATATATCTGAATGGATGTGTCATTGAATGCCTATATGCAAATTAATGTACCCAATTTTATCTTTCCGTGAGTACATTAAACATTTAGTTTCATATTGATTTACTGGGGTTTCACGTTGTTCTGGAAGCATATTCTCAATCTTCATAATTTTTTTCTTAGCATTCAGGTCATGCTTCTTGGTTTTGTACTTTTGGGACGTTCTCTTGAAGAAAGGGCCAGGCTCCAGGCTTCCAGTGACATGAATGAACTGCTGGTAAGTTCTTGGATTAATGAAGTACTCTTATCCATCTTTATGTTGTCCGCTCAATTTTGTTTGGTCTTTTAATTTATTCCTCTACATATGTCCTTACATGTTGAGAAGTTTAGTTAAATCCATTTTGACCAAATTACATATTAAAGATTTTTGAGCTATAAACCTTTAGTTAAACTAAAATCATAAATGCTATTGCAAAATGGAGTTGATTATTGCATGAAATATGAAAAATTTTCTGCTCCACGTGTACAAAATTTATCTGCATATAATGGGCTACCTATTAAATACTGAAAGCATGTGGATTTAGTTTATACAAGAAGCTTTAAAAATTTAATTTGATTATCGCATGCAACTAATATGATGCATTTTTTGCAGTCTTTGGTCGCTACCAAGTCACGATTAGTGATAACTTCATCTGAAGAACCCACATCACCTGATAGCTTGCTAAGTGCTAGTTCCGTTAGCATTGAAATCCCAACTGATGATGTCCGGATCGGAGATTCACTTTTGGTTTTGCCTGGGGAAACCATTCCAGTTGATGTATGTTACTTACCATTATCAATTGCTTGAATTTGGAATGCTCCTCTATTTTATTTTATTAATGTAATATTGGTATATAGTGATGGTTTTAAAGCTTTTTTACCTCAAATTGGAATATGTTGATATTGATACATTTGGGTTTGTTCTTGTTCTTAAGCACGTGAGCACTTGTTCATATGCAATACATAAAATTGACTCTTTAAATTAGGATATGGGCGTCCTAGTTATATTATATCATGTTTGGAAATAACGATTTGATCACCTGGAAAAAGCCACCCCTTCCTTGAGCTTCCTTGATGTGCAAGAGAAACTCGTGAGTAGTTTTCTTTGAGGTAGATTGGGTTTGTTTTAGTTAGATCCCACTTGAAGTTAAATCAGAGTTTATTTATATTTTAGTTTGAACTTGCTATGAGCCCAAGTCCTCATGGTTGACTACAACTCTCGCTTGTGGGAGTGAGCTTCACTTAAAGAGGTTGCTTATACGACCCAACTTGAGAGCTTGGAATACCCAGGTGAGTGCAGTCAACTAGGTGTTTGTTTTATTCTTTTTAATTAACATGACTATTAGTCCAACATAAGCATCATTCATTGTATAAAGAGCTACTAAACCATAATATTTTGTTAATAGTCAAACCACACAAAATAGTTCAATTTCATACATTTCAAATACATGAACTAAAATCATGTGCAGGTGATTATTAAATACCTATTTTCACTTGCTCCTCTCCTATGGTACATAAATCCTTCTTTGTCACCCATTCAATCTAGAGGGGCATTTCCTGAATGTTAGCATTCTATAATTAGTTGAGTTAACACAACAAAACTCAATGGCTAATTATAGTTCTATAATATATCAATTTGAAAAAAATAAAATGCATGTGAGTGGTTGAAAGTGATCTTTACATTTTATTTACAATGAATTTACATATATGCTATACTAAGTTAAAGGCAATATCAGTTTGGAAAAGCTAATATTTTGTGATGTATTTATCATATCATATCTTTTATTATAGCATCTATCTTATGAGCAATGTCTAAAACTTGTACCAATTAAGGCACAAGCCTTTTTCATTTCCTTTGTTTTTCCCAAAACTTTTTTTATTTTATGTGCACGGGTATATTGCGTCCTCAGTTAGTACCATATGAGAGTGAACTCCTTCATTCGATATGCATATACATTTCTTATTTACAACCTTTCATTCATTATATGTAAACATACTTTGACTATGATTGAAATAAATACATTTTATTTAACACCATGGAAGACATATATGCACAGAAAAGAAATAGTTATTTCAATCATTTAGTGGCAAATTATATTCTTAAAAATATTAAGTGAGCACTTAAGCCATTATATCAATTAATAGATCAAGCTTAAGATAAGAACTATACATTGCCATAAAATAAAGCTCTAATTACCCAACTCAACCTCAAAGATTTGTTTTAACCCATTACTTTTGAAACTCCACATTCCGTAGTTGAATATCTATAATCATACATATAAAATGCTTGTTAATCCAATTATTTTCTTTTTCTCAACTCTGATATTTGTATATATATAAATTATTATTCTTCAAATCAATCTCCTAACTTGATTACCTTTATAATAGCCAACTTTAAAAAAATTTAATTTGTATATCCTGCTCGCTTAACCTAGATCAAGATTAAGACCATTAGTCTTTTAAATAAGTCACCTGGTATGAAATATAATAAACTTCCCTCAAATCGACTAAACCATAATGTCCAAAATTTTTTTTTATAAAATTTGTAGTCTTAAAATCTGGGGAACAACTTATATTATAGAAAAACATCTTAATTTACCAATTTCTCAATAAAATTCCCAAAAATCTTCTTATTTAATCATACCTCAAATACTTCTTTTGCGCAGTCACCACATCTTGATTTATTCTTTTATTATTACACTTTGAAATCTGATACGATTTTTCTTTGATTATAAATTAAAGCAAAACAAATCTAAATTGACTTCCTGATTTGTATCTCAGGAAAGGCAAAACGAGTACATTCCAATACATTAACTCAATCATGTTAAATCATCTTGTAAACCTTTGTATAAATCTTGCTCAGCTTGGTTACACACAAAACTCCAATCTTTTCCTTTGCATGCTAGAGCGTTCATCTGATTTCTCTCTAAATCGGATGACCTAGCCTCTTCCTGTAGTCGCTCTTAGTTTTGCCTTCGCTCTCTTCCTAGGATGAGTGAATTTTTCTATTCCGTTCTTTTCTGTTTCTTCCTTGTTGACCTCTCACTTTCTTTCTCTTCTTGTTCTATCTGTGGATTCATTCGTTCTTTGCGTACCATTTCATCTTTCACTGTAGCTTTTGCACTCAACTCTACCTTCTCTCACCTTCTTCATCTGATTTCATCACTATGTTTGTTCGTGTACCTGTAAGGAAACGAAGTTCACTTGTGTCTTTGTTAGGAAATAGAATCGCAGGCTCCTCTATGTGAGATAGATTGCAGTGGGCTTTGGTGACTTTTTCTTTTTAATATTTAAGCAATGGGACTTACTCAGCTTCAAATAGCAATTTTTGCTATGTCAAATGCTATCAATGGTTGCGAATGTGTGAATCTTAAGCGAGTGCTTATTACATTTAACATATTTACTAATGCGCTGCATTCATTAAATTTCTTCTTCTTCCGCATTCCAAATTTAGATGCAAGTCTAAAGCAAATTTTAGAGTTTTACAGGATTCATTCAGATGATTGTCAATATTTTTATCGAGTCATTTTGCCGGTCTAAGATATGTTTGTGGATTGCTTTTAGTCTTATTACCAGAATGACAGATGAATTTGATGAAATTAGTCCATTTTTTATAATCAAAATTATGATTAAGCTTGTTGATGACATCAAAATAATTTTATGATTTCCTGAAAGATATTGATTAGTTTTAGCCTTATGCAATTGCCTGCAATTAAGAAATTACTCCCTAGAGGGAGTAGAAACCTAGTGCCAAATTAAATATAAATAATAGAGGGGTGGTCTTTAATACTTTGTCAGGCCAAAGACGATGACATGGGAGTCTTTTGATGTAGCCGAACTAAAGATCAGCAACACATTGACTGTTCAACACATTTTTACTTTTCTCGGTAGTAATTATGAGAACAACAATGTCAACTATTTTTTATCGGTTGGCTGCCATAGAGAATGAATGCGTTGATGGGTTAGATTTTCCTTAGGATAATGATGACAACATTTGACAATGATTTGATAGTCATCGCTGATGCTTGATCATGGGTGGTTGTTATCCGATAAACAATCACTCATATCCGAAGTTCCAAACCAAATATCAATGAAGGGAGGGGAGACTCCATGATAGACCAAAGATCAATGGCAAAAGGGTGGTCTTCGACTCTTCAAAATCAAACTGAATCAAAAACCACTTGTGCAAAATCATCAATTTAATTAGATTGAAGATCAACTTCTTCTATTTCTCACTTGCATTTGCTTGCTAGGAATATTTTTTTTTAATGATTAGCAGCAAGTCCTACGGTCCGTATTGCAGAATCTTTGTTTTTAGTATAGTGAACTACTCAGGATTGTATATTATGCTTCTTCTTGTGCTCCTATGCAGGGAAATGTTCTTGTAGGAAGAAGTGTTGTTGATGAATCCATGCTAACTGGAGAGTCTCTTCCGGTGTTGAAAGAAAAAGGTTCACCTATTTCTGCCGGAACTATTAATTGGGTATGAGTATTCTTGCAACATTATTCTACATATGGCTCCTAAGTTACCTATTCTTGATAGCAATAACATCATCTGCACGAAAAAGCTTTCCATTATAGTAGAAAAGAAATAATGAGATATTAGTTAATATTTTATCTAGAAACTTGGTGCAGTAGCCACTGACTAGTAATGAGCTATATCTATTGCCATTTTTCGCTGATCATGACACATAAATATGTGCATGTATGACTATATAAGTAAAAAATCAGGCCATGAATAAAGTATATATACGCATGCACACCTACAAAAAATGTGCATATTTTTTTTAATATACGGGTACAAAAGTAGACACATGAATATGAAGTATATACACTGAATAGTCATGTCTTTTTGAATATATGTAGTGAAAGAAAGCAAGGCCAACCACTATCAACATATGCTGTCAAGTAAAATTAAGAACTTTTGTATCCAATTACTTCTGATGCAGCCCATGAAAATGTTCTGAAAATGGCTCTGATGGACTTATCTCTTACTCTTGTCAGTTAATGGTTGGTCATCATCTAATTTATGACTATACATAAGTAATTCGTAAGTAATATATGAACTTGATTCTTTAGCAGAGTTTCATTTTTTTTTTAATTCTTGGGATTGAATGGTTTATCAAATCATGCTTTCTTTGATTCTTTTATTATTCATCTGACAGCCTAATTAAACGTAATTGAAAATGTGAAGATAGATGTGTAGGAAAGTTGAGTAGGATAGAGGTTAAAATGATATTGTTAGAGAGATGATAGGAATAATACCTATGAAGAATAAGATAGGGGAGGATATGTAGGAGGTTTGTTCATGGACAATTGAGGGCGAAACATACACCATTATTGTGGGTTGATAGAACTTATAAGGACTAACAAAGAAAAAGGAGCATGAACTAGAGCTAGCACCTATGTAGTTCTCAATAGGAAGGAATGGAGAAGAAGAATTCATAAAGTCGATATTGAATAATTCTGTAAGGCTAAAAAGATGGTTTTTTACCTGTGCTTCACTCTTAGGCGTGTTGAAAACATACTGGATTTGTCCATGGTCTTTAGTAGGATTTAGCATAAATCTAGCCAAACGCAAATCGACCCTTTGTAAATCCGGGAAATCCATAAATTTTGGATTTACGGAATAAATATGATAAATCCCTCTAAATCCTAATCCCATTTCTATTCGGATTTAACACAACTTACAGTTGCGGAAGATCTTCCCGCGGCGCCCGTGTCGCGATGTGTTGCCCGAGCTCTTTATGTCACGACCCAACCCGACCGGAACGAGTCCCTTCGCGTCGGGCCGCAACAAATGTTGATAATCCAGGATCTAGTTTTGGAATTTGCTTCAGAACTTTCTTCCAGATATTCAAACAAACAAAAACACAGAGCTACTATAAACTTCAAATATATATATATATATATATATATATATATATATATATAAATGTATCCATTATTTTCTTCTTTCTTTCATCAAAATAATCATATACAATACAGTGCATGGCTACAGACAGAAAGAACATAACAGAAAAGTCATGACTGTACAAAAAATCAAAAGAACAAAATACCTAATGACTGATCAGACACAGAACGGCTAGTCCAAGTCTTCCTTCCCTTTCCCAGAACCTGAAAACCACGCAGAAAATAAGGATGAGCTAACAGCTCAGCAAGACTACACTCACCAATCAAAATCTCCAGAAATTCACATTAGAAAACACATCAGAAGCAGTTATTCAAATAGCCGTACAGAATCGTATAACAGACAGAACATATACTTGATCAAATAGAAATCAAATCACAGATACCTGAATTCAAATCAGAGTGCAGAACAGATCTTATAAAACTTTCAAATCACAGAATGGATCGGATTGTACAAATCAGAATTCAAATCAGATAAAATCACATTTTAGATATCACATTTCACATAGCACATATCAGATATCCCTGACCCTGACAGAATCTCGACGGATTCTGGCCCCTTATGCCTCCCTTCCCTGACACTGACAGAATCTCAGATTCTGGCTCCATAAAACTTTCAAATCACAGAATGGATCGGATTGTACAAATCAGAATTCAAATCAGATAAAATCACATTTTAGATATCACATTTCACATAGCACATATCAGATATCCTTGACCCTGACAGAATCTCGACGGATTCTGGCCCCTTATGCCTCCCTTCCCTGACACTGACAGAATCTCAGATTCTGGCTCCTTATGTCTCCCTTTGTGCTTATAGCACCAGAACAAAACAGATATACAGAATTTTCAGAACAGAACTTGTTTTCAGATTTTTCAGATTTTCCTGACATAGACAGAATCTCAAAGGATTCTGGCCCCTTATGACTCCCTTATGATAGCACATCACATCAGAACATTCAATTCAGAAAATCAGATTTCATCATAAAAATCGTCAGCGGCATAACGGCAGTATACGAAATTTATACAAAATTCACAAATTCAGAAATTTACCAAATTACCACAGATAGTGTAAAACAGCATTGTAAGACTTTTATTGTACTGAGATAGTAAATTCAGACATCCAGATAAATTGTTATTCGATCAAAACTCCACAGAATTCAAAATACCCGGTAAAAATATTCCAGAAAATACTCAAAACGTGCACAATTATCATCTCAGAAACATACCAAAAGTTACGCGGTAAAAAGTTCATCAGTGCAAAACAGAATCAATTATTCGCTAACAGAAACAAAATCCAAAACAGAAAAGTCGTCAAAAATCTCATTTCTGAAAATTAAGAAAGGCGGAATGTGCCTTACTTCGAGTCGGTCAACTTTCTTAATTGCAGCTACGGTCGTAAACGGACAAAAGTCGCCCAAAAATCACTTTTTATTCTTTTTCCTTCGGTTTTCTCTCTCTTCAAAAGATCTCATTTCCATATATATCCAACCAGATCGTCCCGGACAATCGCAAATCGTCCCGGGACGATTTGCCCTCTGGACAAAATTCGTTCAGACATAAACAGTAATCGTACCTGGACGAGTTGTTCTCTGGAAAAATTTCGTCCAGACGAACCCCAGTTCGTCCTGGGATGAACTTCTCTGTCCAGAAATTCCTCTACAACCTGTACCGATCGTCCCCGGACGATCCCCGGACGATCCAACTTTGTCCGGACGAACCTGGAAGGAAAAACAGCTTTCACACTTTTTCTCCATGGAGGAAGATGCCGCTAATTGTCATCTTGTGCCCTAGCCGCTCCCGAAGCAGTATTGCTGGTTTAGGTCAGCGGATCTACGGGATCTGATAGGAGAAATGCCGTCGAAGTATGCGAAGTAGAATAGCTACGAACTATTCGAGAATAGGAAAAGCAATTTCAAGCAAACCTGCGGTCTGTGCGGCTATAGGAAGGTTACCGTATTGCTAGAAAACATAAGAATAAATTAATTTAGTTTAACTACGTTGATTATAATTAATTAATAATGTAATATAATTAATAAATAATTAATAGTTTATATTAATTGATAATTAACTTAAATTCAATTATATTATTTATATTTGTTTCTTAGTAATGGTAATTAAATTAATAATTAATAACTAACTCATAAATAATTAAAATTAATAAGTTATTTCATAATTAGTTACTTTTTAATTATATTATTTTCTAATTTTAATTTATTGATAACAATTAAAATTATAATTAATAATTAATTTGTACTTTAAATATGAACAAAAATTAAAATACAATTTGATAATGAACTAACCTATTTAAATCCTAGATTACATTATCAAACAGTTCTACAGAATTTAATAGGATTTAGGATTTATCTTGTTAAACAATTTTCAGGATTTAACTTTTGCAGGATTTAACAATTTTATTAAATTCTGCTCAAGTTAAATCATGCTTGTTGCCATTATGTTGTAGTTTACTATCATGTAGTCGTTAATCAGTGTAAAAAAAATTCATGTTGTCATGTACTCTTTATGCTTTTAGTTGTTTCTGTTTAATGATGTTATGTTTGGTTTATTATTTGGTATAGAGTTATTTCTAATTTATAATAGTTGTATTGAGGTGGCTTCATATTACTCCAATTTTATATCTCCAACTATTTTAAATCTTGTAATATGTTGTCAAACAACTTATCTGGATTTAACAAGGTTTAAAATTTGTCATACCAAACACTTTTTAGGATTTATGAGCCTAGGATTTACTAAATCCGGATTTACAGGATTTAGTAAATCCTACTAAAATTGAATCTAATCCTATACCAAACACCCCCTTAGGCTGAGTTTAAATACTCTTGACAGCTGAATTCTTGATACGTTTTATTTCCAGGATGGTCCCCTAAGGATTGAAGCCTCAACAACTGGTGCCATGTCAACAATCTCCAAAATTATTCGAATGGTATGTATGTATTCACTCTAAAAATATCAACGGTCTTTTTAAAGAAAACGTGCGAGAATCCTTATATTGCATTTGTCATAGGTTGAGGATGCACAGGCAAAGGAAGCCCCCGTTCAGAGACTTGTAGATTCGATTGCTGGGCCTTTTGTTTACACTGTAATGGCTTTGTCAGCTGCTACTTTTGCTTTTTGGTAAGTCCTGTTTACTTGCTTTTTATTTACCGCATTAGGATGTAACTATTTTTGCTTTTGTTAATGCTCTTTTGGTTTTCCACTTACTGGCAAAACCTTTATTATGGGAGAGGGGAGTTGCCTGGTCAAACAAAGGAAAGGGGCATGGCTTTTGTTGAAATCTCTCAGAAACAAAAAGCGGAGTGGTCTAGTCAAAGCATTCTTCATTTTAATTCGTGTAATATAAAAAAAAAAAACGAGCTTCCTAGGAATTAAAAGCAGAAGTAAACTGAAAATGTTCATTTCTAAAAAAATTATTTTCATTTCCACAACAGTTCATTTATGAGTTAATCTCACTGAGTATTAGCTGTCTCTTCTCTTTTATATATGATAGGTATTACATCGGAACAGACATTTTTCCAGATGTACTGCTGAACGATATTGCTGGTCCTGAAGGGCATTCCCTGCTTTTAAGCTTGAAACTAGCTGTTGATGTGTTAGTGAGTATTGATCTTCTTTTTTTTCCGTTTAAAAGCATTATTTGTGGTAATGAAGTAATATATTCAACGCAGCACAAGTTTCTAAATATATAATTCCTTCATTTTGAGATTTATAGATGATTTAACTAATTTCAGAGCATTTTATCATAAGCTACATGTTACATTATGGATTTATCGTGTGCCTATTTTCTCCGTTGAAATTCTTATATAGTTATATACATAGTATGATTGTACATCTTAGTCCAGAAATCTAGACTCAATACCGCCTTTCGGTTGCTGTTTTTTTAACTTTACTGAATGTTGACAATTGTTCAGGTAGTCTCCTGCCCATGTGCGCTGGGTCTTGCTACACCTACGGCTATCTTAGTTGGCACTTCTCTGGGTAACAGTTCTAATTTGAGAAATTGCAATTAATGGCGCTAAATTTTTTTGCATAATATTTGACAAAACAATCTAATGTTTTTCACTCATTTGTGTTCAATAATATTTTAGATTCCATTTATGTACATATTATACTTTTTAAAATAAGAGAATATGCTTTTTTAGTAGAAATTTGGAGTAATGTTCTCATGTTTGCCATTGATTCAAATAAATATATAACAAGATGCAACATTTGAATTTGGCAGTATATATATATAATCCTCGTATAAATCAAGTTTATCCTAATTAAATGCATATCAAATCATCTTAGAAAATATATATAACTAGGGTAACTAAATAAATTCAATGAATTTATTATTCGTTAACATGCCCCCTCAAGTTGGAGCTCCGGTCAGAGAGTCCAATATTGACACTCAATGTAGAGAAGCAAGTTCTTGGAAGTTGTTTGTTGAAAGTCTCCTATAGTTTATCCTTGAATGATGTATGGGCCACATGAAAAACACCATTTTGAACTTTTTCATAGATAAAATGGTAATTAGTAGCCATATGTTTGATCCATGGTGAAAGGATTTGCACAACAATGAGTGCTTTCAATTATATAATTAATTAAAATAATGCAAATAAAGATAATAATGATAAAAATAAATAAAAAAAAGAATGAATAAAAATGATTCAAGCTTCCAATATACTTCAAATTTCATGAGCTGAGTTTTAAAATATTTCATACTCCATAAGCTCAAATTAAATATGTATAAGCAAGTAAAAATATTTTTTTTAATTAGAACTGATATGTTACAAGTTGAATCAACGAACCCACTCTTAATATTGCTTGAGTATTCTTCTCGAAATAAAAAGACAAAAAATTTCTTTTACTTAAAATATTTTTTTTAATTCTAATATTATATCACGTTTCCTTCACCAATATTAAAACATTTGGGAGTGCATGCTAGATGGAAATTACATGCTGGGTTGTGTTCTAAATCTATAACATGTTCTTGATGAATATCTAAGCAAGTAAATAAATTTATTGAGTAAAAATGATGATTTCTTCACATGTATCTATATATAGAATGTATATATATTGAAAAAAGAAAAAAGAAAAAGATGGTTAAGTTGATGTAAATTTATGCATATATATAAGATGGTTATGTTGATGTTATATACATACACAATTGGTACATGAATAACAATGCATAATGAAACTTGGAAAGGATGATTATGAAAAGCTCTTCAGGCAATTTTAAATTAATTATACAATGATATGGGCAATGCCATTAGTGGCAGCCTCTAGAATACACGCGCACACACGCACACATATAGCTCTTTTATATAAAAAGCACTTTCATTAGTTCCCACATTAGCAGCAACACTTATATAACCAGACAAGGGAATAAATTTTGAATTAAAAAAATAGAGATAACTCTCCAAGGCATCTCGAGCTTTCTAAAACAACTTCCATGTGAACTGGGAGTTCATATTGTGTTTTGTTATGGCATTTCATTGGCTTCAATTTTTTGATTTTCCCATCTTCAAATGCATTCACGATATTTTCATAAATTTAAAATCAGCCACAGGATTAGTAAGTGCATATTTTTCTTGGGTGAAATTTGCCATCTTTTTCTCTCATTGTTGTGATCTTCATTTTTCGTTTCAAAATTGATATTCTTTTCAGGGGCTAAACAGGGACTTCTTATAAGAGGAGGAGATGTTTTAGAGTGTTTAGCAGGCGTTGATATTGTGGCGTTAGACAAAGTATGTTTGTTCAGACATGCCTTCAGCTTTAGTGCATGAGTTTTAGGCTTCGTATGGGATGACTTTTTTACTGTTTCTTAAAGCAGTTTTTTACTAAAAAATAAAAAAGTTTTGCACTAAAAAACCACTTTAAGAAGCAGTAAGAAAGCCGTCCCAAACGAAGCCTTAATTTATTTTATGGTGCATGCGTTTAATTTATCTGCTGTTGCATTGTAGATCATTTCAAGTTTTATCCTAAGGTTAGTTTAACATACTTTGTGGTGTTTTCCCCTTTTAGACTGGGACACTCACAGAAGGAAAGCCTACAATTACAGCAATTGCTTCTTTGGTTTACAATGAAACTGAAATTCTTCGACTTGCTGCTGCTGTGGAGAAAACGGCATGTCACCCCATTGCAACGGCGATCTTAAACAAAGCTGAAACTTTGAGGTTACAACTTCCTAGTACTAGAGGCCAATTAACCGAACCTGGTTTTGGCTCTATGGCAGAGATTGATGGATCTCTAGTTGCCGTCGGGAAAATGGACTGGGTTCATGAACGTTTTCAGAGGAAAATAGCTAAAAACGAATTGATGGATCTCGAAAATCATTTAGGTTACGTTTCATCCAATGGGGCACCATCATTGAATCAGTCAAGTTCAGTAGTTTATGTGGGTCGTGAAGGAGAAGGCATCATAGGTGCAATAGCAATATCGGATACGCTTCGCCTTGATGCAAGTTCAACTGTGAAGAGGTACGCTACTAAAACAGACTAGGCACCTACCCACAAAATTTTGTTGCATTTTATCTCTTATTTATTAGAATACACTGTTGGAGTTCAAGTTTGTTTCATACATCACATGAATGCCGCCTTTACATCAAACAAGAGCCTGTTCCAGCTTGAACTTTCTCTCCATTTTGTTTATTAAGGTCAAAATGGAGTTTTTTCTTTTTACATACCACCCTATACTACTCTATTTATATATTTAACACCTAAAATTTTAATATTACATACATACCACCCATAGTTCATTTTCATATCAAATATGAGTGGTAGAAATGAAATATATGAGTGGTATATTTGATATTAAAATAATATAGGGTGGCATGTATGTAATATTAAAGTTTTGGGTGTTAGATATGTAAATAGGATGGTATAAAGTGGTATGTATGTAAATTTTCCTTTTATTTTTCTTTTGTTTGAAAAAAAAGTGCGTTTGTTTATACTTTTGGGATCTTTATTTTTTGAAAAAGAAAGCTATTGATGTTACATTTCCAGATTATTTTCCTCACTCTGTCTCTTTGAACTGTAAGGCTTCAGGAGAAGGGAATCAAAACTGTCCTCTTATCAGGTGACAGGGAAGAGGCAGTGGCTGATGTGGGAAGGAGGGTTGGAATTGAACTTTTAAGAGCATCTGTAACTCCCCAACAAAAGTATGATTTCATATCGAGCTTGCAAGCTGAAGGAAATCATGTTGCGATGGTAACTAAATCCTATTTTTTGACAGTGTTGGTTAGAAAAAAATTATGAGATTATCCATTTATTTCCTATTTCCTTTTTCATAAAGGTTGGGGATGGCATAAATGATGCGCCATCTTTAGCTCTTGCTGATGTTGGAATTGCTTTACAAATTGATGCCAAAGAGAACGCAGCATCAGATGCAGCTTCTGTAATACTTTTGGGTAACAGACTTTCTCAGGTAAATCATATTGTTAGAACTTTTTTTACACTTACAATTGTTTGTGCTTCAGTTCTATTAAATATTCCTGCACCAAATCTGCAATGTTTTCCTTAGATTGTCGATGCTTTAGATCTTGCTCGGGCAACTATTTCCAAAGTGCATCAGAATTTAGCATGGGCGGTTGCATACAATTTTGTTGCCATACCAATTGCTGCAGGAGTACTATTACCACAATTTGACTTTGCCATGACACCATCACTCTCAGGTGAATGAAGGGAAAATTATTACGTATGGCATCCGGAGGCGAATTCGGACACGCCACATCACCCGGGGCCTAGTGCATCCGGATGATGTGGCGCGTCCGGATTCGCCTCCGGATGGTCCGGTCACCGCACTTAATAATCTCTCTGGATTTACTTTCAATCTTGATTGATGAATGGAATAAATATAGATTTAACAGAGTTGCGTTTTATTTATATTCAGGAGGGTTAATGGCTTTGAGCTCCATCTTCGTTGTCTCTAATTCTCTGCTTCTGAGGCTGCAGTTTTCTGTCAGCAAGAGGGAACTGCGCTAACTAAAGAAAGATGGTTCTGTGATTTCCCCTCCAATTTATTCTTTCCGCAATATATTGGTTTCTTTGTATAACTAGTTCTCATTCACCTGCTTTGCCTGTATTGTCATTTAAATAATTGTTTGCCTCAATAAAAGCTTGCTCTTAGGTTTTGTTTGAATTTGAATAAACCATTGACATAACTGCTCCTTGGAACTTGTCCAACCTTAGTGAAGTTAGCCAGCAAATTCATGTTGGTTCACTTCGTACTTGAAAATCACTAATATCAAATATACTATACTACAATTTACTACCTGAGCAAAATTTCATCCAACGTTACTATACTACAACTTAAATCTTTGAACAAAATATCAAATATACCACCATTCTTAATCCATTAAAACTTCCATCTCCTCCATGGTTTCCCAACGACTGCTATAGCAGTGAGGACTTAAAACTATATCAACAACAAAGAACATGACGAGGAGTACATTGTACAAACACCTTAAGCTCTGAAACTCAAAATAACAAATATAACAAGTGCTGATATATCATAAAAAAATTATCTCGATTGAGCACGAATCTCAAGGCAAATTTATATTGGAAACTTCCAAAATTAAATTTGGGGCCATCTGAACTTTTATTTCACCATACTTATAGTTGAAATGAATGTCTTGAAATGACGAACACAACGACACCAAATCCAATCCGATCCGAGCCCCGATGGGTCCAAATCAAGGGCTCGAAAAGCATAAATTGGATGACCAAATGACATCCAAATGTGACTTGCTTATAGTCAAATCGAGCGGCTCGACAAGATGAATCCAACGAGCCCAATGTCGCTAAATTCTGACATTATAAAATACTTAAATACTCAATAAACAATCTATGATCAATGGGTTGATATTGACCATTAATTCAAAATAGTCACAACTTGTCATTAATCTTATTTCTATTTACTCATCATTCCACTCCTAAAAATTTATAAATAGATCCCTCATTCTCCACAAAAGAGGAGGGGTAGAAAGAGAAGAAAGCAAGGAGAAAAAGGGAGGAGAAGAGGAAGAAGCAAGGAGAAATATGATATCTTTTTTACCACCAAGCTCCTCGATCATTGTCTGACCATTGGCCGTCGTCAAACTTTCATAAAACTTCCACCTGACTACGAACTTTCGTCGAACTTATGGCCAGCCACCAATTATTGCCGGATTTCCTCGTGGCCATCGACTGTCACCAGACTACTATCCTTCTAACTACGATCGCCCGCCAACTACGATCACTCTGAAAGCCATCTCTAGAATACGATCTTTCTGTCTTCTGTAGCCCGACTATAATCCTGATCTCTATCCCTTGTCGACTACGATCTTTTCAACCTCTGTCGCCTTTCGACCGAGAGAATTAAGCCGAATAGCACCGGTTCTCCGGCCATTTTGATCCGGCTCAAAAATGGCTTTAGTAGTAGTCCAACCAAAAAACAAATGACTCTTTTTTGGCAAAGAAGGTAATTCGAAAAAAAATTCCTTCAAGAACACAAGCAAAATCAGTTGCGTTTTTCGTCGCCTGAGAGATTCGAACTCTCGCGGGGAAACCCCATGTACTTAGCAGGCACACGCCTTAACCACTCGGCCAAAGCGACGATGGTTATTATTTTATAAGAATTCTTTAAATTATTTCATTTGGAACTCCCGCACAACTTAAAATTCCCAGTTCCAAGAAGGAACGAAGCAGCGGAGCCGGAGTACGAGCCTCGAGTGTTGCATCAGTGTGTAGAGTTATGTTACTGGTACGTCGTCGACGTACTTTCCGACGCCCAGGTCTACGCCGAACATGCTTGAAAGAATAACATCGACCCCGATGACGTTCGCCTTGCGGATTCATTTTAAGATCAACTTCTCCTTCTCGCAGCCCCCACCCCGCGAAGTATTTTTCAAACTCTAACCCTTTGTAACGATTTTTTTTTTTTACACTTTTAAGTTTGTATCATTGTAAAAATAGGTAATGTGCTGTTGATTCGTTGGATAAATTTCGGTTGTGATTTGGGATTTCTCTTCATTAGAAAGACAAAACTAGAGGCAAGGATTTCATCCATTTTATACTTGACCCCTTGTTTATGGGCAAGAGCCTAAATATAGACCTATTAAAAATATAATTAAGAGAATTAAATAAATTATATTTATTAAATTAAACAAAGCCTAAGATAAAGCTTTTATTGAGCCAAACAATTTTTTATATGACAACACAGGCAAAGCAGGTGAATGAGAGCTAGTTATACAAAGAAACCAATATATTGCGGGAAGAATAAATTGTTGGAGGGGAAATCACAGAACCATCTTTCTTTAGCTAACAGAAAACTGCAGCCTCAGAAGCAGAGAATTAGAGACAGCGAAGATGGAGCTCAACGCCATTAACCCTCCTGAATATAAATAAAACATAACTCTGTTAAATCTATATTTATTTGATTTCATTCATCAATCATGATTGAAGGCAAATCCAGAAATAAATTTATCCTTCTTGTGTCCAGTTAATTAAGACCCTACTTCTGACGACGACGACGACAACAACAACAATATTAAGCTTTTATCCTACTACGTGGGGTCGGCTACATGAATTCTTTTTCTCTATTGCGTCTAGCTAAGAGTCAAATTCTCATTTAAATCTAAAAAAGACAGGTTATTTCTAATATTTTCTAACCAAGTATTTATAGGTCTACTTCAACCTTTCTTAACATAAGCCAAATCTAATACATCTACTTTCCTAACCGGCTCATCGGAAGGCCGTCATTTTATGTGACCAAATCATCTAAGGCGTCTCTCTCTGATCTTTTCTTCCACTAGAGCTACTCCAACCTTTTTACGTAAATGCTCATTTCATATCCTGTCTCTAAGAGTAAAGCCACTCATCCACCTGAGCATCCTCATCTCTACAACACTTAATCTAATGCTTCTCTTTTGATGGCCAATATTTTTCACCATAAAGCATTGCAAGTCTCACCACCATCTTATAGAATTTTCCCTCAAGTTTGAGGGGGACTTTTCTATCACAGAACAAGCCTGATGCATTCCTCCACTTCAACCATCCAACTTGAATTCTGCTAATAATACCCTCATCTATTTAATCATCACTCTGAATAATAGACCCAAGATATCTAAAACGTATACTCTTATCAATGACTTGATTGCCCAAAGTCACAAACCTTCCACTAGATCTATTACTACTAAAATTGCACTCCATATATTCATTTTTATATCTACTCAAACGAAAACCTTTAGACTCCAAAGTTGACCTACATAATTAAAGTTACCTTCAACTCCCTCTCTACTCTTATCAACAAGAAGAATATCATCAGTAAAAAGCATACACTAGCGTACAACCTCTAGCTAATGTCTAGTGGGAACATTCATGACTAAAGCAAAAAGATATGTGCATAAGGCTGATCCGATCATTGATGTAATCCAACATAAATAGGAAAATATTTGGTCAAATCATCTTGTGTTTGAACACAAGTAATAACATCCGCATACATATCCCTAATGACTTGAATATAAGCATTATTAACTTCTTTCTTTCTAGAATTTTCCATAGCACCTCTCTTGGAACTTTATCATATATTTTCTCAAAATCAATAAATATCATATGAAGATTCTCCTTATTCTCTCTATGTTTCTCCATCAAACCTCTCAATAAATGTATAGCTTCCATAGTAGACCTACCCAACATGAATCCAAATTGATTTTGAGAAACATTAGTATCACGTTGTAACATATGCTCCATAACTCTCTCACAAAATTTTAAAGTATGACACATTAACTTAATTCATCTATAATTCGCACAATCTTGTGCATCACCTTTATTCTTAGAAATAGGAATTAACACACTCATTCTCCACTCATCTGACATCTTTTTAGTCTTCAAAATAATATTAAAAAGTTTAATAAACCCAGAAATTCATGCATCTCCTAAGCATACCCACATCTTTATTGAAATATCATCAGTTCCAACAATTTTTCCACACTTCATTTTCTTTAAAGCCTCTTAAACTTTGGTTTTACTAATACGCCGATAAAAACAGAAATTTTTATTATCATTTAGGATGTTAAGATCACTAAAGTAAATTGTATTCTCACAATCTTCTTTGAAAAGTTTAGCAAAATATCTCATCTATCTTTGTTGAATTTCTTCAAATAAAAATACTTTTTGATTTTCATCCTTAATGCACTTCACTTGCACAAGATCCTACTTCTGACATTTGCACTTATTTATGCAAGTAGCTATAAACATATCAAGAAATATATACGATAATATTAAAGAGATTTCTTTTAAGAGCCCCATGATGGTTGGGGGTGATTTCAATATCATTCTACATGATTATGAGAAATTAAGTGAAAGTACCCCTAACCATGGTTCTATGAAAGAATTTCGAGTACTACAACAACAACAACATCATCAAGCCTTTGTTCCACTATGTGGGGTTGGCTATATAAATCCTTTTTCTCCATTGTGTCATGTTAAAAGTCAAATTCTCGTTTAAATCTAATAAAGAAATATCATTTCTAATATTTTTTAACCAAGTCTTTTTAGGTCTACCTCTACCTTTCTCAATATAAGTCAAATTTAATACCTCTAATTAATTAGTATCCCTAGTCAATTACAAGTTTAACCATATTAGTAGAGAAGGCAATATTATTGTTACCAAGGTCGCAAACAAAGGATGCAGATTGAAGGTCAAAAGGTTTATTTTTCCATTTTGATATTCATTTTGAATCATTTTAGTGAGTCTTTCCTCCATCTCTATCAAATCATGATGGGTGGCCGGTGGTGTAGGTGAGGTTCTCCATGTTCATTTGATGGCTCAGAATTTTAATGATCTTCCAATTGCATCTATATTCTTGTCACTTACAATAATCCATTGTCATCGCACTTTTTAGGATGTTGGATCCGAATTAGCCCATTAATGATACTTAACAAACTAGCAGGTAATTTCTAGGTGAGATCTGGGAAACCGAGTGGGGTTTGAGTGAACATGGAGAGTAAGAGTCTTAAATTTATTGTAAGCAATACAAAATCAAGAGAGACCACGAGATGTCAATCTATGAAACAGACTCCAAAAGATTTAAATGTTCCAAAAGATCCAAAGTATGTATCTTCACATTTTATGTATAGAGGGCTTAGAGGGATACTTGAAATGTTGTAACAAAAAAAAAAAAAAAAAGATGGTATAAAGTAAAATGTATGATGTGGCTTATTACATGTTATCATAAACACAGGACCTACATGATAGACCTCCACATGAGGCGAGCCCTTTGTGCAAGTCTTTATTGATGAGAGTCTCAAGCAAGCCCTCAAAGCCCAACATAAGGGCAAGTCTGTGGAGGCAGGGTCCTCTGAGTGCAGTGGCAAGTCCATTGAGACATAATTTAGACTCGTGAATGCAAAACGATGACTTATCTTAGAAGAAAATACTCAAGATTTGAAGACAACCTTAACCCTAAAAATTGTACTTGCGGACTTTGAGATATGTATTTCCTATAGCTAGACCAAGGATGTCAGCGGTAGCTTAGTGAGCTTGATGGTAAAGGATAACCGTAGATGAATAGTCCCTGTCAGGATGAGTGACATATGAGGCTCAGGTAAGTTTGGACGAGTCCCTCTAAGAGGCTTGGAAAAGACGATGACATCTATATCAAGCACACTAGGATGATTCTTCATATTACGATTTCGCTGGGAGAATGGCCATGAATCTACAAATTGGCACCAATAAACTTGTGAAGTGGTCACTTTCCCTCATCACGAATGCTCCTTCTGAGAGGTATAACTGTTTGGGCCGAATCTCAAGTAGTAGCTTGTTGAGTAGCTGTGAAATACCTAAATATGCATGTACGTGTATACAGAATAAATGTTAAACTTTGAATATAGGGAGATTTACATACATACCACTTTATACTACTCTATTTACATATTTAACACTTAAAATTTTAATATTACATACATACCACCCATAGTTCATTTTCATATCAAATATGAGTGGTAGAAATGAAATATATGAGTGGTAGGAAAAAAATATAAGTGGTATATTTGATATTAAAATAATATAAGGTGTTATGCATGTAATATTAAAATTTTAGATGTTAAATATGTAAATAGGATATTATAAAGTGGTATGTATGTAAATTTCCCTTTTTTTTGGGTTTCATTTGTGGAGAGATTGTTCTATATGAAGACCAAACTGTTCGGACGAAAATAAGAGCGTGCCACGTCATTCGGTATAAAGCATCGGTTTACAGCAAAAAAGTGTAGTGACCTGCTCTCATTTGTAATAATTTTCTTATTGTTTTCTAAAGTAATAAGTTTTTTAAATAAATTTTTTTTTTTTTTGAAATAGAAAATTTTTGCGTTGAAAATTTACTTGAAAATAATAAGAATGTTGTTTCAAATAAAATCTTAATTATTATTATTAGTCTGGTTAGAAGTTAATATCAGAATTGTATAAAGGAATATAACTACAACTAAGAAATTTAAAATATCATCATCATTCATGAACATCACTATAAAATATAATTAAGATTTTGTTTGGTACAACTTTCTTTTTGCTTCCTCAAGTAACTTTTTAACACAAAATATACTTAATTTAATAAATTTTTGTATTAAAAAATGGCTTAAGAAAGTTGTTCTAATTTATTTGTGATAACTTTCTTATTATTTTATAAAGTTGGGGTATAAAATGTAAAATTTTAAAACAGTTATAAAATGTTGGAGTGTTAAAATGATTTTTCAGATCAGGTTTGGGTTAAACTTGAAATTGACATACTTTCCACTGATCTGACCCTATTCCGATAAGATTAAATAAATGGGTTAGAAATTCCAGCTAGGACCCGTCCCATTGGGATCGAGTTGACCCGATCCGCCCCATGAGTGTTAAGCTCGAGCACGTGCAGGACTGTGGGTGAGGGAGTGGGACCGTGCCAGTGCACTAGTGAGTGCGTGAATGTGAGGGAGAGTGGTACCGTGCGAGAGCTCAGTTTGCTGCTCTATGCGAGTGATGTGGCATGACGACACAAGTGCGCATCCGGGGTTAGGCACTTGTGCGAGGGTGAGTAAGGCAATTGATTAGATCGGGCGGGTCAAGTCCCCAATTTTTCAAACGGGTCAAAAAATAAAAAACGGTCAATCCAATTCCTAATTTTTTTATCACTTTAATAATTGACACCCTAATAAAAAGAACCTAATTCTATCCTAATTAAAATGATGATCTCTTTAATATATACCCTGAATGAATTCTCAACACAAACTTATCTTCGATAATTCAGCCGCTTTTATGCCCGGTTTCTCCAACCAATTCGATCAGGCCCAAAAATTCCCTTAGCAGTCGAACCAAAAAAACCAATATACTTTTATTTTGTTTTTCTTGACTATATATATTCCATCAATATTTCAAACAAAATTAATAGTTCAAATTAAAACCTAAATCACCTTCTCCGTCTTAGGAAGACGACGAGGGCAAAGAAGGTAATTTCAAAGAAAACTTTCCTTTAAGAACGCAAGCAAAATTATTCTTGTCATGTTTTCGTCGCCTGAGAGATTCGAACTCTCGCGGGGAAACCCCATGTACTTAGCAGGCACACGCCTTAACCACTCGGCCAAAGCGACGGTTTTATGCATTTCTTATTTTCTTTTATTATAACCATTCATTAAAATATTTCATTAGGAACCGCCGCACAACTTAAAATGCCTAGTTCCAAGAAGGAACAAAGGAGCGGACAAGACAGCGTCAAGATGGACGACGCGGGCGTTGGCGTCGCCGGGAGAGAGACGGAGGCCGAGGAGCCTCGGGACGCGCGTGTTGTGCGGGAGCTTTTGAGGTCGATGGGGGTCGGGGAGGGGGAGTACGAGCCTCGAGTGTTGCATCAGTTTCTAGAGTTATGTTACCGGTACGTCGTCGACATACTTTCCGACGCCCAGGTCTACGCCGAACATGCTGGAAAGAATAACATCGATCCCGATGACGTCCGCCTTGCGATTCAGTCTAAGATCAACTTCTCCTTCTCGCAGCCCCCACCCCGCGAGGTATGTTTCTACCTCTAACCCTAGTCGTAACGATTTTTTTTTTTTTAATACTTTAAGTTTGTATCATAGTAAAAATAGGTAATGAGCAGTTGATTTGTTGGATAAATTGCGGTTGTGCAGGAAGGGTAGCGCTTTTGTAGGTGAACTGCATTGACTAGGGTTTAAAGTTTAGAGTTGGCCAATTAATGGTTTTAGATAAATTGTCATAATCTTAGAGAGGATTCTAGAAAGATTTTTGACTTCCCGTAAATGTTTTGCCGGGTTGCAACTAGTGTAATCTAGAATTGTCTTTAAGATAAAGACCTTGATTCTATTATTGCACTAAATATAATTCCTATATTTACACCTAGAGTCACCTGCTTGTGAACTTTGCTCTGTCACGATAAAATCAGCCAAGATCCATGGGAGCCTAAAATCTCTTAGAATTGATGCCACTCTTTATGAGGGACAGGACATTGATGGCTCAGATTGAGCAACACACACTGATAGATATAAGACCATTAATCTAAAAGCTTTTTCTAATGGATAAGATCTTGGTAATATATTCAAAGTTTAAAATATATTCTGTATACTCGTACATGCATATTTAGGTATTTCACAGCTATTCAACAAGCTTCTACTTGAGATTCGGCTCAAATAGTTATACCTCTTAGGAGGAGCATTCATGACGAGGGAAAGTGACCACCTCACAAGTTGATTCCTGCCGATTCGTAAATTCATGGTCATTCTCCTAGTGAGATCGTAATATGAAGAATCATCCAAGTTGGCTTGATTGAGAAGTCATCAACTTTGCTAAGGCTCTCAGAGGGACTCGCCCAAACTTACTTGAGTCTCATATTATGTCACTCATCTGGACAGGAACTGTTCATCCATGGTTATCTTTTACTGTCAAGGCCACTCAACTATCGCTAACATCATTTGTCTAGCTACAGGAAACACATATCTCAAAGGCCGCAAGTACAATTTTAAGGTTCTAGCTACAAGAAACACATATCTCAAACACATATACTCATATAGCTGGCATCATTGGTCTTCGGCTCTTGAGTATTCTCATTTAAGAGAACTCATCCTTTTGCATTCACGAGTCTAAATTATGTCTCAATGGACTTGCCACCGCAATCAAAGGATCTGCCTTCATAGACTTTCTCTTATGTCAGTCTTTGAGGACTTACTTGAGACACTCATCCATGAAGGCTTGCACAAAGGACTCACCTTACGTGGAGGTCTGTCAAGTAGGTCATGTGTTTATGATAGTCTAGAATAAGCCACATCATACATTGTAATTTGTAATATTTTCTTACATTTTTTTTATGTACAACATTTCAAGTAGCCATCTAAGTCTTATAAATAAAATGTTTAGATAAATACTTTTGAAACATTTAAATCTTTTGGAGTCCATTCCATCGCTTGACATCTCGTGGTCTCTCTTGCTTTTGTGTTGCTTACAATAAATCTAAGACTCTTACTCTCCACGACTCCACGTTCACTCAAACCCAACTCGACTCCCTAAATCTCGCCTAGAAATTACTTGCTAGTTTGTTAAGTATCTGATGTGAATCAAAGTAGGAATTGCAATTAGAATTAAAATGAAGATTATTCAAAACATTGTCATCACAAATTTAATTACCAATAAAAGTCAAGGGTTAAATCGTTCAAAGTAATTAACTTGCTTAGGCGAAGATATGCTTTTGAGTTTACCAAATCAATCTAATCATCCAAAGATAAAAGAAACAATTAAATGCTCATAACGACAATCCTGCGATTAATAATAAAGAAATTCACCTTGAGAACCTCTCTCGCTCTCTTGTTCACTCTTGGGCTTAAGCGGAGAATAAGAACCATGCAAGGATGGAGAGCACCACTAGGATGAAGGCGATGGAAGACTTTGTTGCCGGAAAAGTAGTCGCCGGAGAAGATGGTGGTGGATGACGTCCAATGATTGTCCAAGTGTGACCACGAAATCGACGGTCAAAGATACTTGCGAGGATAGGAACGACTCGCTCTAAGTATTCTTCGATTGTGGTTTCGTCTTCAAATCCGACGTCGAAACACGGCGAGCGTAGTATATCGATGCTCCCGTCGGCGTGGAAAACTAACCCCCACTCAAGCTCCGGATCCGCCATTTGACATTGAGGCGAGGCGGGAAGGGGGCAAAGGAGGGGTCGGCCAAGGGCTAGGGAAGAACAAGAGAAGAAAAATCTGAATTTGAATTTCAGATTTTTGCCTTGGGTTGGAGGGAGATTAATTGCTATGAAACTTCCAAAACTTTGAATTAGGATGGGCGGTTATTATGGGAGAATTAAGAGGGAATTAATGGGGCTTATGTGGCAAATAGAGAGAGAGAACCATGCATGATAGGGCCGGCCAAGCAAGTAGGAGGGAGAAGGTTGTGGTTAATTAGTGGGGTCCAAGAAATTAAATCAAATCTGATGTATAAATTTCAGATTTAATTTAAATATTGGGGAAGTTTCCAAAGAGGGGTAAGAGGGGAAGAAATTTAATTTGAATTTCATAAATTAAGCCTCAATTAAGTTCCTTTCCTATTGTTGGTGAGACACATAAGGAAAGAGTTAATGAGGAATTAATTGATGGAATTTGAAATTCAAATCCAAGGAGGATGATCGGCTGATTGGTTCCCGTGAATGGGAAGTTTGGCACGGTGAAGGGGAGGTAGCCGATTTCCTGGGTCGGCTGATGGCTCCGCTAGCGGCCAAAACAGGGGAAGGGGTGGGGGATTTTCGGCCTGTGACAGAAGGCTTTATCGGGTGATGAAGGGGGAGGGGCGGTAAAGCCAGGGGAACGTGGAGGTGTTCGGGTGAGGGGAATTTCGGGATTTGGCTGCAGGGGAAGAGGCGGCTGTATGGAGGAATTGGTGGGGAGAGAAAATCAGTGAACTTACAAGGAAGAACCAAGAGCCCACAGGAGCGGGCTGTTGGGTATTGCGGTCGGAGCCTCACCTAGGCCTCCTCTCTCTTTTCTCTCAAGCTCCCAAGCAAGAAGACAAAAAGGAATTTCAGAAAATTTTCATTAATCAAACATTAACCTCATACAACAAGAAGAGACCCCTTTATAAAGGTCTCAAAGCATGAAAAAAAGAAATGACTCATATGCCCCTTGGGCTACAATAGACTCTACGCCTACATAAGGGCGAAAACGTCACTAGTACATGAAAATAAAAGATACATGAAATAAAATAACATGATAACATCAAAAATATAAGCTCCCGATCGTAGCCGTCGATCTACGATTCCTTCGCCGATAAACCTGCCTAAAATGTCTGTCGATGACCTCATCATTCTCCCCGGGTGGGAGAAAACTCAACCCCGTCGAGTGAGCAGCTCTGGAACTCTCGTACAACTCCAAAAGGTCTGGGTCTAGGATCTGTAACTCCTCTCGATCCATCCAAGTGTCCTCCGTCGGTGGTGTTCCTTTCCAGTGTACTAGGTACCTCCGTCGTCCTCCTTCTTTCGTGGAAATGATCTCGTCATCCAGTATGGTTTCTATTTTCTCCGCAGTAGGTAAAGGGGGCAATTTGGGAAGTGGAGCTGGGCTGGGGATCTCACTAGGTGGGTTCACACAGGGCTCATTTGTAAGTGGATTGTGGGGGTTAAACTCAGGTCCCTCGTAGGCTACTAAATCTTCTATATTAAAAGTAGGATTGATGTTAAAACCTTCAGGGAGGTCCAGCACGTAAGCGTTGCTATTTATCTTAGAAATGATTTTGAACGGTCCGGCGCTTCTCGCATGCAATTTCTTCGCGGATCCGGGAGGAAAACGCTCCGAACGGATTCGCACCATCACAAAGTCTCCGACCTCAAATTCTTTAAACCTTTTCCTTTGATCAGCAATTAATTTGTATTTGGCGTTGCTTTGTTCAATTTTCATTTTGATTTCTTTATGCAATTCCTGTATGTGGGATGCAAATGCAGATGCTGACTCAGACACTCTAACTCTAGGACTTATGGGAATCAGGTCGACGGGTTGTCGAGGTAGGTATCCATACACGATTTCAGCAGGGCTAAGACCAGTGGTTCTATTGACGGAGTTGTTGTAAGAAAATTCAGCAATAGGAAGCTTGGAATCCCAATCTCGTATATTTTCCCCTACTAAAGTCCTTAGTAGATTTCCTAAACTTCTATTAACCACTTCTGTTTGTCCATCGGTTTGGGGGTGGAAGGCTGTGGAGAACTGGAGTTTTGTGCCCATTTTGTGCCACAAGGTCTTCCAAAAGTAACTAGTAAACTTGACATCCCTATCGGAAACGATGGTCTTGGGTAAACCATGGAGTCTAACAATCTCGTCAAAATAGAGTTTAGCAATGCGGGAGGCATCGAAAGTCTTTGTGCAAGGGAGGAAATGGGCCATCTTAGAAAAACGGTCGACAACTACACAAATCGAGTCATGCTTTCTTACAGTCTTTGGTAATCCCAGAACAAAATCCATGCTCACATCCTGCCATGGACAATTGGGTACGGGTAAGGGTGTGTAGAGTCCTGTGTTCTGTTTACGTTGCTTAGCGAGCTGGCAGGTGTGGCATCTCCTAAGAAGTCGACTAACATCACGCTTTAAGCTAGGCCAAAAGAATCGGTTTTCTAGAGCGGCTATGGTCTTGGCTTGTCCGAAGTGACCTGCTAGCCCTCCTGCATGTAGTTCCCAAACAAGGAATTCTCGCAGTGACGTGTTGGGAATGCAGAGTTTTTGTGATTTAAATAAGTACCCATCTTCCAATAAGAAATCTCCAACGGCTCGCTCATTTCCAGTGGTAAGTGCAGAATAGGTTTCTCTAAAATCAGGGCATTCAGGGTAGTCTTCTTTGAGTCGATCGAAACCTATCACTTCAGTACTCATTTCTCTAGTAATCATTACTCGACGGCTTAAGGCATCAGCAGCCTTATTATCAGATCCTGCTTTGTGTCTAATGGTGTATGTGTACTCTTGCAGGAATTCCACCCAACGGCCATGTCGAGCATTGAGTTTCTTTTGAGAGTTAATGTATCGTAATGCTTCATGGTCCGAAAAGATAACGAATTCTTGAGGTAGAAGGTAGTGTCGCCAATACCTAAGGGACTGAATGATGGCGTAAAATTCCTTGTCATAGGTGGAGTACCGTTGTCGAGTGTCATTCAATTTCTCGCTAAAGTACGCTACTGGATGTCCCTCTTGGGAAAGGACTCCGCCTATACCAATTCCAGATGCATCACAAGTCACCTCAAAAACTTTGGTAAAATCAGGTAATCTCATGACAGGGGCTTCCATCATTCGCTTCTTAATCTCCTCAAAAGCCCTGGTTGCAGCAGGGGTCCAAAGAAACTCTCCTTTCTTGAGGCAGTCAGTTATTGGAGCTACTATGGTGCTAAAGTTTCTAATAAACCTCCGGTAAAATGTGGCCAGTCCATGAAAACTTCTAACGTCTCGAATATTTTTGGGTTCGGGCCACTCATTGATTGCTCGCACCTTTTCAGAGTCCGCGGATATTCCTTGGGAGGATATAATGAAGCCCAAAAAAATTACATGATCGGTTAAAAATGTGCACTTCTTGGGGTTGGCAAACATTTGTTCTCTCCTTAAGGTTTCACAGACTTGTCTTAAATGATTCAGATGTTGACTTTCCGAGGTACTGTAGATTAAAATGTCGTCAAAGTATACAACTACAAATTTCCCTAGGAAAGGCTTGAGGATTTGGGTCATCACTCTCATGAATGTGCTTGGAGCATTGCTTAAGCCAAAGAGCATCACAGTCCACTCGTACAATCCATCTTTAGTTTTGAACGCAGTTTTCCATTCATCCCCGGGACGAATCCTAATTTGGTGGTAGCCACTCTTAAGGTCGATCTTAGAAAAGAGTGTGGCTCCGGTCATCATGTCCAACATATCATCTAAACGAGGGATTGGAAAACGGTACTTGACGGTGATTTTGTTGATAGCACGGCTATCAACGCACATTCTCCACGTCCCATCCTTCTTGGGGGTAAGAAGGGCAGGAACCGCACACGGACTAAGGCTCTCCTTAATGAACCCTCGCTGTAACAATTCATCCACTTGTCTCTTGAGCTCCTCGTGTTCGGTAGGGTTCATTCGGTAGTGGGGTAGGTTAGGTAAAGAAGCTCCGGGCACTAGGTCTATGGCATGCTGAATGTCCCTTAAAGGTGGCAGTTGGTTGGGCAAATCTTCAGGAAAAACATCAGAAAAAGTCTCCAACAGTGGTCTTACCTTTTCAGGGATAGGTTCGTCTTGATCTACACTTATCTCCCGGGCTACTAGTGCGTAAAGAGGGGCTCCTGACTCCAGTTCCATACCTAAGTCCTTAGCAGTTATCAAGTTCAAGTCTGTGTTGGGTTTCAGCGAGTTGGGTTTAACTCCTTCCTTAGTAGACTTAGGTTGAGTGGGTAACAGTTTAATCTTCTTGCCCTCGTGTTCAAACACACAGGTGTTTGATCGTCCATAAATGTGCACATCGTTGTCGAACAACCAGGGGCGGCCAAGGATGATTTGACCCACATCCATTGTCAAAACATCGCACCAGATTTTCTCTTTGTATCCAACGAATTCTATAGGAACAAGACTCCTATCTTTTACCTCCAAGGTGGTCGAGTTTATCCATGCAACTTTATAAGGGTTTGGGTGCGGAGTGGTTCTCAATTGCAATTTCGAAATCATGGCAGAAGATACGGCATTAATGCAACTTCCACTGTCTATTATGACTTTGCAATTCTTGTCTCCAATCTTAGTGAAAGTGTAGAAGATTGAGGTTCTTCGCCAGTCGTCGCTAGGTTTAGGTTGGGAAAAGGCACACCTAACAACTTGCAGATCCAATCGGTTCATCTTTTGGAGGCAGTGAACAACGGCGGTCTCTTCTTCGTCGAAAATTTCTTCATCGTCATCCATATGGTGGACTAAGTCAGTTTCAGGTTCACCTTCTTCCTCCGTCACTTCCTCAATTATGGTGACCTTAAACGGGCTGGAGCACTGAGAAGCAATGTGTCCGTACCCGTGGCATCTAAAGCACTTAGTGCCGGCAGTGGTCTTGGGAGTCTCTCGGTCGGGTGTTTTCCCCTTGGAGTCGGATCGAGGTTGGGCTTGATTAGGAGTAGGCCGACTACCTGAGGGTCCAGTGGGCTTGTTGTAAGATTGGCTAGAGGAGGACTTGAAAGGATTAGGTCTAGAGTCTTGGGTCCTAGAGACGTGGCTCCTTGATTCTTCCAGATCTAGCACAAGACTACAGGCAGCTTCGTACGTGTTTATCCCTCTAGCAAAGAGTTCATTTCTTAGGTCTTCCCTTAATCCGGCTCGGAACATGGACAGAAGTTGTGTGGGAGTGGTGGTCTCCTCCCCGTTACAACGAATTAAGAAATCATCAAACGTGGAGATGTATTCCTTAACGGGTTTACTCCCTTGGGTTAGCCTATTCCAACGATCCAGGAGTCTTGGGTAGTACGAGGGAGGAAGGTATTTCCTTTTCAGTTCTTGCTTCATCGCTCCCTAGTCAGCTATGGGGTATTCTCCTCGGGTCTCCCTCATGTGCTCCACGTTAGTCCAGTATTGGTTGGCTCTTCCCGTCAGTTTCATCTCAGCGAACCTAACTTTCTTCTCTTCCGAAATGTTATACCATTTAAAGTAACTATCCATCCCTTTAATCCAATCGAGGAAAACCTGGGGTTCTAACGTTCCGTCAAAAGTCGGGGCATCTATTTTAATGCTCTTGAGGAGCTGGGTGTCGTTGTCCCTCCAAGGCGCATCACGTCCTACTGGTTCTTGTTGAGGTCGGTGGTTGGGTCGGTAGTAATCCCTAGGAGGTCCGTAGTCAGTTCGGGTATCTTCGCCATAGGGTGACTGAGGTCTAGAAGGTGTATAGATAGCCGGGTGTCCCATTCTTTCAATATTGTCAAGTCTTTCCCCTGTATGACGTCTAAGTTCAGCTACACTTGTTTGGGTATCCTTCATTTGTTGCGTAAGTGTTCCTAATTGTCCCATAATCATGTCTAAAGTTGTTTGCATATGGGTAGGATCCATTGATAGGTGTTAGGGATCACTAAGAAGGCTTCTAAAGTCAAGGGCAGCAGCTAACGTCACAGAAAAACTTGCTGGAAAAGTGGTTCCAGCAGTTGGAAAGCCAACAGCAGCAAGCCCACAAGAGGGGAGAACTGCCTAAGGGTTTCGGCCAGATTCCTGGGTGTGGACAGCACAAAAACAGCAGCTATGGACTCTCCTAAATGATGTTCGCAGTTGCTGGAAATGATGGGACAGCAGTTCTAAACACAAATCCAAAAGTCCCCAAGTAGGTAGAAACACTACGGACTCAAAGGCAGCAGCTAGACACACACTATGACGACTTAAATGATCATGAACAGTGCAGGAAATGCAAAAACAGTGGCTAAAACAGTGAAAATTTCGAAACTACGCAATGATATGCATGCAAAATTAAAGCTATAATGAATGGTTAAGCCCTAGGATGTTTTTCTAACATGTTATGCATGCCTACCATGCTCTGATACCAAATATGATGTGAATCAAAGTAGGAATTGCAATTAGAATTAAAATGAAGATTATTCAAAACATTGTCATCACAAATTTAATTACCAACAAAAGTCAAGGGTTAAATCGTTCAAAGTAATTAACTTGCTTAGGCGAAGATATGCTTTTGAGTTTACCAAATCAATCTAATCATCCAAAGATAAAAGAAACAATTAAATGCTCATAACGACAATCCTGCGATTAATAATAAAGAAATTCACCTTGAGAACCTCTCTCGCTCTCTTGTTCACTCTTGGGCTTAAGCGGAGAATAAGAACCATGCAAGGATGGAGAGCACCACTAGGATGAAGGCGATGGAAGACTTTGTTGCCGGAAAAGTAGTCGCCGGAGAAGATGGTGGTGGATGACGTCCAATGATTGTCCAAGTGTGACCACGAAATCGACGGTCAAAGATACTTGCGAGGATAGGAACGACTCGCTCTAAGTATTCTTCGATTGTGGTTTCGTCTTCAAATCCGACGTCGAAACACGGCGAGCGTAGTATATCGATGCTCCCGTCGGCGTGGAAAACTAACCCCCACTCAAGCTCCGGATCCGCCATTTGACATTGAGGCGAGGCGGGAAGGGGGCAAAGGAGGGGTCGGCCAAGGGCTAGGGAAGAACAAGAGAAGAAAAATCTGAATTTGAATTTCAGATTTTTGCCTTGGGTTGGAGGGAGATTAATTGCTATGAAACTTCCAAAACTTTGAATTAGGATGGGCGGTTATTATGGGAGAATTAAGAGGGAATTAATGGGGCTTATGTGGCAAATAGAGAGAGAGAACCATGCATGATAGGGCCGGCCAAGCAAGTAGGAGGGAGAAGGTTGTGGTTAATTAGTGGGGTCCAAGAAATTAAATCAAATCTGATGTATAAATTTCAGATTTAATTTAAATATTGGGGAAGTTTCCAAAGAGGGGTAAGAGGGGAAGAAATTTAATTTGAATTTCATAAATTAAGCCTCAATTAAGTTCCTTTCCTATTGTTGGTGAGACACATAAGGAAAGAGTTAATGAGGAATTAATTGATGGAATTTGAAATTCAAATCCAAGGAGGATGATCGGCTGATTGGTTCCCGTGAATGGGAAGTTTGGCACGGTGAAGGGGAGGTAGCCGATTGCCTGGGTCGGCTGATGGCTCCGCTAGCGGCCAAAACAGGGGAAGGGGTGGGGGATTTTCGGCCTGTGACAGAAGGCTTTATCGGGTGATGAAGGGGGAGGGGCGGTAAAGCCAGGGGAACGTGGAGGTGTTCGGGTGAGGGGAATTTCGGGATTTGGCTGCAGGGGAAGAGGCGGCTGTATGGAGGAATTGGTGGGGAGAGAAAATCAGTGAACTTACAAGGAAGAACCAAGAGCCCACAGGAGCGGGCTGTTGGGTATTGCGGTCGGAGCCTCACCTAGGCCTCCTCTCTCTTTTCTCTCAAGCTCCCAAGCAAGAAGACAAAAAGGAATTTCAGAAAATTTTCATTAATCAAACATTAACCTCATACAACAAGAAGAGACCCCTTTATAAAGGTCTCAAAGCATGAAAAAAAGAAATGACTCATATGCCCCTTGGGCTACAATAGACTCTACGCCTACATAAGGGCGAAAACGTCACTAGTACATGAAAATAAAAGATACATGAAATAAAATAACATGATAACATCAAAAATATAAGCTCCCGATCGTAGCCGTCGATCTACGATTCCTTCGCCGATAAACCTGCCTAAAATGTCTGTCGATGACCTCATCAGTATCATCAATGGTTTGATTCGGATCCAACATCCTCAAAGGTGCGATGAGAATAGATTGATGTCAGTGACAATAATATAGATGCATTTGGAAGAACTTAAAATTTTGAGCCTTCAATGAACATGGAGAACCGCAACTACATCACTCATCATGATTTGTTGATAAAGATGGAAAAAAGACTCACTAAAATAATTCAAAATGAATATCAACAGCGAAAATAACCCTTCTAACTTTCAATCTGCATCCTTTGTTTGCAAGCTAGGTAACCATAATATTAACTTCTCTACAAATATGGTTAAACTTGTAATTGACTAGTGATGCTGATTTTCCTGCATTTTTGAGAAGTTTGAAACACTCCATTCTCTAGCTTTCATGATCGTATAATATAGTATTGAAGTTATTAATCTTTCTCTAGAAATTAATAATAGTAGTCTATCTTGTCTTTCTCAAACCCTTTATCAGTCTGATTGAATTTATTACCATAGTACTCGAAATTGTTTCATAGAACTGTGGTTAGGGAGTTTTTCACTTAATTTTTCATAGCCATGTAGCATGATATTGAAATCATCCCCAAGCATCCTGGGACCCTTAAAAGAAACCTCTCTTAAATGTTACCATAGATATTTCTTGATATGTTTATAGCTACTTGCTTAAATAAGTGCAAATGTCTGAAGTAGGATCTTAAGTAACCATCACATAAGAAATTGATTACTAGAAGAAATTAATTCAAATTGGAAACCCTCTTTTCTGGAAAGCCAAATTTTTTTAAAAGGTTTATAAAAAAAAAACCCCTTGAAAACCAAATGCAGTTAATTTATTAGAAGTCGTCATTGGTTCTATTATAATAATAATATGATTTTATTGATTAGTACATCTTTCTTTCTCCACTTTATAGAGGAGCCCTTGGACACCCTTCAATCATTCCATTGGATCATTTGAATTTGAATGGGAAAAAAATACATTTGGAATGAGATCTATTAAGTCTAGTGGAGGATGGGTTAAGCTCTTTAATTTACCCTTTTTTTTTTTCTCTTTAACAAGAACAAATGGTTCATCCATGGAAGGGGAAGAATGATGAGGTTTATTCCTATTAGATCTTCTGACCACATGATCAGGTGATTCATAGATCTTTGGATTAGAAAATGTGTCTTCCTGGTTACCGACCTTTGAAGATTTCTACAGGGAACAAAATGAATTACAATAATTGGCAGGATTCTCTGGAATTGCAGGTAGAACATTGGTGGGATGATTTCTTATGTCTTGTAGATGGATTTTAGGATTTTTAGAAGATGACATGATTTTTTGATAAATTGTCAGCACTTTTGAAAGCACTAGGATCATTGAAAGTATATAGTTAACAAAGTCAGTTAATGCGTCTTTGAGGATCAGGTAAGCGACAGTCTCTTTTGGCCGATGGATGTAGGAGAATCATTAGTATCATTTGGATTCACAGGTTGCTAGGTTTGCTTTCGGTAACGATGATTATTATTAATTTTAAATTTCAAGGTGAGCAATGGTACAATTTTCAATGTTTAGAGATGCATAACACGTGTGGGACAATAAGATGACAATTTCTAAAAAAACCTCTTGGATGAAGCTATCCTCGTCATCTACAATCAATTTTTTTAATTTTATTTTAAAGGCAAAGCTCTATTTTAGGTGCCACTTTAGGAGTTTGATAGGAAATTGAAGTTTAGTTGAATCTCTTAGAAGACGGGCTTAGCTAATTCTTTTCAATATCCCGCCCTGATTTAAATGTGTTTAGCATTATAAGAAAAACAGAGATGGAGCCTTGTATTTTTAAACCATTAAAAGTGTGTGAATGCATTCGATGCTATGTATACCAAATGAGAAATTCCCAACAAGGGAAAGATCCAAGCAGTCTGAAATCAAGTTTATCTCTGATTTTGAAATTTTAAATGACAAAATCATCTTGATGAAGTGGACTATAGCACCAATAGATGAAGTATGATTGGTGTCATTAGCATGTGCTTTGAAGAAGGATTCGGCGTAAGCTTATTGGTAGATGGTTTTGAGCTGAATGATCCTTGCCACAAATTAAAGCACATGTTTTGTCAGCCACATAAGTTATTGGTGAAGGATCCGGCGACTGGATAAACCAACAAATCTCCCATACAAGCATTACAAAGACTGTCGATCTGGTGCTACCTGATATTGGTATTAGAGAATGAGAAATCAGAGTTAATTAATTAGTTGTGGAAGACAACAGATAAACATTAGGGATGAAGGAGGATTGATATGAAGAAGGGATGGGATTGACTTAAAGCATCTCCAAGGAGGAGAAATAAACCCGCTTTTGTAAAAAGCTTCTAGTAGGTTCCATGGAAGGAGCTGAGGATTTTGTGGAGGTTGAGCCACGTTGTGACATAATTGGTGGAGATGATTGTCTCCTCTTTGCTCTCGTGGTTTTATTGGAAGACGAGCAATCACAGGGAGTTGTAGAAGAGTTGCCTTTGTCTTATCAGCGTTTGTTAATTAATTAGTTTTTTTTTTTTTTAACTTATTTAAAGTTAGCTCTACATAATCGTGCTGAAGAATGTGTTTGAAATGCGCTATATGCTTCAACTGTATGTGTTGTTTTCGCCAAATCTGTGTTTAGGCACCATTTGGAGTTGGATAATTGCAGTCGACTTTAATATTGACATTATCATAAATAGATGGTAAGCACTCATACACTTTGTAGTTTGTACCACCTAGGAGTGTTAAAATTGGTTTCGGATTGGGTTCGGGTTAAACTCGAAACTAACCTACTTTCCATTGATTTGATCTGAACCTGACATGATTAGATAAACGGGTCAAAAATTCAAGCCCGAACATGACCCACCAGGTTCCAGGTTGACCAAACCTGCCCTGTGTGAGTCAAACATGAGCGCGTGTGGGATTGCAGGTGAGCGAGGGACCACGCGAGGGTCGAGCGCGGGTCATGTGGGAGAGCGTGTGGGCGAGGCAGGGACTGCGCGAATGCGAGTGAAGGTGGGGCAGACGAGTGTGTTGTCCACGGCTTTGCGTGGATGCGGGTGCAAGCGCTGCGAGCACGACAGCACGGGTGAGCGAGTTCAGGGTGAGGCACCTGTGCGGGAGTGAGTTGGGCGACTGGCTTGGTCGGATGTGGACGAGTCAAATTTAGGTTACAGGTTGACTCGGATCCGACTCAATTTTTCAAACGGGTCAAAAAGTGAAACCCGAACCTGACTCGTTTGTTAAACAGGTCGACCCAAACCCGAATTTTTCAGGCCGGATCAATAATTGACACCCCTAATACCACCTTTGTTTTTGCTTGAAGAGAAATGTCTAGAGAGTGATGGCGCAATTTTTTTTTTTTTTAAAAAAAATTGTTTACTAAGCTACATGAATCTTTAATCTATATCCTTTTGATTAGGTAAGCTTATCTACTGATAAATTTCTGCCAATTTGAACCTTTTCCATGCTCACCTTTGTACAGTATTGCTGATTAGTTATAGATACTTTCAGCTGTTTATGACATTGACAACTATCCTTTCGTTAGATATCCTAATTCAGGTTGCTTATAATCAGAGTATGCTTTAAATTTTTTTTTTTCTGCTTTTTTCATTCAAATCAATCGATTTTATTGTTAGGAGTAAACTATATCAATAGCGCATCTTGATGTCTTGGTGTACTTTTATTGGTCATAGATGTTACCTAGTAGACGGAAAACAGGTGTTCGATGCAACTCCTTTATCAATAATAGAAGTAGTGCTTTACTTCATAATGCTTTACATTAGTAGCGCCGTAAAGTGACTTGACAACATAACAGAGTTTTTTTCCAGATCCGTTAAAATGGATGCCAAAGTGCCAATGCAAGTGAAAATAGATTTTTTCCGCCATGTAAATCAATGAAGTCTGAATTTAGTAAATTTTGAGGGTTAAATTCTGAAAATGACTTTTTTTGCTGATATCTTTAATTCAATCATCATTAACGGATGTATCACAATTATTGGGGGTCGACAACTCATTTTTCATTGGTTTTCGACTTTTTTGCTCAATGCTGTATAAGATGTTAAACCTATATTTCACAAATTATTTTAAATAATTTTTAACTATGTTAAACCACTTCTACTCGGAGCATTATTCTTATTTTTATCAAGTTAAGTCCTTAAAAGTTTTGGATGTAATAATATTTGCTAAATCCTGCGTCCTCAAATGTTTACATACGGTTGTTTACATGATTACTAAATTAATGATTTACGGCTGGATTTAGTTAATCTTGACCTTAGCTTAAATCCCAATTCAACAGCTTAAAAAAAAAAAAATCATTTGGCTAGATTTATCTTAAATTCATTCTTAGTCTGCTTACTAAGAGCATCTCCAACCAAACGTCAAACATGCGTGTGGCATCATTCGGTTGCTGCAGCCGAACGCCAAATCTTCCGCTATTTGCTTGTGGGTGAACAGTGGTGTTGCACTGTTCACTTATGCGATTTTTCTATCTCAACCGAATTTACCGAAGAAATGCGCGAAAGAGGAGAAAGACGGAGCGTGCAAAATAAAGTTCGATTGGAGATGAATCATGACATTTTTTAGTTTCGCTCCATTTTGTAGTGAAAAATGGGATTTTCCGTTGGAGATGCTCTAAGCGGCTTAATTTGTAGTGCCACAGCTTTCCAGATCAACTTGAAACATCACTCCCAATTCTTGGAATGAGCCTTGTTATCACCATTCTTTTTTATTTTTTTGGGTAATTTACTGGTTACTCTTTACATATTTTATCACCAGCAATTCATTAAGATTCTTTGTTTAAAAGTTTATTGATCCATTGTGCTCCATTCGACCATTCCAAATGTTTTCTCCATTCTTCAGCATTTTTTAAACCTTTTTTGTGAGTAAACCCTTCTTCAGGTTCTTCTTGAACTGGCTCGTACCAGAAACAAGACGCCATTGCCCAAGACAATCGCACCACCTGGTTCTATCCCTCTGCCACCTGAGCAGGATACACTCGTCAGCCCTAACTATCAGCTCTTGATACCTAAGAAACATCTCGCACAAATTGAGGAGACTGAGGAGGATGAAGATGGTGGTACGAAGCCCAATCCCAACCCTAACACTAACTCTAACCCTAACTCTTCTGTTGAACAGAGGACAGATGCTGAGCAGCAGCAAATGCAAGCAATTCCTCAAAAGGTGTCATTTGCTCTTGCCTCCTCTGCTACTGCGCCAGCTGCTAAGCGTCAGAGGTGTTGAGCTCGGGAAATTATTGGGTTCGGACGACATCATTCGGAGCCCAATGAAAATGCGCCACATCACCCCCTACTCGGTATTGCTCGTTACTGAGCTCGGTACTGTTCAGTACCAAGCTCAATACTGCTCAGTACCGAGCTCGGTATTGTTTGGTATTGGATATGTGGCTGGACTTGATTGGTCTCCGAACGATAAGCCGTGTCCGGTAACCAAACTCAATAATTTCCTGAGTCTGTTTTTTATGGAACAAATTTGTGTCAGAGTGAATTTTTAGAAGTATTCAATTTATTATGAGATGCATATAGTATATAAAAAATAATATCCTGAGCTATTATAATTAAAAATTTGATCAGCATTTCAGCCCATTTTTTTCTCTTTGTTTGTTTTGATGCGTTCTTAGAAAATTCAGAGTTTTCTTAGAAATTTGGAGTGTATATCTAAACTTTTTTTTTCTTTTACAATTTTTGCTTCTTTCTTGGAGAAATTATTCTGTGCGGATGCCGGACGCAGCTCTACATTCGGAGACGAATCAGGTGCAGCCACGTTAGTGGTATCGAGCCGCAGTACCGAGCCACGGTACCGAGCAGGGGTAACGTGGCACGTTCTGATTGGTCTCCAAATGACGTTCGGCGTCCGCACAGAATAATTTTTCAAAATATTTCTTTATGGTTCTTTATGGCATCATGATGATTCAAGTAGCTTCAAAGAAAGTATTTTTTGCTAATCCCATCTTTTCATTTATTGAATTAAAATTATATTATTATATTATAATTTATAAAAATCATATATTATTCATTTCCATTATTCAGTCAACTTATATCAAAGCCATCAGTAATTAAGCAAGCAGAAGCCAAAAACTTAGGTAAAGGTGCACCACAAACAATATAGTTTTTCCTGCTCAATCATTTTCTAATTATTCATAAGCTGTATATGACCTTTCTTTGAAGTAGTAAATTGGTATTTGATGTAAGCGGAGTAGCTCAAAAGTCTATGGCTTGCTAATGGCTGTTATAAAGGGTTGATGTGAGACTAATCCAAATTTTGACGGTCCAAATCTTTTACCTACTCCTTGATGTAGACTTTCCTCCATGCGGTGAATGGCTGCTTCCCTCTGTTGGAAGGAAGCGGACGCAACATAAATAAATAAATAAATAAATAAATAAAATGGTTGATGAAGATTAATATATTATAGAAGTTATCATCAATCTCTCTTCTGTAAATTCAAATAATACGTTAGTGATAAAATAATTTGAGATGATGTTCGTGTTGTATATGCGACTAAGTTCATAAGTTAGATGGAGTGATCATATTGGTCCATCTCTAAGAGGTGAAGAGAATATTGAGGTGATAGATAAGTCTATGCTAGAAGATCATTGAGGTCATTGAAGTTGGTTTTATTTGGGACGGTTTTTCTTCTGCTTCTTAAAGCAGCTTTTTTATTCAAAAATTTTAAATTTTGTATTAGAAAGAAAGCAGTCCTAGACAAAACCTAAGTCGATCACTTTGAAGTTGGTGATACATCATGTAATAATGGATGTCGAATTGTCAATCAATGAATGAATGCCAGATAATGATGAACATTGAGTGTTAAGTGCTAGACATAAAATGATTCAACTAAAGGTGGGCATCATGTGGGGAAATTATTGGGTCACGTTATCGGGCACAGCTTACGTTCGGTATTCATAGTACTGAGCAGTATGACTTGATGATGGATGTTGAGTGATAATGTGTATTAGATAAAGGCCGCACTTATATCCTAAACATATATTTTGTGGCGATAAACATAAAATGATAGCAAGTCTGGGGTTCTTGGTGGATGTCCATTAACGGCAATGAGAATTTGTTGGTGATGATCATTTGGTTAAATTGAAATTCAAATAAATATATATTTAATAATAATAATTAAATCATTCTTTAAAATGAATCAATATGACACACATACATGTCATGATAACATTATCCATTTAATACAATCTTATAAACTAAGAAAATTTCTCTCATTTTAGCACTTCTTGATCTTTATGCCACAAAAGACTTGTAGCCTAAGCAAATAGCTATAGATGATAGCATCCCATTCTAATACAATAACCCTAATCTAATAAATCAACTAACTGTCGTTTAGGAAATATATCAAAATCTTCTAGATTTATTTGACTTTCACATCTCAATCACCATAACTTTTAATTTAAAAATATTAAATTTATTTTAAGATTTATATTTAAAACAAATCAAATATTTTTCAAGGTCACTTTGATAAAACTTATATCAAAATATCATAACATATTATGATATAAATTATATCAGAATGGCCCTAAAAATTATTGGATCTACTTAGAGATTAGTATAACACATATTTTTCGTGTACATTACACTAATCTCAAAGTAGATCTAATGATATTTAAGCCGATCATAATATAATTTGTATCAGATTTTTTTTTTCATTCAATTAATATTAATATTTTGGGTAAACTCTCAAACTCACACAATTCTTTTTTTTTTTTTAATTGAAAATAGTTAATAGTCAAGTTTACAAAAAAAAAAGTAATAAATAATTATACAAATTATAAGTTGCTCGAGGTTGTTCATCTTACTTGTGGAACTCGTGGAAAAATGGGTAACTAATACAGAATTATTGAAGAAAGCCAGCATGATTTCCACTAAGCAACTACCGCTCAGGCCTATTAATTTAATTAATTACAGTTAAAACTACTAAAAATAAGGGATTAAAAAAAAATTATGCAAGAGACATTTATATGTATTTTATTTATAATAAATATATTATCACCCAAAGAGTATTGATTCCTTTGATTTTAAATTTCAAAGGCTTGATTTAGGTTTAATTTGGGACAACTTTTTGTTACATTTTAAAGCAACTTTCTATTTAAAAAAAATATATTTAAGATTTTTTTAACAAAAAAATTATTTTAGAAAAAAGTAAAAAAGTTGCATCAATATATCACTAAAATCTTGTTGAAAAGTTATGAACAAAGAGGTTATTTGTAACGACCTAAGATCAAATTTAAAAGATCTTTTTATTTTAATATCTTTGTTAACCAATTAAAATTTTTATGAACATATTATCAATATAAATAAATCTATCGAAAGCAATTAAAAATTTTATACATTAAAATATAAAACTATATTCATTCATCAAAATTTATATAAAATAGCTAAGAGTTTGATTCATTCATTCATCAGTCTATCTTTTGGCTCTTGACTATGAAAGAATAAAACTAAAGGAAATGCATAAACAAAATAAAACTTGAATCTCAGATCTATCCTCACTCCGTTGGATCATGGCAATTTTCTGAAAAAATATGTAAAATCACATAGTGAGCTACAACTAAATAGAATACCAAAACCTACAAATGAAATCAATGTACCTGTGGTAGATATAGTATAGTGAGTTCAAACTTTAGCATAACATACTACAATATTGACAGAATAAAATGAAATCACAATTACTGTTGTCAATATTTCACTCGTCCTGAAATTTGACATGAAATTTTCAAGTTTGTGTTAACCCATCTGTCAAACGAGTCGGCTTCGGGTTCAAAATTTTGACCTATTTTAAAAATCGGGTCAGATTTAGGTTGACCTAGAAATCCGAACTCATCTAGACTCGTCCGAATTCAAATAGCCTCTGCAGCTTCGCCTATGCAATTGGCCCTGTCACAATTTCGCACGAATCGCACCAACTGAAAATACAATACAAAGAGATATTACAATAAATATGACATAACATATTATAAGATAGATACAATAATGTGTGAATTAACAATTGCATCACAATGTAGAGCCATCTAATGGTTATATTATGGTTGTCAAAAAATGGCTCGTCCTGTTAATTCAACTCAAAAAATCTGAGTTCAAGTATTGAATTCAGACTCGTTTTTTTAAAATTGCTCAAGTTCGGGTTGACCCGCCAACCCAATTTTGACTCGAAATGATTAGTTTAAATTGTTTTTTTCATTTTTTTATTTATTGATATGCTTGTTTTATTTTTTTACTAATTAATCTAAAATATATTATTTAAAAATTATAATTTTTTTAATCAAAATGGATTATCATATTGGGTTTGGGTCATTCGAGTTGCTAGCGTGTTGGGTTTGGGTACCCGTTTTTTATTCATTTATCAAACGGGTTGGATTCGAGTTGTGTCAATTTTGGGTCGAACCAACCCGAACCCAACCAATTGACCATTTTTGACGCCCTAAGAGAGAAGTCACAAACAGCTCTTACACATCCGAGTTTATTCCGACATTTATAACATAACATATTTAAATATAAACAATCAATCAAATATTAGATATTTGAAAATTCATTATCTTAGATACAAATTTATTTTGAGATATCTTCCTATATAATAATAATAATAAAAAGTTAGGCACTCATAAATTCGAAGTACTAAGTATAATTTCTTAAATGATTCTTAAAATAAATAGAAAGTCTTTGAGTAGTGATCATATTTAGGAGGGATTGGGATGGCTATTATTTTTTAAATAATAAAAAAAAAACACCTAAATATATGTATAACAAAAAAAAAAGTATACTTTTAAATTTTCTTATAATCGTGTATACTATTTAAAAAAATATTTTTAAATTTAGAATAATCCTTTTCTCTCCTTCATTTAAAATTTTAATTTCATCATTGTTTTAAATTTCATTTTAACTAAATTAAAATCAGAAATACAGTCACAAACCATTTGAATTTAAAATAATCAGATAGAAATTTGTATCCCTAAAGGAGGAGAAAATCAAGAAGTGCACTTATTGATGAAATTGATTGAGATGGCTGTTCCTTAATCACGCATTTATGGTGTGCATCATATATATATATTTATGAGTATTATTTATATGTACAGTTATTTATTAATTAATTATTAATTATTGAGGCTCGAAATTTATTAATAATATTTTACACTGATTTATGCTTCATTTGGGATGGCTTTTTAACTGTTTTCTAAATCAAATTTTAGTATAAAAAAATGCTAGTTCATGAAACTTTTGTACTAAAAAGATTCTTTAAAAAACACAAAAAAATTCATACCAAATGAAGCCTTAGGGCATCTCCAATGGAGCCATTTTTCACGCCAACATACCACAAAACATAAAAATGGCGTGGTGCTGCTCCAATCTAACGCCATTTTTTTGCTTATGCGTGAAGGTAACGATCCTTCTCATTTGGCGCGTTTTTTCCGGTTGAGAGAGCAAAATAGCATGGGTGAACAGTTCACCCACAAGCAAATGACGGATGTTTTGGCGTTCGGTTGGAGCGACCGAACGACGCCAAATGCTCGTTTAGCGTTCGGTTGGAGATGGTCTAATTAGACATAACCTCAAGGTTGTGAAAATTGAGCTAGACATGGAATTTGAAAGAGAGGATCATGATTCAATTGTTAAACCGGGATTAAACAAGATGATGTAATAAATATGAAACTTATTTAAATATGATTTAAAAGACATAATAATAATACAATAGTATAAATATGTGAATAAAAATAAACAAAACTCGTACACGGATTATATATATATATATATATTCAATAATTATATGTTTAAATTATTTCAACGATAATCCTTAAAAGAGTTATAGAGGATTCTCCAATGGCAAAGATATGAGTTGAAGCAACTTAAGGGTATGAAGGGTATGACCAAATGGACAGCTTATCACTCTTGGTTCCACTTTTGTGCAAATTATTCTTTGTGGATGTCGAATATCGTTCGTAGATCAACTAGAATGCTCCACGTCGCCTCCTACTCGGCACCCGGCTCGGTACCGCAGCTCAGTACCGCTGATGTGGTGCATTCTAATTGGCCTCCGAACGGTGAACTACATTCGACGTCCGCATAGATTAATCTCTCCCACTTTTGATGTAGAGATCAACATTTTTTTTAATCTTCAAAATTTGATGTGCCTATAAGGCCTTGATTTTCGAGGAGACCTCCAACCTCCCAAAGGAGACAAATGAGCTTGATGTGAATTTAATTAAAGGTCGTGGTAAGTTCATCAAAGTCGTCCAGCCCTAAAGTGAATGAACAAAAATTAGTAGAGAAAATAAAACAGAAGAAGTTATTTTTTGAAGAAGAATTAACATGATGAGAGTGTAGGAAATAGCAAATTGTTACTACTAATAAGAAAAAAACTATTGATAAAGGAAGTTTAATTTAAGGTCCCTTGATGGGTATGTGAGCCATATATACAAAAAAAAAATGCCAAAGTTTTTTTGGCGATAAAGATTGCCAAATGAAAGACTTTATGAGCCTTTACGCGGGTTCAATAGCTCGATTATTAAGGTTGAGTAAGATTTAGCTTGTGGGAGGCTTGTGTCATTTGGCTATGGGCAATTCAATGTTTTAGAGAACTATTAGCTTGGTGAGTTACTCAAGCTTGTTCTCAATCAACAATTAGTTGAATCCAATTCAAGCTTCAATGAATTCAAGCTTCAATGATAAATAATCAACCCAAACTAGATAAATATTGGAAGTGTGCCCCAAATATTTTATCATTGCAGTATATTATGAGGGATCTCATCTAAATAAATAGTTCTAAGTTTTCACCAATATCTAAGCATGAAAAGTGAAACATTCAAGACATATTAGAATCCTATACTTTAGGATGAATGAATTATGACAACAAATGCAATATTTAAGCCCAATTAGTGATAGTCAATTCGTAGGCTCGTCTTTATTGTGAGAGTTCTTTGTCGATTGGTGAGTACTTAGGAAAGCATCTAAGTTTCTTGGGCGGGCTTGATTTACAATTGGTGGACTTTATGAATCCTTAAGCAAATTTAGCTTTTTGATTCTTAAGCAAGTTTAGCTGTTTGATTCTTAAGGTTGAGAAAGGCCTAGCTTGTGGGAACTCGTGTCATTTGGGTATAGGCGATTCAATGATTTAGACAACTTTTGGATTGGACTTGTTGCGGGTTAGAATATTCACGGCGATAGATTGAGTGAATTTTTTGTCTTAGCCATGCACGGATATCCAGCACACAAATAAGTATTTGAAGAAAGGGCAGAAAAATACCAAAAAAAAAATCACATGGAAAGCCCAAAGAGGGAAAAATCATGGGACTCGCCGAGGTGAAAAGATTCCACTAGATTCAACTGAGTTACAAAATTTGACCTATCGCTTAACTTAGAGGCAGTGATATTACAATAGTTTGGAGAGTTGGGAGAAAGTTTGATGGTGGTTGGGAAAAACTGCGATGGTGGTCAAGTGGATGTCTGGCGGCGGGCGACGGCCGAGCGATGGTCCGACAATGGTCTGGTGATCGACGGTTGTGCTAGAGCTCTTGATGCTTTAGAGATCTCTCCAATATGTAGCCACATATCCCCTTTCATGTAAAGAGTGTGGTCTACTTATAGATTTTTGAGAGTGACATGTTCCGTAAATATAGAGAAGATTCAGGATAGGTTCGGAGTGCTCCATCAGACGTCCCATATTGATGCCCCCCCCCCCCCACCCAAATCATAGTGTATTTTTCAAGTGTTTAAGTTGCTTAATGATGTTGGAATTCATTGATCTTTGGGCTCGTTGGATTTGTCTCGCCGAGTTGCTGGATTCGACTATAAGCATGTCATATTTTGATATCATTTTGTATTCCAAATAATGATTTGAACCTTCCAAATACGCTTCAGACTCTTAATTCAGACTCTTTTGGGCTCGGATTGGACCGGTTTCAGTGTGTTGGGTTCGCCTCTTCAAGACGATCAGTTTTGCTATCAAATTGTTGAAATTGGAGTTCAGCTGGTCCTGAATTTAATTTTTAAAAATTTTCAACTTGAATATGCCTCGAGATTTGTGCACGATCAAGCAGGTTCTCAATCAAATCTAATTCAAACTCTTATGATGAATTGATCATCCCAATCCAAACAAATATAGGCATATAAAGTGTGTCCCCAAATATTTTTATCATTGCATCTCATCTAAACGAGTAGTTGTAAGTTTTCATCGATAACCAAGCAAGAAAACTGAATCATTTAAGACATACTAACATCCTATGCTTCAGAAGGAAAGAATTATGCCAACAAATGCAATATTTAAGCCTAATTAACCACAATCAATTCTCTCCAAACTATATACAATATGATATGATTGCTTCCACCTAAAGTACAGAACAAAGCTTTTCTTCATTTCATTACATTTCTTTGTGGAAAGCTTTCATAGAGAATAAATCCAAAAAGAAAGAAGCTCCAGACCTATATGTTAGGTGGCCCCATGCAAACAAAATCTTCCAACTCTTCATTCAAATCCTCTCTTTCCATAGCTAAAAGGCAAATGTCAGCATGATCATTTTCTTAACAGGCTTAACTCGTCTCTCCTGAAGTAAAAAAGCAACCCTACTTCTTTTATATTTGGTAGAGTAGTAGTTGAGCTCTAAAATAATTTCCATCTCCTCCCATCCTTGTTTGAACTCTTCCAAACCTTCTCAGCTCTCCTTCCTTTACTCCCCTGTGAATAATCATTTATTTAGTAGTTTCTCTTCTTGCTTTTTCATCTAAGCTACGCATGGGAATAGTTACTGAAAGTCTGAAACCTTCATAGCTCTCACACCAAACTCTCAGCCATGTCAGGGAAGTCATGGAAATCTCTTCTCAAGGGCTGTTGTGGGAGCTCCAGTAATGACCAACAAGGAAAGCTTGCCTCAAAGCAAAGATCTCTTCAACGGCTTTCGTTCTCAGAACTAAGCCACTCGCAAGGCCCGCTTTCACCCAGTGATCTCACCGTCTCTCTTGCAGGCTCAAACCTCTACGTTTTCTCCCTTGCAGAGCTTCAAATGGTGACAGGAGGATTCTCGAACAGCAATTTCCTTGGAGAAGGCGGCTTTGGGCCTGTGTATAAAGGGTTCATCGACGAGAAGGTGAGGCCTGGAATGGAAGCTCAGACTGTCGCCGTGAAGTTGCTTGATCTCGACGGCGTACAGGGCCACCGGGAGTGGCTGGTGAGTCTCCTGCGCGCAGAACTTCCATGCCTTTGGTTTCAGTTTACAAGCATTTAGATTTTATGAAACGGTAACTAATAATATTCTGTTTTTAAAGGCTGAAGTGATCTTTCTTGGGCAATTGAGTAATCCACATCTTGTGAAGCTAATTGGTTACTGTTATGAGAATGAACACAGGCTGCTGGTTTATGAGTACATGGCAAAAGGAAGCTTGGAGAACCATTTGTTTAAGAGTACGTATATTTTTCTCCTCTGTAACAAGTTTGATCTTCTAAATGATTAATATGTAGTTATATGATAGAAGGGGCTTCTGAAATATGATCTACTGCACTTTTCCTTCTTTTGACTTCAATTTGGATCCATTAATGGAAAAAAACCGAAGAACTTTTCTCCTTCGGCTTTGATTATCCACACCAATTTTCCAATTACTTTTTTTTTTTGGAAGTACTGCAGGAAGATTCTGCCTTCATACCAAAACCACTATAACATAAAGAAGAAGAATGTGATGTGATCTATTTCATACTCCAACAAAGATTTCGTTTGGGACGGCTTTTTTATTGCTTCTTAAATCAACTTTTTAGTAGAAAAATTAAAAATTATGTACTAAAAAGCTTTAAGAAGCAGTGAGAAAATCGTCCCAAATAAAACCTAAATCTAATGGTGATTTGAATGAAAATCTTCTACTATTTGTTTACTGATATTGAAAGTTCAAACTTTTGTACTGATTGCAGGACACTTCACCTCCTTGCCATGGCTGACAAGGTTGAAGATTGCAGTGGGAGCTGCCAAAGGCCTGGCCTTCCTCCATGAAACTGAGAAACCAGTGATATACAGGGATTTCAAAGCATCTAACATATTGTTGGATTCGGTAACTCCTCTGAAAAGCCTAATGGAGTTCAATTGGGATTTGAAAAGTATTGTCGTATTTTTAGCATAGTTTGATTTTACTAGTATGATTAGCTACAGTTTTATTTTATAAATCGCTGTCAGAATTTTCTTCAGCAATCATTTGAATCAGCTTTTTACTGTTTTTAAGATAGGAAAAATGACCAATCAAAATTAATATTTATTTGAATGAAGAAGTTTAATATATTTTTTTTATTGTTTTTTAATAAAGTTATTTTTGAGAAGGTAGAACAAAAATTACAGAGTTTATTTTAGTTTTTTATAGCTATCACTCCTAAGTATTTTCCTATTTTAGTTGGAAAACATCAAAGATTAGCATTCAGTAGAGACGTAGAGTTCTTTTTTCTCTAGTCATGGATGTTCTTATTAGACATTTGCAAGAGGATGTATCTTTGTATATGCTTCTTGATGATGATATTCTCCTTGTTGATAAGGCTAGAGAGGGGGTTAGAGTAAGATTTTTGTTTGAATAAATCTAAGATCGAATAACTTGAGTATGATTTTAGTAGTAATAAATCTAGTTGTGGGATTGTGGCATTCGGTGATCAAGTCATTACAAATAGTGTATGTTTTAGATATCTTGTATCAATTGTTCAAAGTGATGGTGAAATAGACAGGGATATTATTAATAGAATTCAAGTTGGATGGTTGAAGTAGAGGGGCTCATTGTGTGATAGAAAAGTATCCCTCAAACTTGAGGGAAAATTTTCTAAAGATGGTGGTGAAACTTGCAATGCTTTATGGTGCAGAATGTTGGCCATTATAGAAGAAGCATAAAATTAAGTGTTGCAGAGATGAGGATACTTGGTACATGAGTAACTTTACACTTAGAGATAAAATGTGAAACAAGTATATAAGTGAAAAGGTTGGAGTAGCTCTAGTGGAAGATAAGATTAGATAGACTCGCCTTAGATGGTTTGGTCGCGTAAAATTTCGGCCTTCCGATGATCCTATAAGGACAATAGATGTATTAGATCCGGCCTATGTTAAAAAAAATAGAGGTGAACTTAAAAAGATTTAGGTTTTGTTTGTTACGGTTTTCTTATTGGTCCTTAAAATAGCTTTTTAGTACAACAAATAAAATTTTTATACTAAAAAAATGCGGTAAGAATAGTAAGAAAGTCTATTAGCATTTATCTCATTTTAAATTCAAACTTTTTCTAAAATTTTTTTGTTAGAGTTATTTTAGTCTATGCCAATAAGTTTATTAGCATTTAGATATACCTCTGCCTGTAATTACCGTTTTATTAAGAAATTGTTGTTTTGTTCATCAATAAATAATGGAATTATCTAGTAGGTCCACCAAAACTTTCATGCTCCTAAGAAAAAAATAATCAACTACTAGCTACCAATGGTTCATTTAAAAGGCAAAACAATTCAATGACTTGAATTTAATTCTTATTGTTGAAGTGGAGATCATTTTACATTGTTTAGTTGAATTTTTTATTCTTAATTGGATGTGACACTTAAAAACTCTTTCAAGGGACAATCTTTATGTTCAAACCTATGGCTTACTTTTCCTATTACTTTTCTTAATCTTTCTTATTTAATTGTATCCATATCTTCAACTTTTTCTTTCTTGATTCTTTCAATTGAGAATAACATGTATGACTCTGCTTCTTCAAACCATTTTCTTGTCTGAATGGACCCTCCAATTACTTTAGTGAGCAATTATTGTCTGGTTTATCAGGACTTCACACCAAAGCTTTCAGACTTCGGGCTTGCAAAGGATGGCCCTGAAGGAGACAACACCCATGTCTCAACCAGAGTTATGGGTACTGAAGGCTACGCTGCACCAGAGTACATCATGACAGGTAAGAATCAAGTAGTACTTTGGGACACATTTGGTTAATTATTTATGAATATACTTCCAAATAGGGGTGTCAAAATTGGGTTTTGGGTTAGGTTCGGTTTGAACCCAGAACTGATTCGGGTTCAAACGGGTCGATCCTAACCCGACCCGGGTATGTGAAATGGTCGGAAATTCGAACCAAGACCCGACCCGGCAGGTTGCCGGGTTGACCCGACCGACACTGGAAGGCGGGCGGCAGGCAAGCGTGGACGCAGACGCTAGCGGGTTGACGCTGCCGTGCTGGCGGGTGTGCGGGCATGGACGCGTGCTGGTGGGTGCGTGGGCATCCTCGGGTGCTCGGGCGACTGCTGGCAGGCGTGGGCAGCTGCGCGGGCAGAGCGCGGGCAGCCACGGGCAGGGGGCGGGCAGGTTCACGGGCAGCCGCGTAATCATTTCAAACGGGTTTCCGGGTTGACCCGGCAACTCATCAGGTCAACCAGAACCGGCCCATTTTCAAACGGGTTGAATCCGGGAACCCGAACCTGACTCATTTTGGAAATGGGTCAGGTCAAAATGGGTCGGGCCTAACCCGAAATTTCCAAGTCGGATTCGGGTCGAATTTTTGTGTTACTTCCAATGACATCATCTTAATTTATTTTCCAGGCCATCTCACAACAAAAAGTGACGTCTACAGCTATGGAGTTGTATTGCTTGAGCTTCTAACAGGAAGAAGATCGGTAGACAAGACTCGCCCAAGCAGAGAACAGAACCTTGTAGAGTGGGCTCGGCCTTGCCTGAACGACACTAGAAAGCTAATGAGAATCATGGACACCAGCCTCGATCAACAGTACTCTCACAAAGCTGTTCAGAAGGCAGCAACAGTAGCCTATCAGTGCTTGAACCATACCCCCAAATCAAGGCCTCAGATGTCCACCATTGTTGAGATTCTGGAGCCTCTCCTGGACTTAGATGATGGAATGATTGGAACCTTTGTGTTCTCAGTAGAAACTGAGGTTGTTGGAGAAGAAGAGGAGGAGGAGGAGAAGAAAGGTTGCAATGGGAGTGGTAATGGAAATTATCATAAGGGACAGAGACACAAGATGAGGTCAAGCAAGTGTGGAAGGCATAGTGATGTTTTGCTTTACAGAAATTCTGCAACAAATTATAGCAGGAAGGGCACAGGAGCAATGGTAGTTAACATGCAGTGTGAATAGATAATTACCTTAAGCATTTAGTGTGCTTTTAGATTAGAGAAGATAATTAATTACCTTTAACATTCTTCACAAACGGAGAAGGCTTCGCCCATTATAAGATATTATGAGCTAAACTTTACTTCAGAATCAAGACATCCATTCCTGTTTTGAAATAGTTACAGACAGTAAAAAAAATAAAAAATCTTCCGAAAATACAGCCTTGCCATTCTAAGCTAAATTTAAGTTTGCTTGGGACCGGATATTGATGAAAAAGGTTGAATGATAGTAATGATTTCAGTTTGCAATAAAGAGGAAAAAAAGCATATTTCAAGAAAAGAGTTCATAACTTTAACATTAAATCGTCTTAGTATTTGTTTTTTGAGAAGGCCCAACATGTAAAAGTTTAAATTTTAGAGCTTATGCAGTCTACTATAAAATATTAATTATTATGTGAGGATGTTGATGTCGTTCGGAGACCAATCAGAATGTGTCACGTCACCCCGTCGCTCAGTACTGCAGTTCGATACGGCTGACGTGATGCATTCTGGTTGATATCCGGAGGACATTCTGCGTCCGATCTCCACACAGAATAATCTCTCCTACTAAACATGGGCATATCTCAAGCTGTTGCAGTTTTGAAAAGAAATATTCGTAGGAATAAAGTTCTTTTTTTTACAGGCAATTTATAGTCTCAAACTTCGTTTGTGATGACTTCCTTACTGTTTATTAAAACAACTATTACAGAAAATTTAATTTTGTAATAAAAATTTACTTTAAAAAATAATAAAAAAGCTCTTCCAAAGAAAGCCAAAGAAAACTCATCTTTCCCAAGAAAACAAGGTCATTTATAACTATTTACTCATGAATTTAAGGGGAGAGAAAAAAATATTGTTTTACTGAACTTATTATTCACCAATAAAGATATATGTTGGGGATGCCAACGCTCTGAAAGATCGTCACATCAACTATTTTAATGATTTGGCCCAACTTTACTTTGTTGCTCAGACCGTCACAGCAGAATAAAGCAAATGGTGAAGTGTTTCACAAGTCTGTATGTTCATAAGTTACCACTAACAGAAGAGTGAATAAGTATAGCACGATAGCATCAGAGACCATGCAACATTATGTACCCCTATTGTGCTGCATGTCGTCGTCGTCTTCTTCTTATTCTTAGGCTTCATTTGTAACAACTTTTTTACATCTTTCTAAAGCAACTTTCTATGAGAAATTTTTTTTAATTATTATTATTTTTAACTGAAAAGCATAAAAAAGTAACAAAAAAACTGTCCCAAAGAAAACCTTATTCTTCTTCTCTTTTTTGATCCAGTGAAAACTCTACTCTATGTAGATTGAAGATTGAATCATATAAATTTGATATTCTCAGTAAAAAGCAGCTAAGGTTGTTTCCATGCTTGGTGACTCTTGATATGTCGAGTATTATAACTTGAAATTGGGCTTTGATTAGTAGCTGCTTACGTGAAAATTCAAGGTAGGCTAAGATCATAATCTATCCTTCTCATCAGGAGAGTGGTGAAGGATTATTAGTTAATGGTAGATCTTCTGAGAAGGTTTTACTTCTAATTAGGAGTTAAGTATCATGGTAATTTAGAGAGTACTAAGAAAAATTGGTATGCTTTAACGGTTGATTCTAAGACTTAGGATTCGTTTGGGACGGTTTTTTTATTGTTTCTTAAAGCAGTTTTTGAGTATAAAAATTTTATTTGTTGTACTAGAAAGTTGTTCTAAGAAGCAATGAGAAAACCGTCCCAAACAAAATCTTAGTTTGGGACGTCTTTCTTAATGCTTCTTAAAGCAGTTTTTTAGTGCAAAAGTTAAAATCACCTAATTTACAAAGATGCTATCAAAATGATCGTCTCGCTGCAATAATTGCAACATCATAAAAATCACCCAATTTGACATCAATATAAGAAGAATTTAAACTCAATGTCATACACTCATTGTGTGGCATTGCGGCCATTGCCTTCATGAGTACTATCTTTGGTCAGTTTTATCATTGGAGTTATATACCTCATGATGAAATATTCTTCAAAATATAAGCCCTAGCCCATTCACTCACATTGTCAATAAGGCCATCAAGTCAAACCCCCTATGGGCCACTCTTTTACAGAGACCAGATGTAGAACTTCATCCAGAGACCAACCAGAATGCACTATATTAGAGTTACCGAGCCGCTATACCGAGCGGTACCGTGCAGTACTGAGCCACGGTACCGAGCACAGGGGTGAGATGTGGCGCATTCTGATTGGTCTTCAAACGACATTCAACATCCGCACAGAATAAGTAATCCTTTCACAGGGCCATAAGTTCAACCTCTAGGCCTCATTAACATTAATATAGTTTAATCCCTAGCCTCAAAATAGACTTTTAATAACATTGACATGATATAAAAAAGTATCACTCATTGGGCTGGTCATCATGTAAGTCTCGACGTTTTTTAAATAAAAAAATTCATAAATTATTTCACTATAGATGTATGTCTCATTTTTACATTAGATTGGTTATATTGTAAGATTTCAATTAGGGCTACTTACGCTCTTATCTCATTTCATCACTTAGGCTATATACACCACAAGCCCTGCCCACTACTAGCTTCCTCTCGAGGCCACCTCAAGGGTAGACCCAGGGGCGAATCTAGCTTTTTTTTTTTTATTCAGGGTGAAAAAAATTTTAATTAATTAGACAACAACAATAATAATAACAAAAATAAAACAAAACAAAATAATAATAATAATAAAATAACCAACATAATGTAATCAAATTTATAAAAAGAAATTTTTATCATTTATCTTCCAATTACATATTTATCTTCAAATTTGTATAGAAATTACATATTTATCTTCAAATTAATTGATGGTTGAAGACCATGATCAGCAGGGCGACGTGTGAACTGCAAGCGCCGAGCGACCTCTTGAACGTCGAATGCCACTGGGAAGAAAACGGCTGTGAGGCGGCGACGTCTTGAATGTTGAATGCGCGAATCGCGTAAGAGGCTGCAAAGTGCGAACTTGTGGGATTCAAATTTTGCGGGATGGGCAACGACGCTTAGGATGAAAATATTATGGCAAAAAGGTTCTTTTAAGGGGAGGGGGACAAAATATCAAAAATTCCCTGCTAATATAAGTATGTAGTACATGAGTTAGGCTTGCAAATGACTCCTAATCGAAAGAATATATGTTGAGTTTTAAATTGAGGCAATTATCTTGGGAGACTTCTAATGATATCCTCCCATCAACTAGCATGTACTATGAGTGATTTGGCGAGTTCTTTTTGCTAAATAAATAGATTAACAGACGATTTATGAGTTCTTCGTGTGAGTTAAATAGCTCAATATTCAAAACCAAGTTATATCTAATGCTTGATGAATATTTTGAGATTAAGGTTTCGTTTGGGATAACTTTTTATTACTTTCTAAAGTAGCTTTTTAGTACAAAATTTTTCAAACTAGAAATTTTTTATTAAAAATATATTTTAGAAAGCATCAAGAAAGCCGCCCTAAATAATGTCTAAATTTTAAATCATTTGATTTTTAATCAAAATTAAATTTAACAGTTGAAATTAATTTCTCAATCAATAATTTCTTGAATTTAATTTGAATTCTTATAATGATTTAGGAATAGCAATATGCGATGCAAAGACATTAGCTTTTAGTGATTTATATAATAGATTAGATACTAAAGAGGGAGAAAGATATATGTATAAGTTAGCCAAACAAAGAGATAGGAATAGTAAGGATTTAGTTCAAGTGAAGTGTATTAAAGATGAAGATCAAAAAATATTTTTCTTAGAAGATGATATTCAACAAAGATGGATGAGATATTTTGCTAAACTTTTTAATGAAGATTGTGAATATAAGATTGACTATAATGACCTTAGCACCCTAAATGAAAATAAAGATTTCTGTTTTTATCGGCGTATTAGTAAAACTGAAGTTAGAGAGGCTTTAAAGAAAATGAAGGGTGGAAAAGCTGTTGGACCAGATGATATTCCAATATAAGTGTGGAAATGCTTAGGAGATGAAGGAATTTCATGGCTTACTAAACTTTTTAATACTATTTTGAAGACTAAAAAGACGCCAGATGAGTGGAGAATGAGTGTGTTAATTCCTATTTTTAAGAATAAAGGTGATGCACAAGATTGTGCGAATTATAGAGGTATTAAGTTAATGTGTCATACTTTAAAACTTTAGGAGCGAGTTATGGAGCATAGGTTGCGGCGTGATACTAATGTTTCTCATAATCAATTTGGATTCATGCCGGGTAGGTCGACTATGGAAGCCATTCATTTATTAAGAGGTTTGATGGAGAAATATAGAGAAAATAAGGAGGATCTACATATGATATTTATTGATTTAGAAAAAGCATATGATAAAGTTCCAAGAGAAGTGCTATGGAGAGTTCTTGAAAAGAAAGGAGTCAATAATGCTTATATTCAAATCATTAAAGATATGTATGCAGGAGCTATTACTTGTGTTCAAACACAAGGTGGTTTGACCAAGTATTTCCCTATTTCGGTTGGGTTACATCAAGGATCAGCCTTAAGCCCATATCTTTTTGCTTTAGTCATGGATGTTCTCACTAGACATTTGCAAGAGGATGTACCTTGGTGTATGCTTTTTGCTGATGATATTCTTCTTGTTGATAAGACTAGAAAGGGAGTTGAAGGTAAACTTGAATTATGGAGGTCAACCTTAGAGTCTAAAGGTTTTCGCTTGAGTAGATCTAAAACGGAATATATGGAGTGTAATTTTGGTAGTAATAGACCTAGTGAGGGGATTGTGACTTTGGGCGATCAAGTCATTAATAAGAGTACACGTTTTAGATATCTTGGATCTATTGTTCAGAGTGATGGTGAAATAGATGGGGATATTATTAGCAGAATTCAAGTTGGATGGTTGAAGTGGAGGAATGCATCGGGCTTGTTATGTGATAGAAATATACCCCTCAAACTTAAGAGAAAGTTCTATAAGATGGTAGTGAGGCCTGCAATGCTTTATGGTGCCGAATGTTGGCCATTAAAAGAGAAGCATAATACTAAGTTAAGTGTGGCAGAGATGAGGATGCTCAGGTGGATGAGTGGCTTTACCCTTAGAGATAGGATACGAAATGAGCATATACGTGAAAAGGTTGGAGTAGCTCCAGTAGAAGATAAGATTAGAGAGAGTCGCCTTAGATGGTTTGGTCACATAAAACGGAGGCCTTCCGATGACCCGGTTAGGAGAGTAGAGGTATTAGATTTGACTTATGTTAAGAAAGGTAGGGGTAGACCTAAAAAGACTTGGTTAGAAAATATTAAGAATGACCTTTCTTTATTAGATTTAAACGAGAATTTGACTTTTAATAGGACACAATGGAGAAAAAGGATTCATGTAGCCGACCCCACGTAGTGGGATAAAGGCTTGATGTTGTTGTTGTTGTTGTTCTTATAATGATTTAATTAGTCTAATTATATATTTAAAATATGACATAAATTGATTATTTAATTAAAGCTTCCATTAATCGCCATCAGCTGCCGAGAAGAATCCTGTAAAGCCCCTCTTTTGGCGAGAAGCTTTGGTGGATTCACGCGCTTTTTGTTCCGTAGTTAAAACTAATCGACTGATCTACACGATCTGGAGTTAATTACACATGTTAGTGGGTCCCGCATTTGCTGGACCGGACCAATTAGATCGGAACACGAACCGGGCGAGTTAGCCTGATCATCAGATCAGATTTGATCTGTATATAAAAAGTTATGAAAATATTTAACGGCAGAAGGTACAAAGTACAAAGTGATCAAACCAATAGACGCATTGGTCACAAAACATGGTCTATTTTCTTCGTTCTTCTAACTAGGCGTTAGACTAATCAGCTAAGCTGGCTTGCGGGAAAGACAAGTGGGCCCGACCGGCGCACACGATAGCGCCGACATTGCAGTCATGCTTCGGCAAGCGGTCTTGGCTACTGGCGGCTGAGCCCAAGGCTTTTTATTTCTATGCCTTTAACCGCATAGGATTTCCTATGCCATAATCTCATCCACCGTCGGCCTCGGTAACTCGCCGCATCCATCCGCACCCTACGGAGCCGAATTAGGGGCACTTCCCGTAGATTCTATAACTCTCGGGACTTTTTTAGTGAGCCTATACTGACGCTGTGCACGTGCCCAGCGTGGACGTCACGTGCGTCTGCGGTTCTCTTGATTTCTCGAACTCTGTGTTCATGACGTGTCATACACGAATAATTATTATGTCACCGGACGTAGAGCTACGTTCGTCTGCCAATAACATGTCGTCACGTGCTCTTATTCTTTACCGCGCTGCCCGACGACTTGACCCGGATCGGAACCCGGGAATACTATGTTCGCGTATTGCGAGGTATTACTTGGTATTGCTAGGTATTGCTTGACAATAACGAGAAATATCGCTCTGTGAATACCAATACCGAGCAATACCGAGTTTTTCTAGGAAAACTCGGTATTGCTCGGTATTACTCGGTATTTGCTCGGTATTGCTCGTTTTTGGTTATTGCCGAGCAAAATCGATCAATACCTAGCAAAATCGAGAAATATCGAGCAATCCTGGGTCCGTTCCAAGTCGGGTTGTCGGCGCGCGGTAAATAGTGAGAACGCGTGGCGCGATTCTACCGGCGGCCGAACGTAGAGCTACGACTTGTGACCGGACCAAATAAAAGTTCGCCATACACGGGAGAAAATCTCTTGTGAGCCACGCAAGTTTGTTTTTTAAACATTTAGACCAATTAATCAAACTCACTACCATCGCATCACATGTATAAAATTAAAACTCAAATTATTTTAGTTGGTGGCTAAAGTTCTCGATCAATAGATCAAAATGAGCTATCTGTCTTGTAAGTTTTGGCTATTAAACATGTTGGTTGGAAGCTTATGTTATTAACTAAGAGATTTTAGATTTAAGTATTAAATAAATATATAATTTGCGTGTGAATTTGAGTTAGTCTAAATATTCCTCCCAAAAAACTATTGAACTATTGGGTGCTACGCCCCATTCATAAGCCTTGTTGTATGGTGTTGCATCTGTATGAATTATAATCTCATTAGGGTGATTCGCCTCTTGCTCGAAGTATTCTTTGATCTCCCTCACTAGCCCGAAAAGGAGAAGGTGATGGGCTTTGGGTAGTATCAAATAAAGTATATATTTTATGTATGATACTAATTACAACATACAAAAGGTCGAGCGTTTGGAAGTGTAGAAATTTGATACTTGCATGCCACCCTTATAAGATTGATTTTTTGATTAAAAAATATTTAAAATCAAATTTTAAGATAGATTTGAATCAAATTTGAATAGTATTTAAATCATATTACAAAATAATTAAATTCAAATCAATTTAAATCGTGATATTAATTTCTCACTTGATACATGCTGATCGATTTTATGGTCCTCATGTCACGGTGGATTGATTTTAGACATCCAATTATTAAAGCTTGATTGCGACATTCCGACTAATATCTTCTGATTACGATCCTACGACCATTGTCTTGACTACGGTTCCCAATCATTCACGGCTCCTAGGGGATATTCATGTTGATTTCCAACGAGCGGATGTGCATCATAATTATTTGAAAAATTTATAATTTTATATTCTAACTTTTTTAATGGATCAAAGAATATATATTCAGACTCTGGAAGCTTAAACGTTTGGAAATATGGGGCAATTAATACTTCACCAATAAATTATATTGATCGAGCATGAATCTTGAGATAAAGTTCAATTGGAAACTTTCAAAAATTAAACTCGGGACCATTTGAACTTCGATCTCAACAAACTTACAGTCAAATTGAAGATCTTGTTAAGAAGAACCCAACAACACTAAAATCGGTCTAATCTAAGACCAAATGGACTCAAATCAAATGGTTTAAAGCTTATTTCAGGATATTAATTTGAGGATTGAATGATATACAAATATAAAATGTTTATAGTCGAATCAAGCTGCTCAACAAAGAAAATCCAACAAGTCCAAGATTACTTAATTACAATATCATTAAGTCACTTAAATATTGAACAAATACTCTATGATTAAGAGGATAAATATGAGTTTTTCAATAGAGCACTATGAATTTGCCACATACCTTCTCCATATTTACATAGTATTTTATTTCCAAAATTTATAAATAGACCATCATTTTCTACACGAAAGAGGCACAAGGTCTAGATATTAGAGGGAACTCTGAAGCTTGAAGCATCTTAGGGCTCCTCCCTTCCACATCTCCAACATTGCTCGGCCGCAGGCAGCTACCAAACGACCTCCAGGTCGCCGACCACCGCCTGGGTGCCAAATGCCATCAAACCATCTCACGTTCGCCTATCGCTGTCAGACCTCCACCCAATCGTCGAACCTTCGTCGTCAGACTTTTACGTGCATGTTGCACCTAGACTTGGGAAATCTATCATCTGACAACTACAGTCCCTTTGACCACTTTTACATGCTGACTACGGTTCCTCTTGCCACCTTTATTGGTCGATTACGATCCCTCTAACCTTTGTCACCTAATAATGGCATCTCAAACCTCCGTCACGCCGCCGATTACGGTCACTCCGAACTCTGTCGCCAGCCAACTATGATTTCTCCAACCTCCGTCACTTGCCGGCTGCGATCCCCTCGACCTCAATTGCCCAACTACGGTCCCTCATATCTCCATCGGCCGACTACCATCCCTCCGACCATAGTCATGCGCCAAACTACTATCCCTATGACTTCTATCACTCGTTAACGATCCCTTCGACCACAGTTACCCGCCTACTATGGTCCCATACTTTTGCCACTTGTCAACTATAGTCCCCTCGATCTCAATCGCTCGACAATGTTCCCTTATACCTCCATCGACACAATACGCTCCCTCCTACCATAGTTGCTTGCCAACTACGGTCCCTCCGATCTTTATCACCAAACAATTCTCCCTTTGGCCTTAGTCGCCCAACTACGATCCTGCTGGCCAAAGAAACATGCCAAGGACCTCTTAAAAATAGATCTCATGAGCTAATATGATGTATATTTACTATATTAATTGAGCCAATGACTTCCCTTAAAAAGAAGGACATCATTTGTAATCAACAACAAACACTAGTGTACTAATTTGAATTGGGCCATACTTAGTAGTTTTTTGCGTTTACAGAAATTTTCATGTAAAAATAGTATATTTTTATGACTCTTGTACCTCTTTTTTTTTCAAGTATATATTGAACGTACAAAATTAAAATATTAAATTTTATATCTCTATATGACTATATCATCACAAATATTCTAATATACAATAATAGTATTTAATATAAAAAAATGAGTATTATATCCGCAACATATTTACTCGAAGAGAAACATTACCGATTCCAAGCAATCAGCCTTTAGTCGCTTGAACAAAAACAATTGTTGACCATTCTTGACTCTCTCCACTAGCCATTTGTACTGAACCCCATATTAGTGCTGCGCCTCCTCTGCTCACCAGCAGCACTGAAGCCACTCCCATCTCCCACCTCGAAATCCGTTCCCTCCCGCCGAACACTCGTGACTTAAATGCCTTCGATCTCTCGCAACTCTCCTTTTCTCCGCGTCGCGGCACTTTGCCTCCGTTTCACCCTTTGAGAATAGCCGTTGATGGCAGCTAAGCCGCCGGAATCCTTGGCTCCTGTGCCGCCGGCATTGCCACAACCGAGATCTCCGCCCAAGTACCCGGATATCTGCGGGCGGCATCGGCTCCAGGTCGAGGCGCAGATCCTAAACCGAGAGATTTTGTTCCTCGAGGTAATCAATCGCAACCGTTTCCATGTTCTTCGTCTTTGTAATTTCTTGCGCGTTTTATGATTCATTTGCGTACGATTTCGATTTGTAACGTGCGATGAATAGTTTTGATGTTGGTGGAATTATAGAATCCGGATTTTTGGATTGGTTTTGAGTTTTTTTTTTTTGGGTGGGATCGGAAGGTTTGGGTAAAGGGAAAATTTACGGATTCGGATGCTGGATTTTGGCGTAGGGCGAGCGATTTGCGGGTGGGAAACAAGGTTGCTGCGATAAAGCCGTAGTGGACGAGAAAAGGCTTGTTAGTGGACATTACTGTGTTGTCTGCAGTAGTGATGGGTTCCGCTTTGTTTTTTTGCTATGTAGTGTCTGTCAGTCCAATGATATCTTTTGTGATGGGATAGGACGGCTTTTCTTTTGTGAGGACTAATGGTCAAAACATACAGATATTTAAATTTAAAAAGTAATATTTTTTAAAAAATTTTGAATAATTTTTATGACTCATCTAATTAAATTATGATTTTTCTTCAAAGTTTGTGTAGACTTTTTTAGAGTTTAATATTTAAAAAAAAAACCAATATTAGACCAATAGATATATCTATTAGAGGGAGAGAGGGGCATTCATTCATTTTTTTCATCTATTTCTCTCTATATTTTTGTATTGTGTTCGTCTGTTTCATACTGATCTAATTTTTGCTACCATTTCAACATTAGAAAAAGGAAAACTTTGTACTTCTAGTTTTCTTATCATTATATTTCTCTTAGAAAGATGCAACTAAAAGAATATAGTTGACCGAATGGATGAGCGATTCAATCTGTATTTTACTTCAATATATGACGATCGGTATTGTAGTAAATTGCTGCATTCCTCATGAGTAAATTTGCCAAAAATTCTAGGCAAAAATAGATTTTTTCTTTCTTATGAGAATATACTGTGCGTGACATTGATCAAATATTTACTAAGTGATCATTGCAAATTAAGTAATGAAGTAAGGTCACTATTTACCAGTTCCACAATGGCAGATAGATGATTTGTCGTATTAGGTTTGAGTTACTGAGCGGTCCCAGTTTCTTAATAAAGATGCAAGGGAAGAACAGAATATATAGCGCTTAATTAGGCTACTTTATGCTTACTTATTTAGATTATGATCAATGATACCTTGCCCAAATCCAATGGTCGAAGAACGCTACTGAAATAATTAGAAATGACTTAAATTTTGGAATTTATCGCACAAATCTCATTTCTTTTGAAGATTGATCAAGTTAGAAAAGATTTTGATGGCGCAAGATATAAATGAATAAGGTTGAATACTTTAACCTGGAAAATTGGATTATTTGTTTATATATTTAAGTGGAACATATTTGTTTGTTATTTAACAAATAATTTATTAAAAGCTTGTGAAATGTTCACCTAATGATGGTTTAATGACTACTTTCATATTCATATCGCAATTTTCCTCACTACCAAAAAATAGACTCTATCGCATCATTTTGTTACAGCAGGTATGTAGCGGTTCTAGAACCGCTGCAAAGAAAATAGTGGCGGGTATAACCGCCAGTATATGTCAAAAATTGTGCTGCGAAAACCCTATTTTTTGGTAGTGCTTCATTCTACATTTAAAAAAAATTATTTTATTAATATAGATAAGTAGAGAACGATGATAGAATTTCTAATGAAAAATGTATTGTTTGATACTTAATTCGATTAGTTTTTTATTCTATTTTTCATTAAAATTTGAATCTTAAAAGGTAAAATATAACACAAGTAAGATCTACTAATTTTGATGAATAATTATGAATTAGTTTAACTTCTATAAAAATAATATGTTTTTAAATCATTAATATGCCATTTAAATTTAGTTAGTTTTGTTGGCATCATTAAAATTCGTACCTAATAAAGCATCATTTCTGATTCAAAGCATAAATCTTTCAATAATTCAAAATGGTCAAATCAAAAGTAACTGTCAATATTACTCAAAGACAAAATCAGGAAAAAAACAAGCTTATAAATTGCATATAGATCATGTCATAGGATCTAGCTCATTACATTCAAAAGGCCTTGAACTAGTCAAATCGTCCAATTTTCCCCTCCTATGCATGGAAGTGGCCCCACGCAACCTCTTAGTCACGTGCAGGTAGTTATGTGTCCATGTTTCCATTTATCTTTTATTGGCATCTTAGGGCCACCAAATTGGCCCAATGGCATTCCAATGCCCTCCGGTCACATTGCACTTGTATATTGCATTGCAAATCATCTGCAAATACTTGAACTTTTTTCTCATTGAAACCTCTATGTTAAAATATTATCATTATTTTATAATCCTAAATTGGGACAATGAACGTTATTAGATTCCTCTCATAGATTTGACTGTCAAAACTTCAATGAGTCGTCACTAATATGCTTGTAGTGTAGAGATCTACTATGTGATATATTTGGATCACAATCTAGTCATTCCAGGTAGTTGGCAACCGTCGTTGTTATAACATCATTGATCGCCCAAATAAGCCCCAAGTTAGGGGAGTCAGTCAAAGTAGCTAGAGTGTTGATGGAGGTGAATATGAATCGTTTTCATTGTTATAGAGTTTAGATCTTTTGTATATATGATTGTTTAGTTGTATTTTTATTTTCTTATATATTTTCTTTATGGACTCTTACGTTGTCAGGTCATATTGGGCATTTATATTATTGGGTCATGTTTGTGCTTTGGGCTTTGGAGGTCTTATGTTTTGAGTCGTGTGGTATGAATAATGTGCGCGTGAATGTGTGTGTATCGATATCTAACTTGTTATAACATTTCCTTATCTTTGCCCAATTGATCCATTTTGACTACTTTTGACCACTACCACATATGTTGACTTTCACATCATCTTTGACGGTCACATCACATTACTGCTTCATTTTCTCTCTCATGCTCGGCCCCTCCCTCATTGTTGCTCTCTACAATTTAATTCACATGTTTTTTTAACTTGTCATTCTTTCTTAATGCTTTGACCTTGGAACTTCTATGGATGTCCTTGGAAACTTTCATAGCCCTAATAAATTCATTACCACCTCTTTTCGATATCTTCCTTGACCTCCCCTCGTGATTCTTGGGTTCTTCTTGTCACTTGTATACATATAGCTCCCTTGCTTCATGTACAAGGGATTATGTCATATTAATGAAAGGTTTGAGTTCCACTTACACAATTGAGTGTGTTTTTTTTTTTTTACTTCTCCTGATTAACAAAACTCAAGTCTGAAAAAAACATGGACTTCCAAGGAAGGAATGAGCTCATCATGATGGCAAATTATTCATGAAGGTCAACTTTAGTTATCCCCAAATACAAAATTGATTTCTTAAGGATAAGATTCTTGATTGTTTAGCATTACTAGAACAAGCACAAACTTCCATACACCGGGTCCGGAAGGCGGTACACCCCGACAACGCGGAATGTGATGAAAGGATATGAAGATCTGTTTTGTATTTACAAAGAGAAATATGCATTTACAAATGATACAACATGATATATATACGCGTTAGAAGAGGTAATTAACTATGAGGGCTTGCACTCATAGGAAGTGGAACTTCAAAACTAAATAAACCATGATGCCTATCATTAGAGAAAAATTGGTTAAATTAAAATTCAATCTACCTCAGAAAAAATGGGACCTTAGGTTAGCGAAAGCAGGGTTTATGCCGTAGCGCAGATATTTCCACCTTTCCTAAGGGTGAACAATATCAAGCATTCAGAGAAAAACCTATTTGAGTGGATGGAAAATGTAACACCCCATAGTATCACTTAATAGTACTGTCAGGTATCACAAGCATAACCTCCATTTAAACATCAAAACACATTAACATACAATTCTTTCAGTAAAGAATTTATAAAATTCTAGTAACTGATCATTCACTGAATACATGGAAGCATCTAAAATTCAAGTACTCCAAATATAAACTTATAGAGCCACTACAATAACCAACTAATACAATACTGTATTGTTTCATACCTCCAAAAGTAGACTCACTAATTAATCTAACTTTAATATGAAATGAAGAAACACTTGCATAAATTAACTTACATCAATCTTCTCTTTGTCATTTCCTGTAACAACATCCTGTAAAAAATATACTGATGAGATGTGAGGCTCAATAAGATATGCAATTCCATAATAATAAAAATGTAATAACAAAAGAATTACAACGTTGAGTAAATAATTTGATCCACTTATCATTCATTGTAAAGCATCAGATTCATAATTTTGAACTTTCCCTATTATGTCAAATGAGATAGATATTGAATATTTAATTCTTTAAAAATTTTGGCTATACATTAACATATTCAATGGAGTCCAAGTTAACCTGGCATAATCACCATTGAATTTCTTATAGGTCTTTTTTGCCTTTTTAGGGGTCCCTTTTGCCCCACCTGTTATGCATGCATTCTTTTCCTTGGAATCCCTTTTGCCCCATCTACAATTCAGGTTTCATATTGGGTCCCTTTTGCCCACATGATAATGTAGATTTCATAAAATAACATAGCTAATCTTTATTAATTAAATATTCAATAACTCACATTTTTATACTTAATTGATTTCCATGGTTAATGATTGATTCTTCTGATATAGGAAGAAGTGAATATGCTTGTAATATTTAACATCATAACATCATAAACATAATATAAAGTCAACATGAATTTTTGATTTATAACAATCATGAATTTCCTTCATCATTTTCATTTATAAATATTTATGCATGACATTTACTAATTGCTATTTGCTCTTAAGATAAATGCAGTTATAATTGAAAATATTAAATATTCTTATACATGTTCATACCTCATATTTTCTTGATAATATGAATTTGATCATACTAATATATGACATTAAATCTCCCTTTGCATATATTAAAATCATATACTTTATTTAAAACATTTCATTCTTACCTCCTTGTCGAGGAGTTTCCTCCAATCCTCTACTTTGAATTCTTCTTCGATTGTAAATCACTTCAAAGCTCTCTCTATGCATATGATCAAATTTATCTTGATTTCCTTTTCTTCAAGCTTTATTCTTCCTTCAATGTTCTCACTTCTTACTTATAATTCAAACTACAATTTTTTTAGAAAATTTCATATTAATCACATCAAATCCTTGATTACAATATTAATAAATTTCCATATTACTAATAGGATAATACCTGCACCTAACGGTTACAGTATTGTGTTGAATTTCCTCCAAACAGTGAGCCGGATCTCTACAAAGATGCTTAGGGTTACAACCCAGCCTCTCCGCCTCTTGCTACAGTCCAGGGAACCAAAATTCTGAACAATTCTACAGTCCCGCAGGAACTCCTTCACTGAAATGCCTTCAGTTTTTGTACACTATACCGATAGTGGAATAGGGATTTCTGGATTGCTTGCGGTAATTCCACTGCACTGAATTCCCTCACAAAAATATTCCAAAGGCTCTCCACGGGAATGCAGATAAAGCCAATGGGAAGTGGGTCCCACTTCCAACTGCTTACACCCAAAAGCCTCTTCTGAATTTCCTTTGTCTTCACTGAACCGACTTTTTTTTTTTTTTGGCTTGCGAGAAATTGACCGAATAAAGATCAGTGAATAAGAGGATAAGAGCTTCTCTCTCTCACATCCTTTCACTATATACAAGCATCTATCCGGATAAATTCAAAATAATATTACTTAGCATTATCATTATTTAATTTTTCAGTAATATTATTCCTGATAATACAATAAAACTTTAATTTGAAATGATGGATTATTTACCTTAATTAGGATATTACAGAAAACACTAAAAGGAAGGTTTGAGAGCACTAATATTTAGATTCCAATGAATAGAGGGTTGACAATTACATATTCAAAAGCTTTTCAACAACTCTATAATACAAAATTCCCATTTCCTTGAATGGGTGGCCGACAAATACTTCACTAGAAAGGGAGTGGTATTAAATTTTATCAAATGTAATTTATACAAAAGAGAAGGGAGTCAGCCGTGACATAAATTGAATGAAGATTGGTCTTTCAATTAAGCACATGGTGATTCCAATAATCAGGGGGGTCAACCATGCACATTCGAAACTTGATTGAAGCTTACTTTGATCGATCTTGATCATCAAATATTTATTATTTGATGGAGGAGGCCAACCATTCAAGTATGGAGTGGAAATCTAACCCTCCATTTTATAAACATGCCTGATCTTCATCATCGTCTTGCAAGGGCTTCCTTTGCGTAGTGGAAGACGGATTGTTCATGAGTAGAGGCAGGCTATTGGCTACACATATGTAAATAAGGTTGGATGTGAAGTCATGCATTGTAGAAGTGCACAAGGGAGAATGTTAGAGTCGTAGGTCACATGTGTGCTGTGACAAGAGAAGGAGCTTGTGCACTCAAGACTATACACAAATCCGAGCACAAAAAGGACATAGGGACACACCCGAATTGCTCTAGCAAGGAGTCTTCTTGGCATGTGCTTATCAATCTTGCTTGGCAAAGATAGTGGGCAAAGCGCATTGTGGACAAGCTGAAGACGCTGCTTGAGCTTAACAACCTGCAAGATGAGGAAGAACAGAAAAACAGAGAGGAAGAAGATATGGTTTTCACTGTAGCAGTTAATATGTTCTCTCTCTCATTTCATACTAATGAATACACATATAAAGAGGAGAGGTCGGAGACAACTTCAGCAAAAGCCGTTAATTATAGAGAATAAGGCATACAAGATATCAGTTGCAGTGAGTTGTCCTCACGGTAGTGGAGACAGAGGTAATGAGTGCTAACAGCCCCCCTCAAGTTGATCATCCAAAGGTTGGATGGTTAACTTGGTTCTCAATTGCTAAAATCTGGAAGTAGGCAATGCTTTTGTTAAAATATCAGCCAGCTGATCAAGTGAATGAATGTGAAGAACTTAAATTGCAGAGGACCGAAGGTGTTCACTAATGAAGTGATAGTCTAACTCAATGTGTTTTGTCCGGGCATGAAAAACAAGATTATGAGCTATAGATATGGCAGACGTATTATCGCAATAAACGGGTGTTGCAGCTATCTGAGGTGCTTGAAATTCATGAAGAAGATGACGTAGCCAGAGTACATCAGAGGTGGCAGTGGATAGAGCACGATATTCGGCCTCCGTGGATAACTTTGCAATAGTGGCTTGTTTCTTAACCTGCCATGAAATCAAATTTGAACCAAGGAACGAACAAATACCAATAACAGATTTGCGATCCACTTTGTCAGCAGCCCAATCTGCATGAACATATGTACGAAGTTGCAAATCTCCAGTGCAAATAGGTAACCCGAAATGTACAGTTCCCTTAATATAACGAAGAAGTCGTTTAAGCCATAGGAAATGCTGATTGGTTGGATTGTGCATGAACTGACAAATGTGATTTGTAGCAAAAGCTATATCCGGCCATGTGACAGTAAGATACATAAGAGAACCAGCTAATTTGAGATATAATGTGGGATCAGAAAATGGCTGGTCAGCATCTGAAATGGATGGTATGTTTTGAGCGGCGGGTGTAGAAACTGGACGACAATAAGTGAATCCAAATGTATGCAGCAGATTTTCTGCATACTGACTTTGTTGAAGAAACAGGCCGTGGGCTGTTTGCTGAACATGAATCCCAAGGAATGTTGAAATGGAGCCAAGTTCTTTGAGAGAAAATTCAGCTTTGAGTTTCTGTAGAAGAGCATGTATAGTAGATGAATCATTTCCGGTGAGTAGCAAATCATCAACATAAATTAGTAGGTATAGCGAGATCTGATCTCGGGTGTAGATAAGAAGAGATGGATCTGAGTTTGCTAATAGTAAACCCAAAGTCTTTAAGAGAGGAGGTGAGTTTATCAAACCACTGCCGCGGCGCCTGTTCGAGCCCATATAATGACTTATGCAATTTGCATACATAATGTGGAAATTGTTTATCAACAAAACCTTGTGGTTGCTTCATATACACTGTGTCAGGGAGATCGCCATGTAAAAAAGCATTGGATATGTCAAACTGTAGGACCCGCCATCCACGGGTAAGAGCAATGGTGAGAAGAATGCGAACTGTCGGCATTTTAGCAACTGGACTAAATGTCTCCTTATAATTTATTCCATATTCCTGAGCAAACCTCTGAGCTACAAGACGAGCTTTATGAGTGGATACCTGGTCGGTTGGAAGCAGCTTAGTTTTGAAAAGCCATTTACAGCCAAGGACAGGACTGTTGGTTGGTGGAGTTAATGACCAGGTGGACTGTTGTTGAAGAGCAAGAAATTCTTTGGACATGGCAGCCCGCCAGTGGGGGAATTTGCTTGCTGCAGTGTATGTGGTAGGAGTGGGAGTGGTATGTGTAACGACAGATAAGTCAAATATGACTTTGGGTTTGAGATGACCAGTCTTGAAACGAGTTTGCATTTGGTGAATGGAAGGATTTGAAGATGGTAAGTGTGATGAAATAGGGGCTGAAATGGTAGAGGTAGTTGAAATGGTAGAGGGAGAATTGGGAGGTATGGCCGGTGAAGATATAAGAGAAGAGTGGGTGTTGGGTAGAGTATCTGTGTGTGAGGAGATAGGAGGAATGGTGGAGGTTGGAATAAGCAGTAGAGGGGAAGTAGTAATAGGTATATTGTTTACAGGTTGAGAGGAGATAGAAGTTTGATAAGTAAAATGGTTTTCATGAAAAACTACATGGCGGGAAATGTGAATTTTATGAGTTTTGAGGTTATAGCACCGATAGCCTTTTTGGGAGGAGGAATAGCCAAGGAAGAGACAATCTTGTGAGCGAGGTTGAAGTTTATTTGTGGGGAGGCTTGAGCCAAGGATAGCACAAACAACCAAAGGTTCGTAGGTGATTATATTGAGGTAGTCTCCCATGAATAATTTGATAGGGAATTTTAAGGTTGCAAGCCTTAGTAGGGGGACGATTTATAAGGTAGTTAGTCGTTAGTATTGCTTCAGCCCAAAATATATTTGGGAGATGAGCAGCATGAAGCAGAGTTCTGGTAATGTCCAGCAGGTGACGATTTTTCCATTCAGCTAAACCATTTTGCTCGGGTGTATAAGGACAAGTTTGCTGATGAGTGATGCCATGGAATGTGAGATAATTGCTGAAGTTATGAATTGCGAATTCACCTCCACCATCGGAGCGTAGAATTCTGATTGTAGTATTGAAGAAGTTGTTAAAGTGAGTAAATTTAGAGAAAGTCTGATCTTTTGAATGCGTTAAATAAACCCAACATAATCGAGAATATGTATCTATAAAAGTAACAAAGTAACGATATCCATTGATAGATGCGACGGGGGAAGGTCCCCAAACGTCGGTGTGAACAACAGAGAAGGGTGTAGGAGCAGTAGTACTACTAGGAACAAACGGTAACTTGTGGCTTTTACCCACATTACTTGAACGACACAAGAAAGAACTAGAGGGAATACATATAGAAGGAACTAGCCTGGCTAAAACTTGTAAAATACGATGGTGAGGGTGACCAAGGCGAGCATGCCACGGTGAGTTTCTGGATTCGGTGGTGATATGAAGAGCTGTTGGAGTAGTCTTGGCTGTGGGAGTGAAGATGGAGTAGAGTCCATTACGAGTTCGACCACGAAGGAGGATTTGATGGTCCGCTCGATCCTGGATAGTAAAATCGTGAGCATCAAAGGAAATTGAACAATTGTTGTCAGCAGTCAATTTATGAATAGACAACTGATTATGTGATAAGGCCGGAACATGAAGGATATTTTGAAGATAAAGCTTACGAGGTGCATTTGGTAGAGGTAGAAGTCCTTGTCCTTGGTGTTGGATTGCCAGAGAGCTTCCATTTGCTATTGACACAGTATCGGATCCGGCATATACAGTTGGTTGTTGAAGAGTTTGTGAATCAGCGGTAAGATGGCTTGTTGCACCAGAGTCTAGTATCCATTCAACAGTGGGGTTGTTTTGAGACTGAGTAAACAGAGCACGACTTGGCTCAGAGGGAGGCGACGAGTATCGATACCAACAGCTTACTGCTGTGTGACCATTTTTGGCACAAATTTGACAGGTGGGACGAGTATTTGGTGTAGTAGTCTGAGGACGAGCGACATTGTTTTGCTGTCTTGAGCTTTGCCCTCTGCCTCTAGCATTAGAGAAGCTGCCTCGTCCCCTATTCTGCCTGCCACGGTTGGAATAAAATGCCATGTTATCAGATGACGGCGGAGCATCCCGTCGTAGTTCATTTTGTAGGTTTATCTCTTCCCTACACAAAAGTGAATATAGTGTCTCCAAACTTATAGGAAGTTGAGATGTGCGAATGGAGCTTTTAAAAGGATTGTAAGGTGCCGGTAAGCCATTAAGAATGTACATCACTATGTCTTCGGAATCCACACGGGATCCTGCTGCAGCTATGTTATCAACAAATGTTTTTACTTGAGCAAGGTATTGAGTCATTGTTGAATCCTCATCTGGATATTGTGTAGCTCATTTTTGAGCTGAATCACGCGATACCTATTGGTCAGCTGGAGTCTACTTGCTAAAGTGATCCATATCTCATGTGCAGTTGAGAGGTGAAGCACATAAGGAAGCACCGAAGGAGAGATCGTTGAAAGCAATGCAGATACCAGATTTTGATCAACAAGTTGCCAGAGTCTATATTCAGGATCGGTGGATAGACCACTAGGACATACTCGTTGCCCTGTGAGATAGCCGTCGAACTCATTGGCCGCAAACAATTTATGAATCTGTAAGCTCCATATTGCATAGTTTTCATTTGAGAGCTACACACTGACAATGGATTTCAGATTAGACATTAAAAATTTTGACGGAGCAGGGATTGTGAACTCTGCCATTGACACCGATAGAGATGAGGCTGGAGGCACAGCGACAAGGACGACGGGAGGAACTATTGTTGAGGAGGAAGAGTCTTGATTTGCCATGCTATTGTAGATGAACCGTGAGCTCTGATACCATGAAGACGCTGCTTGAGCTTAACAACATGCAAGATGAGGAAGAACAGGAAAAACATAGAAGAAGAAGATATGGTTTTCACTGTAGCAGTTAATATGTTCTCTCTCTCATTTCATACTAATGAATACACATATAAAGAGGAGAGGTCGGAGACAACTTCAGTAGAAGCTGTTAGTTACAGAGAATAGGGCAGACAAGATATCAGTTGCAGTGAGTGGTCCTTACGGTAGTGGAGACAGGGGTAATGAGTGCTAACACAAGCAACTGTTGGATCACGTAAAGGTGATTTTTGTGTTGTGAGTTGAGAGGCGTGAGATGGCATGGTAGGCGTAACATGATTAGGTTTACACATAGGTTATCGTTGGATGTTGTGCATACATAAAGGATTGGGTGGTTGATGACTGAGTGTGTGTGCCCAGAGTGACGTGCATTATGCGAAACGTGCATGTTGTTGGGTTGATTTAGAGTGTTGGAAGGGATTTAATAGAGTGTAAGCACTGATGAGAGGAGGGTAGTGGTTGGTCAAGAGTGCCCTAGCAAGATCAAAAGAAGAGGAGAAAGAAAAGAGGGTTGGCTCATGGCTCTAATATTATAAAGATGATATGAGTAATGGATCGCTCATATTCTTAATTATTCAGCGTAATATAATATAAAATATGATATAGGATTGGTTTTAGGTACTTTACATTAATCCTGGCATAAATCAAGCTAGGCCAACTCAATGCATGTCAAATATTTAAAGAAAACATTTGCAAACAAGGAAAGTAAATGATTATAATCAGAACATTAATTCCTTTATGCTAGTTTGGTTTAATCTTTTTTCTTGTTCTTTTTTCTTTTGTAATTTTAATAATTTGATTGTTTGTGTGATTGGAGTTTGGTCAAAGTTCTTACAATCCGGTTTTCTGATATTAATATGACTTCCCATCATCATGTGATTTTCATTGATCTTGAACTTATTTATTATATTTCCATTTGGAGGAACATTAAATTATATGGTCGAATGAATTTTCCATTTTTTCTGGCTTCTAAATTAAATTTTTGTGGATTGAGAATTTATGTTTGAGTGCATGATTTTATGCATTTCAGTCTAAATTTATATCAAGAAATCTAGAAACTAATATAGCTTGCATCGTCATGAAGTGATCAATTTTACTTTTTATCACTAAAGAAACTCTTCTGAACAGCTGAAAAATGCATTAATTTTATTTACTTTGGAATTATTGTCATTTTTTGCATGTAAACTGTTGCAATTTTTGTTCAAGTATTGCGCCTACCTTGGCGGCAATGTTGATTACTCCAGTAGTTTTTTCAGTAGAGTAATAACCTAACAGTTTTTTTCTTTGTTTATATGTTTACCTGCCTTTTGATAAATGAATATGGTTCTTTCATAGGCTCACCCAATGCGATTTAGGAGCTTTTAGTTGGAAAACCTTCATTTAGATTTAAAAAATAACAAAAGCACGGCCATCCGATTTTTTTTTCATATTCATAAAACTTTCTCAGTAAAATTGTTTAGCTTCCTCAGACTATGTTAAATATTTTTAGTGTGTTTGTTGACTTCTTTTCAATTTGAGAATGAACTTAGAAAACCTGATTTTAAGCAGGAGGAGCTGCAATCACTTGAAGAAGCTCAGCCTGTTTCTAGATGCTGCAACGAGTATGCGCCAAAATTTGGTTCTATTTCTGTTTTTATGCTTCTCCTTTTTTCCCTAGATCCAGTATTTTTTTTTTTTTTAACTCTCAAGTATCATGCAATTAAAATCATGATTTGGTGATGCACTTAAGCATTATTAAATCATAAGATGTTTAAAATCATCTGAATATTTTCTATTATGTCCTAAAACCGAGATTTTCGAATGCTAATATGTCACTAAATTTATACAATACTTATAAGGGTCATCAATATTAAAAAAAAGTGTCAGCGAATGCTTTTTTTTTTTTTTCTCCTGGTGGCATGAACATACCTTCCATTGATGGAAAGATCATGCCCAAGGAGATTTTTACAATTCTGATCCATCAAATACCACTTGCTGAAGGCAATGCGGCCTAATGGTACCCTTGGCAGGGTTGACGAATTTGTGCAAAAAAAGGCAGATCCATTAATACCACAGTATGATTCCTCGACCAGTTTTATCAACCTTTGATGTTTTTTGGTAGCTCATTGAATAATGCATCTATCTTTTTTTTTTTTTTAACAGAAAGAAGAAGCGTAAATCTTGCTCCTTTATTAAGTCTCTCAGGTAATTCGACTACTTTTCTAGCTCTTTCATTGGCTTAAAGCCTTCAAACATTTAGAAACTGTAAGGCTGAATTTGTGGTAAAAATGAGCGTAAGCATTGCGAAGTAAATATGGAAACTTCTTTAAATTTCTTTGTGATGAACAAAATTGTGAAAAAAATATACTTTGTTATGAAGTAGAATTTCAATACCTAGAGGCTAGATTATATTCGGGATCCTCGTGCCTGTATAGAAATAAATGAAATGGAGTTTTTATGTGAATCCATGCATGCTTAGGCTAGTAGCTTTAGCTGAGCATTCATTCACCAAGCATCTTGCGTTTAGATACCTTTGAATTTTTAGTTAATATTTAAATATATGATTTTCTTAATAATATAAGCCAGCAGTTGAGATTGTTTGGATGCTACGGTGTGTCTGTTGTAGGCTAAGTTTCACGAATCTTGTTTAATCAACAGCTGCATCTCTTACCTTTTGATCCACTGCAATATGCTTAACAACTTCCTATGAAATGGCCAAACATTGCTTTTTTTTTTTTTTTTTTGATAATTGTGTTTTTGCATCAGATAATATAAAAAATATAGTAAAACATTGTTCTAAGATTAGATGGGGACATTTAAAGAATACTAATAAAAATATTTTTTAGAGTAAGATTCGATATCTTAAGATTTTATCTGTGCGTGAGAAATCAAATGTTATGTGGAAAAAAAGTAGCTAGTAATATTAAGAATGTTGCAAATGATATGTTTGGAGTTTCAAAAAGAAAAGCTCCTGATAATAAAAATAGTTGGTGGTGAAATCAAACTTGCATGAAAAGATAAAAAATAAGAAGATTTGTTAGAATAATTGATTTATATGTAAAAACTCTGAAAATTGGGAAATATATAAAGAGGCTCGTAAGGTGTTTAAAAAAGTAATCTGTGATGCAAAGATTTTAGCTTTTAATGATTTATATAATTAATTAGATTCTAAAGAGTATGAAAAAAATATGTTAAAGTTAGCCTAATAAAGAGATAAAAGCAGTAAAGATTTAGCTCAAGTTAAGTGCATTTAAAGATGAAGATAAAAAAATGTTTTATTTAGAAGAGGATATTCAACGAAGGTAGACGAGATATTGTGCGAGACTTTTCAATGAAGATTGTGAGAGTACAATTAACTTTAGTGACTTTAGCACTTTAAATGAAAATAGAGATTCTTTTTTTTTTATCGGTGTATTAGTAAAACTAAAGTTAGAGAGGCTTTAAAGAAAATGAATCGTGGAAAAAATAGTGGACCTGATGATATTCCAATGGAGGTGTGGAATTGTTTAGGAGATGAATGAATTGTTTGGCGTGCTAAACTTTTTAATATTATTTTGAAGACTAAAAAGAAGCTAGATGAGTGAAGAATGAGTGTGTTGATTCCTATTTTTAAGAATAAAGATGATGCACAAGATTGTGAGAATTATAGAGGAATTAAGTTGATGTGTCATACTTTAAAACTTTGGGAGAGAGTTATGGACCATAGATTACGACATGTTACTAATATTTCTCAAAAACAATTTGGATTCATGCCGGGTAGGTCTACTATGGAAGCTATTCATTTATTGAGAGGGTTGATGGAGAAGTTTAGAGAGAATAAGGAGGATCTATGTATGATATTTATTAATTTAGAGAAAGCATTATTTAGAGAAAGCATTTGATAAAGTTCCAAGAACAATGCCATGGAGAGTTCTGGAAGAGAAAGGGGTTAATAATGCTTATATTCAAGTCATTAGGGATATTTATGCAAGAGCGGTTACTTGTGTTCAAACACAAGTTGGTTTAACCAAGTATTTTCCTATTTCAGCTGGATTACATCAAGGATCAGCCTTAAGCCCATATCTTTTTGCTTTAGTCATGGATGTTCTTACTAGACATTTGCAAGAGGATTTACCTTGGGATATGCTTTTTGCTGATGATATTCTTCTTGTTGATAAGACTGGAGAGGCGTTGAATGTAAACTTGAATTATGGAGTTCAACATTAGAGTCTAAAGATTTTCTTTTGAGTAGATATAAAATCGAATACATGAAGTGTAATTTTAGTAGTACTAGATTTAGTGTGGGGTTTGTGACTTTGAACGATCAAGTCATTAATAAGTGTACTCATTTTAGAAATCTTGGGTCTATTTTTCATAGTGGTGGTGAAATATATGAGGATATTATTAATAGAATTCAAGTTGGATGGTTGAAGTGGAGGAATGCTTCGGGTTTGTTCTGTGATGAAAAAGTACCACAAACTTAAGGGAAAATTTAATGACATGTGGTGAGACCTGCAATACTTTATGGCGTAAAATGATGGCCATTAATAGAGAAGCATAATATTTAGTTAAGTGTTGCTGAGATGAGGATGCTCAGGTGGATGAGTGATTTTACTCTTAGTGACAGGATACAGAACAAGCATTTCCGTGAAAAGGTTGGAGTAGGTCCAATGACAAATAAGATTAGAGCGAGTCGTCTTAGATGGTTTGGTCATATAAAATGGCGGCCTTCCGATGAAATTGTTGGGAGAGTAGATGTATTAGATTTGACCTATGTTAATAAATGCACAGGTAGACCTAAAAAGACTTGATTAGAAAATATTAGAAATAACCTTTCTTTATTATATTTAATTGAGAATTTGACTCTTAACAGGACACAATGGAGAAAAATGATTTATGTAGCCGACCCCATGTAGTGGGATAAAGGCTTGATGTTGTTATTGTTATTGTTATTGTTGTGTTTTTGCATCATGTTTGATTTGCTTCCAAAATAAATGCCGTCAAATAATTTGTGTTTAGTTTCAGAAGTTGAAAGAGAAATGAGACAAGAGTTAGGCAAACAAAAACATTTCCTAAATTTTGATTACTTTACACAGTTTGTAGCAAACCAAGTAACCCTCATGTATATTTATACAACCACATGAACATCTGTTCATGTCTTTAACAATCTTTAAAATCTTTCAAAGTTTTTTCTGTGGTAGATCAAACCTTTGCTGCAATTTCTCATGGCTCTGCTGCTCATGCCCTTGCTCTTTCCGGCTCAGAAAACCAAGACAATGTGCTTTTGATAACTTAAATAACTGCAGTTCCTGTACTGGAAATCATGGTTGCTCCTGCTGCAACTCCTGTAAGAAATGTTGTACTTTGCCTCACTGCAATTTTCCAAGTTTAACTTGCCCCAGATGTTCTTGTGGCTGTGTCTGGTACTGTTGCCCGAGTTGCAAAGAGCAGCGGTCCTGCTGCTGCGATAAAGCCTGCTGCAGCAGCCAATGTCTTTGCTGATCATTGGTTTGTTTTGTTTTTCTTCTGCTTTCTCTTAGAATCATTCTTTTGATATGTCCTGTTCTTTTACAGTTACTGTTGTTTTAGTAAATATTTTTCTTGTATAATCTCTCTTCCAATGCCAGGGAGAACAGTGTTAACATTTGATTTCTTTTTAAATATGCGTCTTAAATCTTTTTTAAGATGATTGGTCTTCATAACTTACATTGTGAATTTGATTTTATTTTAATATGTTATGATTCATTTCAATTTTATATTTCGTGTTAGAAAGCTGGGAAAACCTCATTGTTTAGCAGGAAGAACAACACAAGTTGTGCCATATTGTCTCTCAAATCTTCCCACTTTAAGTGGGAATATTTCTTCCATTTTTGCAGTAGTTGCTTGCTGCTAGGTTGATTTTATTTTAGGGGGATTTACGTACACAACACTCAAAATTGTAGACTTCATACGTTTAGCATATAAGGACTTCTCCAACCCAACTCTCAACGCATGAATGACGTCGCTCGCGAGCTCCAGCCGAACGGCAAAACTTTTGGTATTTGATTGCGGGCCTGCGTTAATTTTCTGTCTCTACCGAATTTGTCAAAGAAACATGCGAAGGAGAATGACGGTTACCTGGGCGCAAAATGGAGTTCGATTGGAGAAGAATCACACTTTTTTTTTGTTATACTGCATTTTAGAGTAAAAAATGAGATTTTGGGTTGGAGATGCCCTAACTCATAAAATTTAAAATAACATAAACAATAACACCCTCTCCATCCTCACCATACAATCTTGTCAATAAAGATGAGGGAGAGGTCGTCAATGGTAATATCAATGGTGACGGTAGAGTTTTATGGAGGGATAGAGAGTGACATATTCAATAATGAAGAGAAAGTTGAAATATGTGCGTTAGGGAAGGATAAGAAGTCGCAATGGGATCTCACTAGGAAGGATCAGAAATGTTGCTTTGGCAAAGGGTGAAGACATCGTGCTAGAATCTTGACAAGTGTGCTAACAATGGGCAGGAAGTCGCGACGGGAGCTCGTGTCTAGCAAAATTTGTCTCTAGTGTCACAAATTTTTTCTCTCTCTTAATAGTTTGCTATTTATTGTCCATTGTAATGAGCATTGGATCAGATTGTCCTAATCAAACTTCTTTCTCCACTTGAACTGTTTAAGAATAATTACATATTTTTCAAATTAAGAGAGTGAACATGCAAAATAAAGTGAAAATTATTTAGGGGTTGTTTTGTTGGATGTTTTTTAAATGGTTGTATTTTTTAAATTTTATAAATGAATAAAATTTATAGATGAATGAAAAATCAAATGCATTTAAATGTTTTTTATTTTTATTCTATTACATTTCAAATACATTGAAATGTAACGGATAGCGGTTAGTGGTTGGGGCTATGGGCAGCGAACAAGGGTAAAGCTAGCGATTAGATACAATGACGATTGACGGCGGTGATTGAGAGGTTAACAAATAAGAATCATAAGCAGTCATAATATAATACTTGAAAATCGCTGAATTTGGGTGATTTGCACAATAGAAAAATAATTTTTTTTGGTATTTTAAATCTGTCAAAATTTTGTTTATAATTATTTTGGTTTAAACCTTTCAAAAAAATTCATAGAAAAAATAATAAGGGATTTTTACATACATAACACCTAAAACTATTATAATTACATATCTAACACCCAAAATATACAATTTACTTTTTTACCACATAAATACTATTCATCTCCCCTAAAATACCACTCCGTCAACTCCCGTCAAACCCCACCCCGACCTTCGTTCGCTCCTCTCAATCTGACTTCTCCGACTGTAATCCTTCATCAATTTTCTCTGCTAATGTTCTTCCCTACATCGTTGATGGTTTCTCCTTGCCGATTTCAACATTTTGATCGAATGGAAGAAGGGAGTTACACGGAGGAGCTAAGTGTGGCGGGGAGGGTGACCCTAATGGCCTGCTCAGTGGCGGAGAGGACAACCAAAAAGCTTAGCAGAATAAGGGCAACAGCAAGCCCCCTAAATCTAGCGTCGGTGTCGGCGCCGGAAACGGTGATGGCGGAAAGGACTGTGCAGAAGTAAATGCTAGATTTGGGCAGATCTGGGGTTTCTCCTCTAAAGCAATTGCAAGCTCTTTCCTTCCATGGAACCAACACATTTGTCTGCTTTCCTTTTCTTCATATAAAAAAACTAAAAAAAAAAAACATAGACATAATATAACAATGACAAAGCCAATAATAGCCATCGGTATACTAGCCATCACACTCACCCTCTCCCTCCTCCTCCCTAGAAACACCTTCTCTGTCTCCGGTGATGTTTCGTGAAATGAAAGTTTAGGGTGAGTTTCGCGAAATGAAGGTCAGGGTGGGATTTTGACGGAAGCTGACAGAGTGGTATTTTAGGGGAGATGAATAGTATTTAGGTGGTAGAAAAGTAAATAGTATACTTTAGATGTTCGATATATAATTTTAATAGTTTTAGATGGTATGTATGGAAAAACCCCAAATAAGAATGTATAATATTTCTCAATTACAAATATCAAACAATAATGAAATTCATTGCATTGTATTTTTCTTAAAAGCGCTATCAATCACTGGTAAAGGCACAATCCAAAACCTTGAACTTTAAAGTATTTACAAAGAGTTTTAAATTAAATTTCACTTATATTAAAATAATATTTTAATGCCCAATTAAAAAATATAGTGACTTTATATATCTCATAAAAAAATATGCTTACAAGTTTATTTTCGAACAATTGCTCGAACATCTCCCTTTTCGGTGCCAGTATTATTTTTATAAAGAAGTTTTTTAGTACAAAATTTTCTTAAATTAAAAAATTTTATGTTAAAAAGATGCTCCAAAAAGCTTAGACTTAATAGGAGATTTGTTATTTAAGTGCTATTTAATTAATTTTAATTATTAATTATCTCATTAATTACTTTTAAGTATTATACTACTAACTATTCATTTAATTATTATTTACATTGATAAATATATAATTAATTATTTTTATTTCAAATTATATAAATTAAGTTAATTATATTAATTTTTAATTAATTATTTATGTGTTTTTAATACAATTTTAATTTAAATGATATCATTATTTATCAAATTAATTATTTAAATATTTAATTACTAACTAATTATTCTATTATAATTTATACTGTTAATTATCTAATTAATTATTAATATTTTAAATTAAATTAATTAAGCTGAAGTAGATCAATTTCTAATTTAACTGGTAGGGCCGGCTAGGGTTCCCTTTCTCCTTTCCCTTCGTTGTAGTTGCTTTTCTCGCAGCCATTTTTCGTTACCGCTTTGGCTGCGCTTGCTTCGCCTGAAGCTGAAGTAGTGTTTTGAAAGAGTCGCTTAAGAAGCTTCTTCGCCTTCTTCGACGACGTCGGATCGGAAGTCACGACGGGAGCTCGCTCGCTGCGAAGGTAACCCTTTCGCGCCCTTTCGGAAGTCACGACGTTGGATCGGAAGTCACGACGGGATCTTTTTCCCTTTCGCGCCCTTCTTCGGCCAAACCCCCTCTATCCGCCGAACCCATGATTTAGTATATCCGGGATTTATGCCAAAAATCGAGTGACTGGTTTAGTAATTTAAAAGGACTCCATCGGGCTACCGACATATTGGAAGGGGAGCGAAATGGTTGCCGGAAAGCGTAAGGATCGTGCTTCAGAGTCGGCAGCCGGAGATAGAGGGGACGGGGAGGAGATAAAGAAAGCAAAGCTTCTCCCGTCTCTTATTAGGAACAAAGAGAAGCGTAGCAAAGTGTACGCCAATCTTAAACGCGATAAGAGGTCCGAGAAGCGGAAGCAAGCCAAGGCCCGTGAAGCTGCCGAAAACAGAGCTCTCGAGCTTGGCGAGGAGGTGAGCTGCCATGTTCCTTGTGCCCGGTCTTCTCTTTCATCGCCCTTTGATTAAAAAATTCTCCTCTGTTTTCTCATTAAATCGTTGCTTTTTTTATTCTTGTGTAATGCAGCCGCCGCCAAAGAAGATTCCTCGTACGATCGAGAATACAAGGGAGCCGGATGAGACTGTCTGTAAGCCTAATGATGAAGAGGTGTGTAAGCCTCTAAATTTATTTTTCATAAAAGGATTTTTCTTTTGAAGTTTAATTTGGGGAAACAACTATTGCAATGGTTGTTTGGTGTTTAGAAGCTTTGCAGTTTGTGAGCTAGCGTTTTTTTTCTCTCTCTTTGTTTGAATAGTAAATGCATTGCTTATTTTGAGATAATTGATCGAGTGTTCCTCAGAAAGAGGGATTTTCTCATTTTTGTGGTTGAACTTGTAATCAAGTATAAAATTCTAGAACTAAATGCTCATGCCCTTTTTAACTGTGCTGCTTAGGCGTGGTGTGGTGGCATGCTACCCTAGTGTAGCTGGGACAGTGAAAACAAAGAAACACAAGGAAAAGTGAGAAACCAAAGAAACTATATATGAAGTTTTGTATATTTGGTCACTAATTACACATTTGCTTGCTAAAAATGGAAATGCGTAAACACCTCTACTACAGTAGAAAGGCGGGAAAGTTGCAACTAGGGAAAAACAAAATCTAGAAAGGCTATCAGAACTATTAATACAAAAAAAAAGGTTTTAACATCTTGTATTAAGTTTAGGATTTAATGTCGGTTGCGTCGATTGCATAAATTCTCCCCATTTCTTAAAGAACTCGACTATGAGTTCACTTCATATGACTTTGGCAGCATCTAGAGGATGATACTGTAATATATCTTTCATGTTGAAAGTTTTGGATATCTTCATTTCATCCGACAAATCAATGATACAAGGTTTAAAATTGCGTAATTAAGCCTCAAGGCGGTTTTCGTCTGTGAGGCGAGGCGTAAACCTCGAGGCGGTCTGAGGCGTAAGCCTCACGGACACAGAATTGCGTAAATGAAAAATTAAGAGTTTTAGCAGGAAAATAATAGCAATATTCTATCTTACAATAAAAATATCTAAATGATATATGAAAATAGTGGAAAGTAAGAAAGTAGATGCAATAAAATCATGTCCCAAAGTACAAAATCACAAAATATTAGTTTAACAAAACTCCCAAAGTACAAAGAACAAATAAAATGCAATCATATCCCATCACTAAATAGGTCTTCAAGGGAATCTTCTTCTCCAATTGTATCTATGAATGTCATATCATCATCATCTTCAATATGACTCACTTTTTTCTTCCCTGTTCAATAAGAGAAAAGATCATTATCATGTTAATTGCTCACTTGACATAAATATAATGCAATAGAGAGGCGGCGCCGGCGGGAGAGGCGGCGGGAAGGTTGGCCGACCGTGCGGGAGGCTCTGGTTTCGCGACTTGGAGCTTGCGGGCAGGTAAAATTCGCGAAATGCCTGTAGCCGATCGGGTATAAGGGAAAAAATGCTCATTTTAAGTAGGTGAGACCATTTGGATGAGGCGTACGCCTCACCCATAATTGCGCAATTGAGGCGCGCCTCACATAGGGTGTGGCGTACGCCTCAAGCAGTGTCCAAATTGCGTGCGCCTCGAGGCGCTTTTGGATAGAATTGCGCAGAGGCGCGCCTCTTGTTGCGCAATTTTAAACAAAGCAATGATAGAAACATTATCTCAAAGCTTCCTTTTGATGGGGAAATGCCCACTCTTCCTGTTGTTTATAGTCACTGCTACACATATCGTGAAATGTGATTTATGCCATCTGTGAGGTGCCCAAAGTTCTTATTCACGACTATGGGTGGTACGGTGATAAGATCAACCATAGAATTTGATGTTTTGGTGTAAACAAATCAAGAATAGAAACCTCCCAACAAAGTAATGTATCATACTATTGAATACAAACATGGCTCAAGAATTTGCTTGATATCGTATTTTGAGTCTTCCTTCGGCTAGGCAACAAATCATGGATCCGAAAGTACAATTCTCTAACTCTAATTTTTTATTGGTTTGGGGATGGTAAGCACTATTAAATGTCAAAATGGTTCGGACCCTCCACATAACACTTACCAAAAATGACACAAATTTAATATAGTGGTCTAATGTTATAATTTTAGGGCCCTCATGCTATCCGACCACTTATTGGAAGAGTTGTTGGCTATATTAATAACATCGACAATCTTCTGGCATATAATGAAGTGAGATATCTTAAAAATTAGTCTACAACCACAAACACCAAGATTTTCTTGCATTGCATCAACGGTAGCCCCAAAACAAAGGTCTTACTTATTTAGTTTGAAATATTGCTTAATATTTGTAATGGAGTTATATGCCTAAATTTTGAGATTGTTCCTTGTGATTTGACAAACTTCACATTGTTGCATAAAAATGGTAATATTTTGCTGTATTTGCGGCAAAATGAACTTTTTTTACGATGACTACAATATCCTTGTCGTGCCCTGTATAGGTTGCTAGTTTGCTAATGTATAGATCATGAATAAGGAACTTCTGCAAGGAAGTTCTTAGCATACATAGCTGATTTCTCCTAATGAGGTAACCTTGTTGTATCGGAAACCACCAAAATGGATTTGATTATGGCTGTAGTCCCATATGTTGCTGAAATCCTCATCATCGACAGACAAATTCTTCAGAGCATCATGCCCCACAAGCCTGGTTTGTAATGTGAGGTATAGAGGCTCGGCGGTTGAGAGCATCATCCACTCGATTTAGTTGAGCTACTCAATGTTTGAATTGAACTTTTGTAAGAAGAGAATTCGTCGAGCATGCATCCTAGATAACATGTTTTCATAATTCAAGTATTTCAGAGCTTGATGATCATTGGGTAAAATAAATTCCTTTTGGATTAAATATTGCTTTGAATGTTGCAATGCTCGTATAAGCACATAAAGTTCTTGCTCAGAGGTTGTCCATTTTTGCGTAGCATTAGTTAAGTTCTTATTGAAAAATTAGATCTACCTCCCCTCATGTAAGGACGACATTGATGCAGATCATGCCAATGTCATCCACAATTTTGAAGACACGATCAAAGTTTGGGAGGACGACAATAGGAGCGAAATTTAGTTCCTCTTTTAACATAAGAAAACTTGTTCCTGCTCATGATTCCAACAAAAATTTTATTTTTTAAGGCAAATAGTGATTGTAGAAGCAAGGAAGCTAAAATTATGAATTAATGGATGATAGAATGTGCCAAGTTCATGGATGTTTTGTACCTCATGGATATTCGTGGGCATGGGCCACTATTGTATGCTTTGATTCTCATGTGAAAATGTTGGAGTAGCTCTAGTGGCAGATAAGATGAGAGAGAGAGACTCCTTAGATTGTTTGGTCACATAAAACGTCGGCCTTTCGTTGACCTTTTTAGGAGTGTAGATGTATTAGATTTGTCCTATGTTAGAAAATGTAGAGGTAGGCCTAAAAAGAATTGCTTAGAAAGTATTAGAAATGCCTTTTTTTATTAGATGTAAATGAAAATTTGACTTTTAACAGGACAATGGAGAATAGAGATTCATGTAGCCGACCTCATGTGGTGGAATAAAGGCTTCATGTTGTTGTTGTGGTGGGAGTGTGGTAGATTAGGAGGACTCGCTCTCGGAAGAAAATCAATTAAATGTTGTATTTCTTATAGAGACGGATGATCAAGTGCAATATTGGGAGATTGCATTGTGGGATGGTTGTCCAGTTGGGTTGGGCTTCTTATGGGATGGATACAGTTGCAGAAGGAGATGTTTTAGCAACTGATTACATAACCACTTAATTATGCTTCAGCTTAGAACATAATTTGGGTCTTGAGATAGTTAATATGTGAAAAGGTTGGAGTATCTTTAGTGGCAAATAAGATTAGAGAGAGCTGACTTAAATGGTTTGAGCACATAAAATGTCGGCTTTCTGATGTTCCTATTAGGAGAGTGGATGTTTTAGATCCGGACTATGCTAAGAAGGGTAGTGGTAGATATAAAAAGACTAGGTTATGACTTATGAAGTATTAAAAATAATTTTTTTTATTAGATTTAAATGAAAATTTAACTCTTAATAGGGCACAAAAGAAAAATAAAATATTATTTATGTCGTTGATCTCATGTAGTGGGATAAAGGCTTGTTGTTATAGATTGGGTTTCCAACTTTTGCGGTGAAGGTAGCCAGGTGATTTGCTTGTCAAGCCAATGGAAAGTGTTGTTGTTTTCCTTGCGTCGGTGGAACACATTCATATCATATTGCCTGGGATGTCCAAGGAGGTGGCAAGCATACATATCCAATATATCACATTGGATGTCATGTCGATAAAATTTTTTGATAGACAACAATACCCGACATATTTTTAGTGACTCAGGTCTCATGTCTTTTCTTAAGTCACTCGATCTTGTATGCACATGGATCATTCTTGGTTGGAAGCTTGAAGGCATTGATAAGTGCCTTGTACACAATATATTTGCATTTATTACTATCCACGATCACATTACATACCTTATGAAGTGACATTGAGTGATGTTCTATGGTTGGGTTAGCAAAATATTTTTAATAATGCACACGAGAGGATCTTTGTCCTCCCCTTCGTCTAGTTTAGAATTTCCCATAATGCCTTATTTACTTTGATGTTGTTCTCCATCTTTAAAATCTTCATGAGCTAGGTGGAGGGCCTTTTGTTGTGGACATTCATGGGACTTATATACCACTTGATTGTGATGGTAGCATGAAGTTGCACTTGGTTGGTAGATTCTGCATCGGCATTGCCCTGAAAGCATGAGGACTAGTTAGTGAGCGGGCCACCACTATAGTGCCAACTGTCAAACTAAGCCTTCATTTTCAAACATTCACTTCTTTACTCAGATAGGATGTTGTTCTTCTTGTTCTTCATTTTTATTGAGGCATTAATACTTTATATCCTTAGGCAGTATGTGATGCCACTCAAGTGTCTTGCTTTTTTAATTGGAAATGCTTGTCAATATGTGAGAATCTTGGTATCTCGTTGGTAGCGCACTAAGCTTTCACACCATATTCCTAAGTCAAGTGCTCTTTTTAACCTTGGCTACTTACTTAAAATGGTAAAATAACACTTTTTGTATTGATTGTTCTTACACATATGGTGCGCATCATGCACTAAAAAGTTAATTTTTTTTCCTTACTATTGTCCCTTTTTTGTAGCAAGAAAGTAAAAAAGGAAATCCTTAAGTTCATTTTTTTTATTCCTTTGGCCTTCTTTCTGTTATGTAAGATGGCAATGAGACCTGCAATGCTTTATAGTGCAGAATGTTGGCCATTAAAAGAAAAATATAATATTAAGTTAAGTGTTGCAGAGATGAGGATGCTTAGGTGCATGAGTGGCTTTACTCTTAGAGTCAGGATACGAAACGAGCATAACGTGAGAAGGTTGGAGTAGCTCCAGTGGAAGATGAGATTAGGGAGCCATCTTAGATGGTTTGGTCACATAAAACGACAGCATTCCGATGACCTGGTTAGAAGAGTAGTTCTATTTGATTTGACTTATGTTAAGAAAAGGTAGAGCCGTGGAGGTAGAACTAAAAAGACTTGGTTAGAAAATAATTGAAATGACATTTCTTTATTAGATTTAAATGAGAATTTTATTTTGAATTCTCTCAAATATATAATGATTAAAGCGCCTTATTTGTGCTTTTGGTTTTTATGTTTTACTTTATGATGCCGGTAACATTCTATTCATTGAACGTGGTATTACTTGAGCATTATGATAAATTGTGTTTTCTTGCTTCTGATTATAAATGTGAAGGTTTACTATTGCTAAGAAACTTAGTTAAATGAATATTATCTTGTGAAGGCTAGTTTTAATATATCATTGCAAATTGGATGATAATTTTTAACTCTAGCAATTTGTGTTGAATGCATTACGAATGTTATATTTTTTGTCTTTGTAGAACTTTCATGTACAATTACATTTATTATGTTATTTTAGCAATGATTTTCTCAAGTAAAAACACGAGGAGTTTGTCTTTTGTGTCAAGCAATTTTGGGCCTATGGACTTTGATGGCAACTCTCGTCTTAATTCATCTTACCTAACTGTCTAATCAAGATTATATTTCATGACATTTGAAAAAGTTTGAGGGCTAGTCTTGTTAGGCTTTGATATGGAAGAAGAATCTTATTTATTTATTTTTGCTACGGATCAATTCTCTTCTTCCATATCAGGCCTTGTTGGTTGCCTGTAGCAAGTGGAAATGCAAGTTGTAAGGTTGTTCTTGAAAAGTTTGGAGGCTTAGCTTGTTTGAAAGTGATATGGAAGGAGTTTCTTTTTCTTCTGTTTCCAGCTGTTGACCAATTCAATTTCATTCAGACTTTTTGGTGTTTGAGACAATGCATTATGTTAGATGTTACTTAGCCATAGACAACTCTAATCAACCGAACAACCAAAAAATTGAGCACTTTGCTAAAAATGATTTTTCCATCTCTTGCTTCCAGGTAAAGGGGTATTTTTAATTCACTTTCGTGCAACTGTGACAACACATCCAATCCAGAACATGAAGGATAGAAATGCATCTCACTCTTTATAATTTATAAGAATGTATATGCATCGTTGAATAAAAAAAGTCATTCGAAATTCAAGTTAAATAATATTGATGGATTAATTAAAATATAAATTCTCATATTGTGAAGCTTTTGATTTTATAGCATGAAAATGAGTAGTGAAAAAGCGGATCCCAGTGTTCCTTGATTTTAATTTTCATCATTGTTGCATTTGTTTCCCACAATCATGTCCTTCAATTATTACTTTTTTCTTAAAGAACTGATTGACACATTTTATGTTGAATTATTAAAATTGATACTTTTAGTCTCTTCTTTTTCCCCTTTTAATTTCCATAACCTTTTTGCCTAATAAATTAAATCTTTGAAATTTAAAATTTTGTTGTTGCAACAAATTATGGTCTAGAAAGAATAAAGGTGTCCATATGAGGTTGTTACAGCTTTCTCTAAAATTAGTTGTAGAATTATTATAGAAGAAATTGTTTCCTGTAGTTGTGGCTGAAGCAATTATTGTTTTTTGGGAAATCCAATTGTTAGGCTGTTGTGTTACTGTTGTATATTATCAAATGACGCTGATGCTTTTATTCATATTAGAACGCATAAGAACTAGTTATTGCTTATCAAACAAAATCACATGCATTTTCTCAAAATTAATAATAATAATTACTGGGATCTAATAATCTTTGATATCACCCCCAATAAAGCATTTTTCACAAGTTCTGATGGATTGAGCTCCGTCTCATTTCAGTGCGTTATATTCCTTATAAAAGGTTTTTCATGTGTGAATTGTCCAATTCTTTGCTCCTTTTTATTATCTCCTATTTTTTTGAGTTTCTATTTTCTTTTTTGCGGGCACAGTTGGTTGCAGCAAATGATGCTGATGAATTCAGCAAGATATTGAAACTAGAGATACCTCCAAAAATATTGATCACCACATGCCGGTTCAACTCCACTGTAAGTTGACCTTTTTGTTGGTATAGTTTTGGCATAGTAGAAGGTTTGCTGCTGGTAATCTTCTTCCATTTTTAACAGAGAGGACCTGCTTTCATTCAAGAGCTGATGACTGTTATTCCAAATGCCCACTATTATAAGCGAGGAACGCATGAACTCAAAAAGGTTTTACACAAGAAAATGACTTTTTTTTTTAATTTCTTCATAATGAGGTAATTATTCTGTAATATTACCACTTTTGTTTATTTTCAGATTGTAGAATATGCCAAAAACAAAGAGTTCACATCGATTGTAGTTGTCCACACTAATCGTCGAGAACCAGGTGTTTTTTATATTTTGCTTTTATGAAAGTTTTTTGTTGTATTAATAGTTAGTGTTATTTTTCCCCTAATTATTAATTTTCCAGATGCGTTACTGATAATCAACTTGCCTGATGGACCAACCGCACATTTTAAGCTTTCCAATCTTGTTTTGCGCAAGGATATTAAGGTAATTTAATTGCATTTTTGAATTAACATTGCCTTAAAGTCTACAACAAAAGTTTTTTTTTTAAATGAAAATTTTCTAAAAACTACCGACTTCAGACTTATTTGGTTTTGCTATTATATTACTTGATTTTTTGAAATATAATTTTTATTATGTTAGAAAATGATGTAGAAGAGAAGAGAGACAAAATAATGGAATATTTACTTGCATTGGTTGAAAATTGGCCCCTATACATAGTGGTTTTCAAAGGTGAAAAACAGAGGAGAAAGCACAAGAAAGGAAAATTGAAAAATTAGAACTATTTAACCCAAAAATGTAGGCATTGGTTGAAAATTGGCCCATATAAATAGTGGTTTTCGAAGGTGAAAAACAGAGAAGAAATTATAGCAAGAAAGGAAAATTGAAAAGTTATAACTATTCAACCGAAAAATTTAGCTGTTAAGGAGTATTTCCTGCAGGAATTGCCATCTTGGGAGAAAACTGCAGCAATCCAGGCCTATGTCAATTTGAATTTTTTTAGGTAACACTCCAAGTATGTAGAAGATGAAACAACATTTGTTCTTTTCTCCTTTTTGGATTGGGTGGCAAGTGGCGCTCCACTTCCCCTTCAGGTTGATTTGTAAGCATCATACAAGCCAAGTATGTCAATAAATTTTTTTTTTCAAATATTGGGTCTAGTTATTTCTTTTATTAGGATGTCAACAATCAAATTTAATGAGGAAATATATGGCATGCACATATCCTCATTGAAATTTTTTTCTCTAATAAAGTGTCGATAAACTTCCACTTAATTTGATCATGATGGACAGGGTTCCATGCAATACTGATAACAACCTCATTCTTACAATATAGTATACTTGATTTAGTTTTATTGTACAACTTTTACGAAAGTGAGGTTCTTAGAGAATGTTCCTACACTTGAGGATGATAGCTCTTGCCCTCACCAAGCTAGCCTTTATAGTTATGGTGTTGATCATTAGAATTATGTTGAATATCTTGTATTAAAACTTTATTAAGACTTTTGTTGGAAATAAAATCTCTATTGTATTCACCAAAAATTTGTGGGCTTCAAAATAACTTTTATATGGGTAAGGATGTACTATCACAGGAGGTAGATATAAACTTCTATGAGTTTACTGGAAGGCTATTGATTTAAAGTGTTTCTTAGGTTTATGAAGATCAATTTGACTCAAGTGGTCCTATGGTTAACCGGGTTTAGTTTGGGTTTGATTTGGGTTAGTTGAGTTTCTTTTGGTGAGTCAATTTATGTTTATGTTGTTTAAGGCAAGGTACTTTATGAGACTAGGTCAGTGCATGGTCAAAGACCAAGTCAGGCTTCCCATTTATGGATTTGGAGATTGGTTGGATTTTGGGTGTTGGGCTTGTAAGTGAAGCCTGTCAAACAAAGGATATCAATAACTCCATTTATTGCATCAAGATGCAAATCCAAATTGGGCCTCATGTTATTATATATTTTTATGTTCTCTAGTTTATATGATTATTGTGTTTGAAATCTAAAATTATCTTCAACCAAGACATGAGTCCTAGGCCTAGCAATTCCACATTTTTTTTTAATTTTTTAATTTATAGAATGATTGTGGTAAATGTTAAACTGCCATGCCTTCCTGAGGTGAAAAAGCAATAGTTTGTTTTGCTGCTTTAGTTATGTATTTATTTTTTATTTTGTTTAAATACATCCTTGTTATTTTTTTGGGTGTAAGTATTTGAAAATTTTTATGCATATAGTGAAGGAATGTGTTCATTGAAAAAAAAAGTTTATGATTTCAACTCAAATCAACACCTGAAGTATTTTTATTTTTCCTTAAAATATATCTAGCACCATGGGAATCCTACAAGCCACAAGCCAGAGTTAGTACTGAACAACTTCACCACTCGCCTAGGATATCGAATTGGCAGGTGAGTTTCTCTATATTCCTTGAATAATTAGTTGTCAGGGATCAACGTATATATATTAACTTTTATTATTTCCATTCGTCATATACTTATTTATATATTATTTTAGATATCACTGAATATCATTAGTGACCACCCCTTTATTTTATGCATTTTACACAGGATGATACAATCACTTTTCCCTCAAGAGCCTTTCTTTCGGGGCCGTCGTGTTGTAACATTTCATAACCAAAGAGATTTCATATTTTTTCGCCATCACAGGTATTTTTTTCACCATCACAAAGATCTCTTCATGAATTTGTATTTTTTTTCTAGAAGCTAATGTGGTCCTTCAAAAAATGCTTCTATGTTTCTTTAAAGTCTAAACCTTGAAGATAGTATGCAAGTTTTAATACAATGTGATAAAGATTGTTGTTTTACATGATGAATTAGTAGTATATGGTAGGGGTGTCATAAAATGACCATACTAGAAAAATTTAGGTTTGAGTTGATCCGTTTAATAACTAGGTCCAATTTGGTTCAGGTTTTTTTACTTGTTTGTTAAACGGGTCTTGTTTGGGTTGACATGCAATCCCATTTTTTAAGTCGAAAATGATCTATTTAATATCTTTTTACTTAATTTTTTTACGTGTGGGTATAATCTTTTTTCTTTTAATCAATATCCTAAACTTTATAGTTAATAAGTCATAAATTTTTTTTTAACCAAAATGGGTTAATGGATTCGGGTGATCTTATTATTCTGATGTTGGAGAGGCCTATATGTGTTTTACAATCTTATAGATTGAAAGACCCAATGGTGGATCATATAACCTCACCCTGCAGGCGAGGCTATTCAGGTTCATTTGTGTCTTTGATTATATAGTATTAGTTTTACGAGTGGCTGGGACTTATAAATTTTTTAGGAGAGATGCATGAAAGTGGGAGTAACAAACCTTTCATTTAGAGGCTCAATGGTTGCTTGAAACTAAATAAGTTTAGAATGATTAATGCATTAATGTTTATTAGAGCATGAGGATTACAACTTTGCTAATGGAGGATGCAAGTGATCAATATTTATAGTCTTGAATGCGGGTAGACCTATAATTTAGGTTTTACTGCTCGGAAACCTAAATACGAGACTTATGGCTTCGAATGAAGAGGTTCTCAATAGTAGATCTTTTGACTCCGTCTTATAGGTGAGACGGTTCGAAATAAATATTCATTATAAATGATTTATAAGCCTCATGCAAATGTAAGACCAAAATTTTAGTAAATATTCTATCACTAAATTTCAGAGCGCACATAAGTTAACTCATCGCATTCACTTTTGTAGGTTTTGTCAACTCCCTCAAGATTGAGGCTAGGTATCCTCTTATTGTGTTGTCAAGGCATCGAACGAACGAATTAGGTTGGTTACATGCACGTGTTATTTTTAAAAATTAGTCGACGTGATTTTGAATGAGTGTTCACTATACATTCAAGGAATCTATGGGGGCTTCATTCTGTGTTTGTATTCTCGAGGAGTTTTATAATTGATATTCAAAATTTATATTTTTAAGGTGATTTGACTTGAGTTGTGGGGTCTATTTAGGTGAGGTATACCCTTAGCAACCTTGTGAAGGACTACCTCTAACTTAATAATCTGTCTAAGTTTGTTGAAGATTTTATGGTTGTATTTAAATTTATTATACTTTGGGAGGAGGCATGAGGAGCTTTGCTCACTTGTTTCTCGATTCAAGTTCGAGTTCTATTCCCCATCCATGATTAGTTTTTAAGGGTTTGCATAGTTGTTTTTTAGGTATTTTTCCATCTTGTTTATGCTATACGTGTTCTTTAAATGTTTTTGGTCTCATACTTATTTATTTGATGTTTAGTAATATTCTAATTAGATTGTATGCCTTGGTTTGCATGTTCATTCACCGTTAGTTTGTTGTAAATGATTTATTAGAATTTTTTTCCATACTCATAGAGGGAATTCTTAAAGTATGTTGGACTATCCCACCACATTAAGAATGATACATATGATGTGGTATATAAGGCAACACGGTCATATTTTTGTTGTTTATCTTGCCACACCAAAGAAGGTTTTGTATAGGTAGTACATAACATTGAGGGAATCTACGTCTTCTCACCACGTCAGAAAATAGTATATGAAGGTATGAGATAAATGCAAAGGAAGATACCATTTATATTAGTATTTAATATAATTTTTAGAAATTTTGTTAACACTTTTACACCTCTCTGAAGGATTACTAAGACGTGTGATGGGACATCCCACCATGCAAAGAAGTATCTATATGATATAATGCAGGAAGTCTCATATTTTTGTTGTATAACCTGCCATGCCAAGAAATATATTTATAGATAGTGCGCAACATTGAAGCTATACCTAGATTTTCACTATGCCAAAAAAGATGTGCACGGAGATTCGAGATACCTACAAAGGCAAGCATATTTTATATAGTTGTGCGTTAGTGCTAGCCCCTGTATTGCGCTAATAAGAAATGCTTGGGGTTTATACTACTTCAAGAAAGGTGTGTATGTGCCTTAAACGTGTATTTGCAAATACAAACATTTTATAAGATGTTACTTAAAATGCACATGGGCCAGTACAGTAGACAACTAGGATAGGAGAATGCGCGTGTGGCTGAGTTCATCGATTAGTGGAGCATTGTTGAGGGAGATTTTAAGAGGTGGTCCGACAAGCGACAGGGCTGCAAAGGGGAAGTTTCCTAAAATGCTTAACATGGAGTCTTTGAGGGAAAGGCCATATGAGGAAGCTTTGATAAGAATGAAGTAGCAGATCTATACTTTTGGTCAGTAGCTATTACCTGGTTTCAATGTAGTCGTTGGCTTTAATGGGAAACCCTGAAGGCTTTTTGTGTGCGGAAAAAGTCAAGGTAATAGAGTTGCAATATTTATGGTAGTTGTAGGCCCCTGGTGGTAGGTGATAGGCCCTTTGCACATATTAGGTGGCTTTAGTAGGCTATTGAGTTGTGGATAATGTAAGCAGAAGAGTTCTGATGATATTTATACTGATCTACATGGAACCAGATTGGGCACAAATGAGGATTTGAGTTGGATCGAGTCACAGTTCTAAATGGATTGATATGTCTTGTAGTAAAATCAAGCTAGTCAAAAAAGAGAACTTGATAGGAAATTAGAAACATGTGTGATTGATTCTCCTCCAGAATTTTCTGGACGTCAACAATCCTAAAATAGCTTTATGTACACACATTAAGACATTAACACCTTATCTGATGGTTCAGTACAAGGGGGTTGGGCTTTGGTTCTCCAATTAAGCTGTTTTCCATTCATCAATTGGCTCATATATATTTGTTAAATGATCGTGCATGATACTTATTGGCTATGCAGTTGGATAATTTAAGGTTTGGGATGGTGCTACACTTCAGTATTTGATAACTGATGAAGTTGTAAAGCTAGTTTGAGTAATTATGAATTTGATGCTGCTGTGGTTAAGTCTTCGTTTGGGATGGCTTTATTACTGCTTCTTAAAGCAATTTTTTAGACAAAAATTAAAATTTTTGTACTTAAAAGTTGCTTTAAGAAGCAGTAAGAAAGCCGTTCCAAACGAAGCCTAAGTTTGTGATGATGCTGATTGCTGAACTTCAGCATATGATAAATGATGAAGTTGCAATGCTAGTTTGAGCAATTAAGAAAATGTTTGATGCTAAGAACACGTAGTTATAAACTTATAATGCATTTATATAGAGATTAGTTAAAAAGAAAGGTTTTTTTTTATTTTTTTTATTTTGTTCTTTGTCATTTTGTTTATGCCCTATTAAAAAGCCATTAAATCACTGCCAAAGATTCTTGTGAGGTTTTGTTTAATGCTATGCAGTTTTGTCTATTAACTACCAAGTGAAGTATAAATGGCTTAGATTTATTTGCATTTTTTGGGACTCCGATTTGCCTATCTCGTTGCTGTTTTTCCTTTAATTCCCTGAGAACTGGCAGTTGATAGTCTCTCTAATTATTACGAATCTAAAACAAGACAGTGATATAGAAGAATTGTGCTGAAAATATATTTATGTTTCTTTTATTCTTTTTGGAATTGCCGCTTTGGAAATCTGGATTTAATCCCGCTTAAGTGTTTGCACAGATATATCTTCGAAAGCAAGGAGAAAAAGGATGATTCAAAGGATAAAAAGGCTCAGAGTGCCCAAAGTAAGATCAACACTGAGGGGAGAGTCATTGCACGCCTGCAGGTACCGGTTAAAATCTCTGTTTTTTCTTTGTAATTAGTCAGTCAGATTGATTCCCTCTGATCACTTTCATTCTGTGATTGTCGACATTAAATTTATTTGCGTTCTTATAAATATGCGCATTGTTTACTCTCGAATTTTTGAGTTTCTACAATCTCGGAAAGCTAACTTTCATGCACTCTAGTCATTTGATCATGTACTTTAACGGCCATGATTTATTAAGCTCACCACAATGCCCATTGAACTCTCAACACAGACCACGAAATACCTATTTAGAATATAATATGACACTAATCACTTTACATAAAACAAATGATAGAACTAAATCACTGTTATCCGGGTATTATGAAAGTACGATAATTTTGCTTGAATAGTAAATAAAAGGTCAATTATTTTTTTTTAATGAAAAAAAAGGATAATGATGAGTATATTTAATATTTGTTTGGTTTTTTTTGGTATATTTTGCTATGTTAAGCGTCGTTCCATTAACTGTACCTTATGAGGGTTCAAGTTGCTGCTGGAAATGGTTATCGAGTCATTGGAGTGGTCATCTACTCCTTAACACTCTTCGTTGTTGACTTCCTTCGCATGCCGCAAGATCCGTCTCCTTGAAGTGCCTGAAAGTGTATTTTAATTAGTGGATTACTTCGTTGTCTTGCTCTACCCCACCGCAGGAGAAATTATTTTGTGCGGAGACCGGATGCAGAACGTCGTTCGGGGACCAACTGAATGCGTCACGTTGGCGGTACCGAGCGCAGGGTGATGTGGTGCATTTGGTTGGTCTTCAAACGGCGATTGGTGCCCACACAGAATAATTAATCCCACTGCAGGGTGTGTGCATGCTTATTTGTTTGTTTATCTTAAGCTTCGTTTGAGAAAGCTTTTTTATTGCTCTATAAAGCAGCTTTTTAGTATAAAAATTTTTAGAATTAGAATTTTTTATATAAAAAAAGTAATAAAAATGTTATCTCAAATAAAACCTTAATTAATTCTTAAATCCTGCTTTGGCTTGAACCCTGCGTTGTCTCGCTCAAAAATATTACTGCTTTCATCCCTTATTTCAATACGGCTGCTGAAATCCGCAACTGTGAAAGAGTTGGTTGTGGACCTGGGGGTTTTTATAATCCATGCATCTTATGTAGCAGTACAAGCAGTTATGATAACTAAGCATTCACGTATATAGCTTTCCTCTTGCATCTACTTAGCGCCTTTACCTCTTTTCTCTCTCGTTATCTTTATAGTCTGCTGAATTAAGGGAAAAATTATTCTGTGCTGACGTCAAATATTGTTCGGAGATCAATCAAAATGCTTCACTTCATCCCTCCCCTCGGTACCTCAGTTTGGTACAGCTCAATGCCGCGGCTTGTTGCTGTACCTGATTCGCCTCCGGATGCAGAGTTGCGTCCGGCGTCCGCACAGAATGATTTCTCGATTTAAGGAGAAAAATCTCTCTCTCTCTCTCTCTCTCTCTGACGTGGTTCTTTTGCTTTATGCAGGAATGTGGCCCTCGCTTCACGCTTAAATTAGTTACCCTGCAGCATGGAACATTTGATTCAAAGGGTGGAGAATTTGAATGGGTCCATAAGGTACACTCGCACTTTGCCTTACCATCACATTCTTTTCTTTTTTAGCTCTATAAACAGAATGGTAATCTCTTGCAATCCTTCGAATTTTACAATCAAAATTTTAGGCGGATATGGACACAAGCCGCAGGAGATTTTTCTTATAACCTGGAGATGTCCATCATGCTTGAGGCTTCTCTTTTAGCTGCATCAGGATAGTAGAATGGTATTTTTGATGTATTTGAAGATTTTATTTAATTATAAGAAATAATTGTTTAGATAGATTAATGTGAAAGTCCATGATGTACGGGTAAAAATATCCTCTTCTGGTTTTTTTGGTTGAACTTATTTATTTATAGATTTTGCTCATAAAATCATGAGTTATCACGATTTTTTTATCATTTTTTAAAACAATAATATAATATAAAAATTTAATTTTTTATTAAAAAATTTGAAAATTGTTCCAAATTAAATTTTATGCGACTCAAAGTCAGAGTTGTGAACTGGAACAAAATAAAATTTTAGAACATAAATGAATGACTGGTAGATATTAAAAACTGCATCATTCTACTTGCATTCACTTTACAAAAATTATTCAGGGACTTAAAATTACTTGGCATTCAGAAGATAGAAATCCTAAACAATAAAAAAAAAAAAAAAAAAAAAAAAAAAAATCCTAAACAATGAAACTTTTAAAGTCGCTTATAAGAGCAATGCTTCAGAAGTTTGTTGGCATTAAATTTGTAAATATTTGTGAAAGATTGTTTTTAAAAAAATCATCAATTTAAAATACAAATTTAGTAAGTTTATTATTCAACAAATTTAAAACTAAAACGTATAAATTCTTATGCTGATGCGACAGTTCATCTTGTAATTATCATGAATTTTTTATTTTATAGACCATTTTTGGTCAACCGACCTTAGAATTTGAAGGCTAAGTAGGCGTTTTATTTTTGAGGAAATGATGTGATTTGATTTATGATTCAAATTTAAGATTCTAAAAACCGAAACTGTTAAATTATTTTTCAAATAAAATTAGATTGAACCGAGCGATTTGATTTTAAATCAATTGAAATAAAAATTAACTTTATAATGAATATAATCTTCCAGTTTAAGTAGAAGAATATCAAATAATTTCATTTACAATTATGATTTTTATAAATTATTAAATTTTCTAATCAGTTATTTATTTATAATTAATAATCAAGTAATCAAATATATACTCTGACAAAACAGCACAAAACACAAAACCTTCAATTTTTTGATTGCATCAAAACAGCGCACCCCAGCTGAAGCTCCCAACTAGGAGAAATTATTACGCACAGAATTTGGATAGCAAAAATCATCTGAATTTACTATGTATTTATTGAATATTTGATGTGTAATTATAAATACTCAATTGTCAGAATTACCAAATATTTTATGAGTATTTGTTAAATTACTGAATATTTACAGAGTATTTACAAATATTCAATAAATAAACAGTACGGTTCTTCCCATCACAGAATAATTTCCCCCCAACCAATCTGGTGATGCCCCTATTAACTATTGTCCTAATGACTCTCCTCAGAACAAAAATTATCTGGCCTATCAATAAATATTTGTTCAGTTAATTTATGTTGCATGCAAGCCTAAGGGGCTTTCTTTGGCATAGCTTTTTTACTGATAAAACCTAAAACAGTACAAAAAAAAAAAAAAAAACCTAAAAGTCACATTCAAATTTCTTCCTATCTGCCAAAGTATTAATGAGCGTTTATTGAGACAGAATTATATCTATAGAGCTCTTCTATTAATGAAGGACAAAAGATGGAATATTAAAGATAACAATATAGAATTAGCATATAAACGAAATAAAAAGAAAATGAATCAATTTTAGATATTAGCCAGAAAATTTAAAAAAAATAAAATAAAAAAAATATATAAAAATTTACATATGTACGGACCAAACTTAGCCAAACTTATATAATTGGGATAACACTAGGAATAAGGATATGAGCAGTAAGCTCATGTACTTGCTACAGTTGAAGAATATTTCATGTAGGAGAAATTATTTTGTACAGACACCGGGTGGAGAGAGCCGTCCGAATTTGCTGCGCTTTTACTGTCCTTTGGTTGCACTTTTGCAAAAGGGCAACAAATATTCAATTATGAATGCGTTTTTACTACCCTTTGGCTGTGCTTTTGCAAATACTCAGTAAAAGCACAACAAATATTCAATTATTTAATAAATATTAAATATTTGCTGCACTTGTAACGCCCTTTTGCAAAAGCACAACAAAAAGACAATAAAAATGCAACAAATCCGGACGGTTCTCTTCATACGGTGTCCGCACTGAATAATTAGTCATCTTTGTAGGGAGAAATTCAAGGCCGATGTTGGGCTTAATTCCGAAAGATTGTCAAACAAACATATAGTTTGAAAACAATCTAATTTTTATGTGTAGACATCTACCATAAATGAATATTATGATTAACACATAAAATGATAATAAAGAAATAAAAATTAGAAAAAAAAAACATGAAAATTTACATGCTTCAATAAAAATAAACTTATGTTTGAAGGAGAGGAGAGAAACACCAATTCACCATGGATAGGCCTTATAAATGTACAAATAAAAATAAAATAAAAGAACACACCCTTCCTCAAATTTAAGAGCATTCAATTTCACCAAAAAAAAAAAAAAAAAAGAAACCCCAAATCTCTCAAGGCAAGTAAAAGAAATAACAACACATGAAAGGTAATAAACAAATAAAACTTAATAACACCATACATTGTCCTCTTTAAGTTCTTTAAAATAATACCTTCTAGTATAGTTATAGACCTACCAAAATAATTTTTGGCACCATCATGCTTGCACTATGTCAAGATAGCTCTCCACAATCATAAAAAAACTTTTTCTTCTCTTCTCTCTTTCATAGTCCTAAAGTAGTTGTCTCATAGTCATATATACTACAATTGATCCACCCATCATCTCAAATGATCTTCACCTCAAGTAATGCTCTCTTTTCTTTTGAAATCTGACTTGGAGCTAAACAACAAACCTTTTTCTACTTTCTAAAATCACCATGCACCAACAAAAGTCCAATAAATCTCTTTGCTTTTCTGATAATCAATGCATCTCTATTGAGGAATTCAATATCTCCTAAGAAATTGTATTCTACATCATTTAAAACACTAACAAATACAACAAGTCTTTATCCCACTATGTGGGGTCAACTACATGAATCTTTTTTCTCTGTTGTGTCCTGTTAAGAGTCAAATTCTTATTTAAACATAATAAAGAAAGATCATTTCTAATATTTTCTAACCAAGTCTTTTTAGGTCTACCTCTACCTTTCTTAACATAAGTCAAATCTAATACATCTAATTTCCTAACCGGGTCAATGGAAGACTGCTATTTTAAGTGATCAAACCATCTAAAACGACTCTCTCTAATCTTATTTTTCATTGGAGCTACTCCAACCTTTAAATATAATATAAAAACTTTGAATTCAGAATATACTAATAGTTGCAATTGCCTCAGCAGAACACTTGTATACTAACTTGAATTCTTGCAAGAAAATTGCTTAAAACATAAACATTTACAATTATGCTGTATAGTCTAATTTTGTTTAATTGATATTTATTTGCTATATTATTGATGGGATTTAAATATGAAATTTTAATAATCTTTCCTTGTTTAAAATAAAATTTGAAGCATGCTTCTTCCTTGAAAGGCACCAATAAGACAGAATAATGTCAAACCCAAGAATATAATTGGACCCGAGAATTAATCCAAAAAAGATGGTTTAATGTTTCTTTGGTTCTCTAGCAATTCAATTCGGTTCCAGTTCCAACAATAATAGAGTCGAATAAAGTCAAATCAAATACCTTATATCTTAGTTTTCTAAAGTCCAAAATTATTAGTCATTAAATAATTTGATCTCATACTCTGCATGGCTATTTTATTTCTTATTAGACTGGCAATACTTGCTAAAAAAAATCACTTAACTATTTTGTGAAAGTGGCTACAAGAGAGAATACAATGAACACACAAAATAATAATCAAGAGAGCAAGCACGGCAAGAAATCATTTTATTGGGAAATGAAGAGCTCGTCGGTAAATTACGTTTATGGATTCTACGGTAAGAATCGTTACCAGCAGGCCCTAGCAGTCTTAAAATCTAAATCACAGGTAAAGAGATTACCTCTCCAATCACCAAACCTTTTAGCCAATTTTCGTACATACCCGGAGCTTAATCGAGTTTCTTAACTTTCACCGCTTCAACCCAACAAGATTGGCGTCCCCGACGCCACCAAGGTAGCCACCAATGACGACCGGCAAGTCGGAAACGATGGGTTCCATGCGGGAGGCGAATCGCAGCCCGAGGGACAATTGGACAAAGGGTCCAGGTTCCGGCGTATGAGCCACCTAACAATGGTAACAAGGTGGTCGGTGGTATCTTACTGCGAACGGAAGCTCAAATAAAAGCTCACCTGCCGCTTTAATGCCTCCTTCATCGAGATAAGCCCAGTCGACGGCAAGTCTCCTCCTCCTCCGCCTCAGCGCAGAGACCGCAGCATATCCACAGTCCGCCATACCTCCCCCGTACTGTTGCCACGTAGATCGCCGTGCACTCCTTCGTTAGGCCGCAACACTCACACTCGGCAAACCCTAACTCATCTCGCTCCTCCACAGCTGCGACCTCCATACCTTTGTTGACGTCGCAACAAAATTCAAAACCCTAATAACTTTGTTCGATTTTACCGACGGCAGCCACGCTATGATTCAGGGATTCTTGAAATTTCGCCCACCACTCCTTTTTCAAGGAGATCGATGCGCGAATTTAATTTAAAAACAAGTCGCAAGAAGAAACTCTCGAATCAAAGACATCTTAGGGTCCCAGGTATTCGCCTCAACCGTTCGATGGACGGCAGGATGAACCAAGATCGCCTATTCTCTGAAAAGTGAAAACTCAATTCTCTCTCCCATCGATCTCTGCCGATCTCTCATGCAGGAGAGAGCGTTGCGGAAGTCCTATATCTATATATAGGTGTTGGAAATGACCGTAGTATACAACGATGTTAGAGTGGGCGTGCAAAAATCTCCGATCAACCATTATTAGGTCCACACACCAAACTAAGCTCTACATTAGGACGTCAATAAAAATCGTCACGTGCTCTTATTCTTTACTGCGCGGCCCGACGACCCTACCTGGAATGGAAACCCGGTTTTGCTATGTTCGTATATAGCTAGGTATTGCTTGGCAAAAACGAGAAATACCGCTCTGTCAAGACCAATACCGAGCAACACCTAATAATACCTAGCAAAACCGGGGTATTGCTCGGTATTGCTAGGTATTGGTTTTGATATAATGGTATTTCTCGTTACCGAGCAATACCAAGCAAAACCTAGCAATTCTGTACAAATCAACTAATACATAGCAATATCGGGTTCCGGTCCAGGTCAGGTCGTCGGGCCGCGCGGTAAAGAGTAAGAGCACATGTCGACATTTTATTGGCGTCCGGATGTAGAGCTACGTCAGGTGTCCGAACCTAATAAAAATTCCCAATCAACACCTGCAAACAACACAGCTCACGTTGACCTATTGGTTGAGAGCCTAATCTTCCAACTAAGAGGTTCTGGGTTCGAGTCTTTATATATACGCTGTGTGTGTGAGTTTATCTTAAATGGCCTAAATGTCCAAAAAAAAAAAAAAATCACCCGCAAACACATCTTAATTATTAATTTATTTTTATTTATAATTAAAGATTTATTTGGAAAATTATGAATTATGTAATGGTTTGCTTTTCAAATAACAATAACAATTTTATTTGTTTATTATTTTTTATTTATTTCTCATTGGTTTAAGGAAATTTATATTGTAAAAAATTATTTTTTACAACAAACATAGTTAAGTTATTTTCCTACATAAATTTCTTAATCAATTTTATAAAATGCTGCAACCTTCCCAAATAGATCATAAATTATTCATCAATTCAAAATAATAATTATAAAATGGGCCATTGGGCGCATGTCAACAAATTTGGTTGCATTAGCTTTAGAAAGAAGGATACTTTTCGACTAGACATCTCAGTTAGATAAATTAAAGAAGAATGTGGCGGTGACGACAGTGGCTGACAATGATGGCAGGCAGCAAGTGGCTGATTTCAGGTGACAGTAACCAGCAATAGTAGCCTGAGGCAGGTGGAGAGGGCCGACGATAGCGGCCAATATCGATCAAGCGAACTTACTTACGATGTAAATATTTCTCGCTCAAAACTAGTCAAATTTAATTTATCTCAAAGATTAACTAGAATAATTTACACTACATTTATTTTTTTACTTTGCATTCTTTTCTCATCTTATTATTCTGTGCGGAGTCTGAGGGCATCCAGTGACCAATAAAAATGCGCCACATCACTCCATTGCTGGATAACCAGCTCGGTACCCCCATTTGGTACCCCTAAGTACCGCTTGGTACCCAGCGCTTAATAATAGCTCCAACCAATAAAAATGCGCCAGCATATAGGTGCAAGTCTAAGCAAGGCAACAATCACGAACAAATAAGAATAAATTAAAAAAAAATAAAAAAATATTACACTTGAAGATTCCGGAAAGCTGGCTTTCAGAGAACAAATCTCAGGTTATGCAGGTAACTATGTTGCCAACAGAATTTATATTTGATGAAAAAAATGATTCGGCTACTAGAAAACATCAAGAACATATATTTCTGAAACAAAACACCCTGCAATACTTCTCCACAACAACAACAAAAAATCTGACCAAGTAAAGTAAACTTGGACATGATCAAAGAAAAAAATATATATATTCATGGTTGAGAAAGGATAGTAGGTAATGCAAAATCATGCTTAAACATGTTTTATCCCTATGATGTTGATCGTCGCCGCACAACAAAATCATCAGCAGAGTAGTAGTCTGCAATTAGCCGGTATATGTATGAAGGGCTGTGCCCGCCCCTGAAAAATCAGGAAAAAAGTACCGTGTAAATCTTGCAACACTCACCAATATATATATATATATATATATATATATATATATATATATATATATATATATATAAGACTAAAAGGTCATGAACGGTATTAAATATTAAATATAAAGTAACAAAAAACACAAAGATGATATGGATCTGGGTAGGTTTACCATTATGCTTAGGGCTTTGTTTGGGACAATTTATAACTACTTTTATAAAGTAGTTTTTTAGTAAATTTTTAAATTAAAAATTCTTGTACTATAAAGCTGCTACAGAAAGCCGTTCAGAATGAATCCTAGATTAGTAACACCAAATTAGGCTTCGTTTGGGACATCATTTTCATTGCTTTCTAAAATAGTTTTTTAGTACACAAATTTCTAATTCAATAATTTTTTAAACTAAAAAGTAGTTTTAAAAAGCATTAAAAAAACTGTCCCAAATAAAGTCTTAGTGTTTGATTGAAACAAACACACAAAGAAGGCTATCTATGTTTTCATAATAATAAATTTTAAAATATGCTAACCTTAAATTTGTAACTTGGACTCTTAATTTATAGGTAAGATGTGGATAATCTTAGTCAAGTAGATGTATCACATAAGATGGTTTTGTGCATTGATTGTGTTTTTGGCGTTAAAATAGAACTTGAAAAACCTGATGTGTGTGGGTTCCTACATGCAAATATGGATTTACACATTGGCTATATATTCTTGTCATGCCTAAAGATACCGCACGTTATCCTTTTCTAAATTATAGCACGTAAGGGACGAATTCGTGGTAAAACAATTTTTATGCATCTTAATGTGATTAGAAGCAATGCCAGTTGGGCTATGATAACCAAGCAGCTATCAAAATAAACCAGTCAAAGAACAGTTAACAGGTTTTACTTCAAGGTTCTCATATAACGGTTTAACTTTTTGAAGTATAGCATTTCTATTACAAATGCATCCGAATAAAAATCCTCATATCTTCTATTATAAATGATGTCTCTAATAAATAAAATTTGAAAAATTAAAATTTTAAGTTCCTCCACAACTTCCCTTGAGTAATTGAGTTTAACCTCCCTATCCCCCATTGAAATAAGGAGTTTGAGAGGGAAAAACCTGAATTTTATTATATATCATACTCCCTATTTATAGATCTATACAAGAGCTTTAATAATTGCATAATAATAAGCAATAAAATCCTTCCTAAATATGCTTTCTAACTAACAAAGGTACCTACCATGAGCATATCATCCCTCAGATCTCTATCGTAGCCGTAGGATTAATATGTGAATGAGAGGCTAGGATTTAATACACCCCTCAAGCTGGGGAATATGGATCTGTCATGCTGAGCTTGGAAATCATTCTGAGAAAGGCGGAGCAGTCCAATCCTTTGGTAAGGATATCTGCAATTTGATCCTTTGATGATACATGATTCATACATATTATACCATTGTCTAATTTTTCTTTAATAAAATGTATGTCTACTTCTACGTGCTTAGTCCTGTCATACAATTGTGGGCTATGCTGATTGCTAATTTATTAACACAATGTAGTTTCATAGGTTTGTCCCACTTGATCCTTGGGTCTTCTAGAATTATCTTGATCCATAATAACTCACATATTCCCAAAGCCATAGCTCTATACTCTGCTTCTGCACTAGATATTGCCACCACATTCTGTTTTTTTGCTTCTCTATGTAACTAGGTTTCCTCCTAGGAATGTGTAGTATCCAGAGGTATATCTTCTGTCTACTGGTGATCCTACATAATCCGCATTAGTGTATGCTTCTAGAGTTATTCCGTGGTCTCTTCTAAAGAGAATCCCATTTCCTTAATTTCCCTTCAGGTAGTGCAGTATTTTGTCTACTGCTTGCATATGAACCTGTTTTGGATTCTGCATAAACTAACTGATCATACTTACAACAAATATAATATTTAGTCTGGTGTGGGAGAGGTAGATTAATTTCCCAAGTCTTTAGTAAACCCCTCTATCTATATCTAAATCTTCTTTGGTTTCCCCTAGTTTAAGATTTGGTTCAACATGTGTTGGTGCTAGTTTCCAAACTAGTTTACATGTTTCTTTCAGAAGACTTTTAATGTATTTTTGCTATGAAATGAAGATTCCTTTGCTAGAGTGAGCTACTTCAATTCCGATAAAGTATTTTAGTCTACTAGGTTCTTTGATGTCGAATTCTTTAGTAAGACTTTTCCTTAAACTAATTTTCTCTTTTTCATTATTCACAATCAAGATAATACCATCTACATATACTAATAATATTGTGACTCCCCCTAAGTCTGAGTGTTTAAAGAATAGTATGTGGTCCCCTTGACTTTGTCGATACCCATTAAGAAGGATGAATTTTGATAATCTTCCAAACCAGACCTTGAGTGATTGTTTTAGCCCATATAGGGCTTTTCTTAACCTGCACACCTTGTCACTTCCGAATTTTTCATTAAATTATGGTGGTATTTCGATAAATATCTCTTCCTCCAAGTTATATGTAGGAATGCATTTTTTATATCTAGTTGTTCTAGATGCTAGTTGTACTTTGCTGCTAGTGAGAGTAGGATCCTGAGTGTTCATTTTGGCTATAGGTGCAAAGGTTTTCTGGTAGTCAATGTCATATGTTTGAGTATACCTTTCGCCACCAGTTTTGCTTTTTACCTTTTTGGTGAACCATCAGTTTTGTACTTTACAGAGAACACCCATTTCAGCTGATTGATTTTTTCCCTTTTGCAAGATTGATGATTTCCCATGTACTGTTCTTCTCTAAGGCCTATATTTCATCTTTCATGACATTTTTTCAATTTTCATTAGATAAGGCCTCAGAAACATTATTAGGAATATGAATATCTTCTAGTGTAACTAGGAAGTTTTTGTATGAGGATGAAAGATTATTGAAGGAAATGGAGTTAGTTATGGGGTACAAGGGAGGCGATGAGGTTGTGTTTACCTTAATTTCAGTAGATGGTTCAGATTCTTGAATCTGCTTCAGAGCATATTTTGAACTTGTACGCCTATAACATTCCTAAATCTACTGAGAACTTTGTCCTCAGTTTCCCTATTTTTGAGTTCAGGAGGATTGGTTTGAGGTTGTGGAGGAAGGTCAAGGGGGACAAGCTCGCTTTCCTCATCTTCCTTAATTTCAGCCTCCCCTTAAAGATGAGGTGAAGGGGACATCAGTTGGAAAGCGTACCGTCGACGTGGCCGTAGATCTACGACCACGATTTATCCAATGTACTTTTGATTTTATTATTGTTGTTTTCTTATTGATGTATTTTATTTCAGCATTTTTCCCTTTTTATCCTTACTTGAGGGATTGAGTCATGTAGAGGGTATTTGAGTCCTTCTGTTTTAAGTCATTGTAATAGGCTATTTAAAGCCTTTATCTTGTACTTTTGAATAATGATATTAAGAAAATTTTCCTGCAATTGTCTTCTTGGAGCTTTTGTGAGAGCTTGAGAGAAAGAATGAGAGCTTGGTGGAGCCTAGGAGAGGCCACCCGTCGTACCCAACAGTCACCTCCAGTGGCTCTTGGTTTTTCCTCTGTTCTTCTTTCCCATCTACCCAACGTTCACCGCCGGTCATCTCCCACCACCAACCATCACCCAATAACCCCTCTTACCAAAGTTTACCCTCACCCCAATCACAAAACCCAACCCTCCCCATCATCCCGCCGGCCCTCCCTCTAACCGCCGACCTTCCCCTTCATCCACCACCCCACATCTCCGTTAATCGCCGGCTCCTTTGCCGCCACCTCACGTATTTTCAAATTTGAAATTTGAAAATTTGTTGAGTTGAAAGTTTCCAAATTTGCCCGGTGCCAAATTAGGAAAGTTTCAATGAGGTTTCAATTTTCAAATTTGAATTAAAACGGATTTGAAATTTTTCGTCATTAATTAGTTTGAGCGAATTAGGAAACACATTACACTCTCCCCAAACCCCCTTCCCCCTCACCATGCCGCCGGACCCCTTGGTGGCCCCCTCTCTTTTAATGCTTCATTAAGGGACTTGATTGCATAAAAAAAAAAAAGGACTTGATTGCATGCTATTTGAATTTCAAAATCCACTTATTCTCCCTCCATTTTACTCAAATCTGAGAATAATTTCAGATTTGTGAATTAAAACAATTTCTATTCCGCCTAACCTAGCTCCTTCCCAACCCTAGCCGTTTTCTCCCTTACAAACCGCCGGCCTCTCTCCCCACTGTCCACCCTCTCTCTCTTCCCCCCTCTCAAGGTGTTTTTGATAGGAAACACTTGGATTTCCAAGTGTTTCTCACCAAAACCCAGGAGATCTAGGAGAAAAGCTGCTGTCCACAGCAGAAATTCGGCTCAAAAACAGTGAAAATCTGAGAGAAATAGGGAAAAAATCCTTGGAAAACAATAGAAACGATTGTATTCCACTAGTAGACAAACAAAACCAAAGCAAGATACAATGTTCTTCAATTCGAGAGGAAGAACAACTCTCCAACAATCTCCGGCAACGCCAAGAGCCCAAGCAAGAAAACCTAGAGGACAAATCTCATTCAAAATCCAGATAATCCCTAATCCCTCTCATAACTCTCAATTAATACAAGCTAATTCAAAATAAAAGTAAAAGGACTTCTCTACCCTTCCTTCTCCCTCCAAAAACACTTAAACCATGTTTGAATTCCGAGTGGACCCCACCCCCGCCCCTTTTCCTTCTTCCGCCTGTTCTCGGGCTCGTCTCCGCCTGGAGAAAACCCGGACCGGCTGGGCCGGTCCAGGTTGAGCCGGTCCATGCTGGACCGGCATAACATTACCCCCCTCCCAAAGTACCACCTTGTCCTCAAGGTGGAAGGCAGGAAACTGCACTGCAATCCTCACCAATGGCTCCCATGTGGCTTCGTAATCTGGGAGGCCGCTCCATCTAATCTTCACTTCCTTTTCCCCTTTTTCATTGATGCGCACTCCTTCGACTGCTAGGGGCTCCAATGTCACTTCCATGTCCTCCCTCAATGTGCTGGGCAGCTCTGGGCTTACTGCATGCTCCCCCACCACTTTCCTCAACTGTGATACATGAAAAACGGGGTGTATTCTGGCTGTTGGAGGAAGCCTCAATCTGTATGCCACCTCCCCGATTTTCTCCTCCACTTCGAAAGGGCCAAAATATCTTGCTGCTAGCTTCTCATTTCTCCTTTGGGCTATAGTCCTCTGCCTGTATGGGCGGAGCTTCAAGTAGACCTTGTCTCCAACTCCAAATTGTATATCCCTCCTTTTACTGTCTGCTTGTTTCTTCATAATCTGTTGGGCTCTGAGAAGATGCCTCTTGAGGTCTTCCAACACTTGATCTCTTTCCTTCAGATGCTGATCTACTGCCGATACTGGAGTACTCCCATGGCCGTAATGTACCAGGTGTGGGGGGTCTCTTCCATATAACACCTTGAAAGGTGTCATCTTGGTAGCCGAATGAGAGGAGGTGTTGTACCAGTATTCTGCCCAGGCCAGCCATTTGGCCCACTGCTTCGGTGTCTCAGACACAAAGCATCTCAAGTATGTCTCCAAGCTTCTATTCACCACCTCCGTCTGCCCATCAGTCTGTGGGTGGTATGCTGTGCTCCTCTTCAATACTGTGCCCTGCATCCTAAATAACTCCCTCCAAAAATGGCTCAGGAACACCTTGTCCCTATCTGAGACAATAGACTCTGGTATCCCATGCAGGCGGACTATCTCTCTCACAAAGGCTGTTGCTACTGATACTGCAGTGTATGGGTGTCTCAAGGGGATGAAATGAGCATATTTGCTCAATCTGTCAACCACTACAAATATGACCGTGTACCCTTCTGATTTTGGAAGCCCATCAATAAAATCCATAGTAATCTCTTCCCAAACCTTCTCTGGTAGGGCCAGAGGCTGTAGTAATCCCCCTGGTGCCATCGTCATGTACTTGTTCCGCTGGCAGGTGTCACACTTAGCCACCATCTCCTCTATGTCTTTCCTCATCCCTTTCCAGTACAATTCAGCAGCAATTCGGCTATAAGTTTTCTGCACTCCTGAATGCCCTCCTATGGCACTTCCATGAAACTCCTGTAGCAGTTGGGGAATGTGAATGGAGGACCTAGGGATCACACTCCTTCCCTGATAGTACAATCTTTCTCCCACCACTGAGTATCCTGGGTGGCTGTTTTCATCTGATAGCACATCTTCTTTGATTCTCCTTAGCTCCTCATTCTGGATGCTCTCCTCTTTGATGGCTCCCCAATCTATCAGAACAGGTACTGATACCGCCATCCCCTGGAACTCCTCCATACAGCGTGATAAGGCATCCGCTGCCTTATTCTCTAGCCCTGGCCGATAGTGGATCTCAAAATCATATCCCAACAGCTTGGATAACCACCTCTGATGCTCCTCTGTGACCATCCTCTGCTCCAACAAGTACTTCAGGCTTCTCTGATCGGTTCTGACAATAAAGTGTCTGCCTAAAAGATAAGGTCTCCACTTTTGGATGGCCAGTACAATAGCCATCAGCTCTCTCTCGTATACCGACTTCAGCCTAGCCCGGGACGACAGTATCTGACTGAAGTAAGCTATGGCTCTATGGTTCTGCATCAACACTGCTCCCAATCCATAACCTGAAGCATCTGTCTCCAACACAAACACCTGATTGAAGTCTGGCAGAGCAAGCACTGGCACCGTCGTCATGGCCTTCTTCAGCTTCTCAAAAGCCTCAGAAGCTGCTTCCCCCCATAGAAAATTATCCTTCTTCAGCAGCTCTGTCAGTGGTCCTGCTATGGTGCTGTATCCTCTCACGAACCTCCTGTAGTAGCCGGTCAGTCCCAAAAATCCTCTGAGCCCCTTCAAGGTCTTGGGTTGAGGCCAGGCCAGCATTGCCTCTATCTTGGACTGATCTGCAGCCACTCCTTCTTGGGATATCACGTGTCCCAGATACTCCACTTGTGCCTGAGCAAAGTCGCACTTCTTGAAATTGGCCTTCAGCTGGTGCTCCCTCAGCACCCCCAACACCACTCTCAGGTGCTCCAGGTGTTCCTCCTCAGTCCTGCTATAGATGAGAATGTCATCAAAAAATACCAACACAAACCTGCGAAGGTGTGGCCTGAAGATCCGGTTCATCAATGCCTGGAATGTAGCTGGTGCATTGGTGAGGCCAAAAGGCATCACCAGAAACTCGTAGTGGCCTTCATGAGTCCTGAAGGCTGTCTTCTGCACATCTTCCTTCCTCATCTTGATCTGATGATAGCCTGACTTCAGATCAATCTTGGTGAACAAAGCAGCTCCATGCAGCTCATCCATCAACTCGTCAATCACCGGGATGGGAAATTTATCAGGCACTGTCTCTTTGTTGAGAGCTCTGTAGTCAACACAGAACCTCCAACTCCCATCCTTCTTTTTCACCAGCAGAACTGGGCTAGAGAAAGGGCTCACACTGGGCTGAATGATCCCCCCTTCTAGCATTTCCCCCACCAATTTCTCAATCTCATCCTTTTGCACCTGAGGGTATCTGTAAGGCCTCACACTGATAGGGGAAACTCCCTCTTTCAGGATGATCTGATGCTCCCGCTCTCTGTCAGGTGGGAGTCCCACCGGAGGTTGGAACACATCCTCGAACTCCTGTAAAAAGGGCTGGACCAACGCAGGAATGGGTTTTTCTTCCCCCTCCTGTTGATCCTCCAAGCTCTGCAATTCCACCAGGAAACCTCCTCCTTCCTCATGGATAATTTTCACCATCGACCTGAGTGACACTCCAGCTCTGGACAAACCTGGTTCCCCCCTCAGTTTCACCCTCTTGCCTTCTACCATCAGTTCCATCACCATGGTTCCCCAGTTCACCTTGGTTTCACCCAAGGTCTGTAGCCATTTCATGCCCAAAATGACATCGGTGCTACCCAACCTCAGGGGTAGGAAATCCTCCACCACCCTGATCTCCTGTAGGCTCATCTCCACTCCTTTGCAGATCCCCGTGCTAGACTCAATCTTTCCTGTCCCCATCATCACCCCATAACTGCCTGTCTCAGTAGGCTCCATCCCCAGCTCCTCCGCCACCTGAGTGGATATGAAATTGTGGGTTGCCCCACTATCGATCAGTACTACTACCTCCCTCCCCTGGATCTTCCCCTTCACCTTCATGGTATGACTAGGAGTAAATCCCATCACTGAATTGAGGGATACCTCGGCCACCTCCAACTGGGGGTCACTCTGTTCCTCATCAGAGTCATCACCCTCCTCAGGCGCCTCGTCTATATAGACGGTGAGAGCCCGAAGAGCGCGATCCTTGCATCTGTGCCCTGGAACAAACTTCTCCTCACATCTGAAACAAAGACCCTTGGCCCTCTTCTCCTGCATCTCTTCCTCAGTCAATTTCTTGAAACTTCCTGCAGTTCTAGTCACTCCGCTCTTCTCCTTTCCACTCTCTCTAGGGACACTAGGGCTTGGCCCTTTTGGAGCCAAGTAAGTGGTAGTGGTCCTGGTGGGACCTCCTGAGTGGTTGTTCCTCCACGAGCGGGCGTTGGTCTTCTGGTTCTCCACCAACTGAGCTAACTCCATCGCTTCCCTCAGATCTCTTGGTCTCATGACCTTCACTGCATCTCTGATCTCGGGTTTGAGACCCTTCATAAAGTTCCCCCCCAACGTACTGTTTGATAGGCCCTCCATGTCTCCCACCAAGCTCTCGAATTTCTTCCTGTATTCCTCCACTGTTCCCTCCTGAGTGAGGGCATAGAACTGCTCGGAGATCTCCCATGGGCTGCTCCCCCTGAATCTCTCCCTGATAGCTTCCTTGAAGTCCCTCCAAGTCCTCACTGGATCCCACTTATCCATGTACTTGAACCAGGCAAACGCCGCCCCTTCCAAGCACATACTAGCCGCCATCAATCTCTCCTCCTCCATCAGGCCATTCACTGCAAAATACCTCTCCACCTTGTGGATCCACTCATCCACATTCCCCTCTTCGAAAACTGGCATTTTCAGCTTTCTGGCCCTCGTGTCCACCCCGTATGCCCTATTCCCCCCATGGCCTCCTCTATCCCAGGCAATGGGATCTTCCCAAGTTCCTCTCTCTCCATATCGGGGCTCATCATCCCTCCTCGGCCGTCGATAGCCATCTTCCCCTCGTGCCCCGCCATGGTGGTTATGGATCCCCCATGGCCGGTCCACTGGGTCGGGCCTCCGACGATGCCAATCATCCTCTCTTTCTTCCCGCCTGATGGACTCCCGATGCAGCATTCTTCCGTTGCTACCAAGCAGTTCCACCTCCTCTTCCCCTTCCGGCTTTGCCTTCTCCTTGCCCTTGCTCCCACTACCTTCTCCTCTTTCCTCCGCTGGCACAGCTCTTGCTTGCCCTTCCAACAACTTTTTCATCATCTCCTCCAATGCCATGAATTTCCCTTCCATATTCTCACTCAACGTCGCCATCTTTTCCTCCAGATCCGCCTTAAATTGACCCACTTCGGTCTCCAAGACTTCTACACGTTTAGATGCCATGGGAACCACGAAATGGTCTCCGGATCTCTCCCGATCAGCAAAAATCTGCTGCGAAAAAGTGGAAAAACAGCCCCCCCACCGTCCGGATCTTCGCTCTGATACCAATTTGATAGGAAACACTTGGATTTCCAAGTGTTTCTCACCAAAACCCAGGAGATCTAGGAGAAAAGCTGCTGTCCACAGCAGAAATTCGGCTCAAAAACAGTGAAAATCTGAGAGAAATAGGGAAAAAATCCTTGGAAAACAATAGAAACGATTGTATTCCACTAGTAGACAAACAAAACCAAAGCAAGATACAATGTTCTTCAATTCGAGAGGAAGAACAACTCTCCAACAATCTCCGGCAACGCCAAGAGCCCAAGCAAGAAAACCTAGAGGACAAATCTCATTCAAAATCCAGATAATCCCTAATCCCTCTCATAACTCTCAATTAATACAAGCTAATTCAAAATAAAAGTAAAAGGACTTCTCTACCCTTCCTTCTCCCTCCAAAAACACTTAAACCATGTTTGAATTCCGAGTGGACCCCACCCCCGCCCCTTTTCCTTCTTCCGCCTGTTCTCGGGCTCGTCTCCGCCTGGAGAAAACCCGGACCGGCTGGGCCGGTCCAGGTTGAGCCGGTCCATGCTGGACCGGCATAACAGTTTTCTCCTTCATTGAATTGAGATGTATGATCAATCCGGAGTGTGATTCCGGTTTTGCGTACGACGGCTAAGATTTCATGGATCTTCTCAACTTGCCTTCTTCAACTTAACTCCAAACATTGTAGGATTCAAAGAGAAGGCCACCTACCACTTGCTATTCATTTTGACTAAGGCTAGGGAAGAGAAACTACGGAAGGTACGTGGTAAATCAAGACGTTTTCTCCGAGAAGGTGATCTTCTTCCTTGATTCATTTACTTTCAAATTCTACCTACCTCATTGAGAGATTGTTCAAGCAAGAGATTGTGTCTACTAATCGCCATCCACTAGTAATCGTAGGATTGTTATTTCTTTGCTTTTAGATCTCATTGTTAGGCCATGGTTACGTTGGAAACTACTCCGCATGCAATGCTTTAATTTTCCTACATGTTTTTGATTTTGTTTAGTCTCCTACGTAACTTAGCCTAAACGGAAGTGACCACTTATTACTTTTACTTTGTTGTTTTAATCACTAATAATGAAATGGCTCTTTAATTTTTGGTGCAAGCTTCCTATTTCGCATGTAGTCCTGCATCATGAGGTTTGAGAAAATAAGAGTTTTGTTCGTCAAATTGTCAAAGGTACACATCAACAAAGACAGGTTTTTTTTGTGGGGGGATGATAGCACTTGTACCCTTTTTAGGTGGCTAAATATCCAACAAAGATGAATTTGAGTGCTCTTGGATCTAATTTTCTCTATTTTGGCTATGAATATGAACACAAACAACGTACCCAAAGATTCTGAGTGTAAGGTTACTACAGGCTTGAAACTAGAGATAAAAGGAGGAGAGGATATCCATTGGAGATTTTAGTCCCAGGGCTGTTGAAGGTAGTCGGTTTATGAGGTAAGTGGCAATTAAGAGGGCATATCCTTAATAGAATTTGGGTGTATTGTGGTGGAATAGGAAGGTACGAGTGGTGGCTAGAAGGTGATCATTTTTCCTTTCCGCTACCCCATTCTGTTGTGGGGTGTGAACGCAGGAGGACTTTCACATTGGAAGTAGGAGGATATGGTTTGATTGAAATAGTCTGTAGTGTTATCAAGACGAAATTTTCTTATTTTCACCTCGAATTAAGTTTGGATCATGGTGTGAAAAATAGGAAGAATGGTGCTAACATTGGATTTATTTTTGAGGAGATAGATCCAAGAGACTCGAGTGCAATCATCAATGAACGATACAAACCAGCATGCCCTAGAGATGTTAGGGATTTTAGGGTCCCCATACAGCGTTAAGAATAAAATAAAAAGGAGTATCACATCTTGCAATTTTATTTGAAAATGAAGCTCTTTTATGTTTGATTAACTCAAAAGTTTCACAATGAAAACATTCATTTTCTAACTTCTAAAGAAATTTTGGATACACATATTTTAGGATATCAAAAGAGGGATATCCTAATCTATAATGTTGAAGTCATATAGTGGATTTCCTATCAACTAGGGATAACATATAGTAGCTATTTTAAATTTGTTCATCTCTTCCAGGTAGTACAGTCCAGTTCTCTCTTTAGCAAATCCAATCTTCTTCCTCAATCTCTGGTCCCAAAATAAGAATAAGCAGGGTTAAATATTACTTGGCAATGATGGTCATTAGTAAGTTTTTGTATAGACATTAGGTTTGTTCAATCATCTTCCCCAATCTTCGGTTGAGATTTACATTCAACAAGGTCATCATCGGGGCAAATGGGTTGTGAAGTTCAGGTTTTGTGTGAAAAGAGCAAAGGCAGCGACTGTGTTGCTCTTGGCTACTAAGAATGAGGGAGGTAGAGAGAGACGAAGTAGATGGGGTGTCCGTTTGGAGGTTTTCCTACAGGAGTTGAAATCGGATGAGGGAATTGAAGTGCTGGATAGCAGCAGGAAAGCGTTCAGCTTGTGGGAAACAGGGAAAGCGCGAATGGGAGCTTGGGGAATTCGGAATTTGGGCCTTGGAGGTGGATCAACTAGGTGAGGTCGGCAGTTGCTTTCACGACCAGAACAAGAGATGGGTGTGGAATTTGGTAGAGCGGTAAGCTGTAGGGTTTGGTTTTGGATGCGAGAAGAAACTATTTTTTTTTTTTTATTACAATCAAATTTATAAAAAGCAAATGGGAGAGGAAGGGTTGTGCGCTCGGTTAGAGGTCATGAGAAGGTCGGCACACAGGAGGGGGTTTCTTTGTTTGAACGTGGAGAAGCCACAAAACAAACGATCTGTCTCGTTTTAACGAAGCTGAGGATCCCACCGAGAAGAACTGTTGTTTGCGGGAGGTGGTTGCGTCGTCAACGCCGAATACAGGGATCTTGCAAGATATGCGAGGATCCTTCGACGGGATACAAGAGAAAGCCATTTTATTTAAGTTGATTCAATTTAATTAAAAAAATTATTAATTAAATTGAAAAGTATAATGATGATAATAATAATATTCTGTTATTACTATCATTATTATATTATGAGAAGATAGAAATGAGTTGATCCATCAAAATCACCTCGATTCACGCATACTTCCTCAATTTGGGCGCAATCATCTCGAAATTCATGTCAATTTGCGTGTTCGATTTTCATTGGGTGAAATTATAGCTGATTTTGGGTATTGTTGACGTTCTGATCGCAACGACGCCGTCCGTTTTGCGATCAGAGGTCGTCTGGGTAACATCGCTCGTCAATTTCCTTGATTTACGCGTCATTTGCCTCGGGATCCGCACCGACTTCCCTGCCATTTTAATTGAACAAATTGATAGTCATTTTTGGGTATTGACGACGTTCTGAACGCAACTGCGAAGTCCATTTTGCGATCAAACGTCGTTTGATTAACGTCGCACATAAATTTTGGATGTCAGTCGTATGTTTTGACTGATATCGTTCGACTTGATTGCGAGGGGTTTTCTCTTAAACGAATTCGACACTCTGATCGCAATGACACAATTCGTTTGGCGATTGGAGCTCGTTTGACCCTTCAAGTGATGTAACTCGGTTTGGAATGAAAGGAAAACTTCCCACTTTCTTCGAAAAGAATCTTTGCCTTTCTTCGAAGAAACTATCGCCTTGAACTTGTCTAAGTTCAACGCTGCGCGCCTGTCGTACGTCAATTTTTTCCCTTTTGCGTGTTTTTGCATATAGGGGTCAATAGTAAAACTATCCATAGCACTTTTTTTTGAAACTTTATCATATGCTTTCGCTAAATCAATAAAAATCATATATAAATCCTCCTTATTCTCTCTATACTTCTCCATCAAACCTCTCAATTAATGTATAACTTCCATAGTAGACCTACCTGGCATGAATCCAAATTGATTTTGAGAAATATTAGTGTCACGCCGCAACCTATGCTCCATATCTCTGTCCCATAGTTTTAAAATATGACACATTAACTTAATTCCTCTATAATTCGCACAATCTTGTGCATCACCTTTATTCTAAAATAGGAATCAGTACACCCATTCTCCACTCATCTAGCATCTTTTTAGTTTTCAAAATAATATTAAAAAGTTTAGTAAGCTAAGAAATTCATTCATCTCATAAACATTTCCACACCTCTAGCGGAATATCATCAGGTCCAACAGCTAAAAAAATTCTAATATAATTTTACCACCTTCATTAGTCGCTCCAAAGCCATAGCAACCATGAATGCTTTTAAAATCATTTACCTCTCTACCAACATGTCCATTTATATATCCTCCAATAAAAACTCTTTCTTCGAGAGGTATTAATCATTTTAGGTCTTTATAAAATTTTAATTTTGAATACATATCCAAATCTACTTGAGGAGCAGAAGTGTTTATAATATTAATAATCTTAACATCAATAACAATCTTTAAAACTGTAATTCTATCACCAATTCCATTAATTTTTACATCATTTTCTAGTACGACTCCTACCATAATGTCGTAGTTTAAATCATAAACTATCAATATCTTTAGTCTTCTCCCCGACCCATTTAGTTTCCTGAATGCAAAGAATATTTATCTTCCTATGGATCATACTATTTATTAATTTCATTAATTTACCTTTAAGGGAACCTATATTTCAAGTTCCTATGATAATTTTAGTTTCATGGACTAGCTTATTTGCCCACAACCGTCCATAATGTGGGAACCCTTGCCTTATTTAACATTGCACCCGGGCGTCGATGCAGCGACCCTTCTCACTTGTCACTGTATTCAGGCCATACAACGTGTCGCTTCCAGGGAACGTCATAGACTAACACAACGTATTAATGGATTCATGTCATGATTATTCGACAAGTTTTATGCTGGCTGTTGACTATCTAACGCAACTCTACACTTTTCTCATCCAGGACTTGAGACTTGATAAAGACAGTGTTAATCTCTATTATAACACTGAAAAAAAAAATCCTATTTAGAATAATTTTGAGCAACATAGACAAAATTGAATCAAAAGTACAAGGCCTTTCATCATATGTTGTCAAAAAGATAATTTATAAGCATGCTACACACAATATCATAAGAAATACTGATTAATAATGACTCATGGAATGTCATACATAATCAAAAGAAAATTTTACCATTTAAAACATTCAACAATCTACTGCAATAAAAAAAGCTCATATAACTATGCTTATCTAGGCATTGCAACATAAGAGGATACTATTCGCTTCTCACATTGCATATACGTAGAATTATAATAAAGGATATAAAAGCTTCAACTCAATTTGCAAACATACAAGGAAACAAGAAAACGCATAATACATGCCATCAAGAAAAAGAGAACTTACGTATCAGTGATGAAAAGGCTCACAAGCTTTGAAGGAATGAAATCAAAAGCAGGATTTACAACATGAAGACGTGGAGAACCTCCAGAAGTGCTAAAATCCATACAATCTGAGAACTCCCCAAAATCCAACAAATCGGATGGGCTTTTGAAATCATTTAGTAAAACCTCCGGATTATGCGGATACAAGGGGCATAGCTGCCAGATAGATATTGAGAAAAAAAAAAGGGCCCACATCAAAATACATATAAACATGTATTTATGCCCCGAAAAGAGAAAATGAAGAAAATATAGAAAAATTAAAAGCAAAACAAGGCAGGAAAATATAGAAATGAACTCAAATCTCACATGTATCAAGTTGTTTAAACCCCTAAAATACTACATAATCATTCAATTTGTAAATTTGTTGACAAAATATACATAGTTATATAGTTTTTATACTATATATATATATATATATATATATATATATATATATATATATATATATATATATATATATATATATATATTAACAAATTTTTATGAAGCCAAACACAAATGACTGAATGAGTGAAGCTCTACTTGTGTTCAATTCATCAATGAACTAAGCCAAATATTATGTTCATGTCTTTTCAATTAATAAATGAGCCAAACATTAGTTCAACACGAATTGTTTGTCAATATAGAGCTACATGGCCACCCCTATGAGCATCTAGCCTCACCAAATCCTTAAGTGATGAAGATTTATGCTCTAGATTCACACTTCTTAAAAGGATTCTAAATTTTAGGTCATAGCCAAATGGCTTTGCTCAGAATCATCCCAAGCAATATGATAAATTAAAAAAAACAAGGATATTACTGCTTGGAACCAATTCAGCATAAAATAGTTCAAAGATTTGTAATATTACAAAGAATTGCTTATGGAGAAAAACGAATGACATTTTTCACATAGATTAGATGGACCCTAGATGTCCAATTTGTAGGCCCTAGAAAATTAAGTATACTCTTCACCTTTCTTTAATTAGTTTCCATCCAATCCTTTTTTTTTTTTCTTTCGTACATAGATTGAACGTTAAGCTTTAATATTCTACAAAGAACAAGATTCAAATATTCTATTAAATGTCCTAAGAAAACCTTGAGAGCATGATATCAAATTTTTGTTTTGTCTACCCAAGGGTTTGTTACTATAAAAAAGTAGCATGACAGTGAATTAAGAGAAATGAGGAAGTAAATTAGAAAAAATGAAGATGAGATAAGCATCACGAAACATTTGCAGTTGAGTATATCGTAAATAGGATGCATGCTAAAGTTCAACAACAACATCAGCCTTATTACATTTGATTTACCCTTTTTTTTCCTAATTTTTTTGCATTTATTCTATCAACCAAGTCTCATTTAGCCTCTTCTGCCATCATGCTCTAACCACTTGAAACCAATTCTTTATCATCTAATCTTCAAGGGATTCTACTCTCAACATCTCTTTTATATAATCATTTTTATGGATGTAGGCTTCTCATATAGCTTGTAGGTTTACCCAATTTTAGCAGCCCTTGTTGTGTTTCTGCCTTTTATGACTTCAATGAAATTCGTAATGCTCCTACTATGATTTTCTTATGTTTGAATTTCTCTTCCGAGCATGTCATGTCTTTTGTGAACGCCATGTTTGACGACGCATTTTTAAGATGTGACTTCTATAGCATGTTCATCTACCTACCTCTTCTTCCTCTCTTGTGGCCTATAGTTCTTGGCTTCAAGTGATTCACTACAATGCAACTACATTTTGCTTTCATTTTGACTTTGACTAAAATAAAATGTGGGACTTGTATCCTTTTCGACAACTTTTAGGTGATGGATGTTGAATTTAAAACTTTTTCATAACTTGTGGGTGATTAACAGTTGCAGTTTATGGGATTTGAGACCTTTCTCTAATTTTGGGATTTGTGTTCTTACAGTCTTTTACTCCTATGTAGTATTCAATGGCTTTTGTGGGTAGTATTATGAGACTTCTTTAGTTAATGAAATTTTTGGTGCTATTTTGATAGATACTAGGGGTTTCCAAAGAGAGTATTACAATTATAAATAAGGGCTTTGTGCTTTTACAGAGTTCAATGAAGTATTTTGAATAAAGCTTAGATCAAAGTGTTATTCTTTATACTTTCATGAGTCAACTTAATGATCAAGTGATACACTAAGATTTTTTGAAGAACTATTCACCTTGTACAAATGTGAAGTTTGATCTTAGAGGGTTCTTTCTTTTTGATTTTATTCACTGCTATAAATTTTGTTATAGGATTTGATTGTGAGATTGATTATACTCAAATTTGATACAATTTTGGTTTAAGTGAGTATATGAATTTCAATTCATTATTTTTTTATCCGTTCTAAATTACTAAGCATTCTCTAGCAAAAAGGCTATTGAGTTATCATCTAAATTGATTTTCTTCATATTTTTAATTTTCAACAAAAGTAGTAAATACCTATCAAAATTTATGAGCATGTGCCCTAAGAATTTTATATCTTTACAACATATTTTCCACATCTCATATTAGATTTGCTTTAGATATCCTAGATCATAAGACTTTCTATGTCATATTTGACATCAGAGTTTAATATTATATAGTCTTTTAGATGCAGGATAATAAAATATCAGGGATAAATAACAACACAACAAAATGATGCAGATTAAGCAAAATCAATATACTAATGATCCTAGATAATTTCAACATGACTATTAAATGTTTTTATATTCCACTTTAGATGCGAGATATCATAAGATATTTTCAAATTCGACGTATAAATTAAGAAAATCTTCTGAAAGACATGACATATCTGATTCCCAAAGAGTTGAATTTTGCTTAATACTTTTGGCTAAGTGTTGTTGTTATAATAAAAGCAGCTATAGCTAATATGCATAAGCTTAAGAAAAAATATGGCATTCATTGATTAAAGAAATCAATTGCATGGTCAATTTAAGAACTTCATACAATGTGACTCTAGCATGTTCAAATATTTTATAAAGTTTAAAGATCTTTTAGTCAAATATTATTTGACTAGATATTATTATGAAATCAATACAGTTTCCCGAAAGATCTTAAACAAAAAAAAATCAAGCATGAATTAAAATAAAATTCACAAAACACAATAAATAAGAGTTTATAAAGAGCTTAAGAATTTAAGAAATATCATAATTCTAATTTTAGAACTACTTCATTAGAGCTTAACATTTCTAAGAAATAAAAAAGTTGAATCTCATATAAAGCATATCAATCCAATATTAATACAAGTATCTAGTATGCAAGATCTTTAAGTTTTGAAAAAAAAGTAGTTCATAAATACTCTTTTAATGATATATTACATGCAAAAAAAAGTTATAATTACAATATGATTCTATATCAGAGTTTATACTAGGACATATTTATAAATAAAAACATAAAGTTGAGCAAAAGAGAAAATTTGAATATGAAACTAAATTTGAGCATGAGGAAGTTTCGAACCTAAACATTATATAAAATCTTAATTTATCACTATTTTTAGAATTTAGCAAATCATCCATACCAAAGTTGATAAACCAATTGAACATAATAAGACATAACTGTTAATGAAGAATCTATCAAAATTTTTTCTACTTCTAACAATACAACATATCATGATATTTTTTTTCTTTACGAGCAAAATCATAAAAAAACTTTCTTAAGAAAATTAGAATGCATAAACATACCATAGATTTATGTATGATAACATCTTTTAAGAAAATATGAAATTCACAAGTCCATTTAGATATATAGCTTATCAAGATTAATCATTAAACCACTTGGACTATTTTTTTTTAAAGATGGTTTGTCCATACAATGAACATCTCTCTTAAAAGCGAACATATTTTTGAAGATTGCTAGTTATTATAAGAAAACATGATGAAACTTGATAAATATAAACTTTATGTTTTCATTTCCTTTGACACTTAGAATTAGTTATAGTATATTCATTAGTAAATAGAGTAGCATTTTAAACTTCAAACATGCGTAATTTCATTTTGCACGGTTCATTGGCCATATGCATGTTTTGTATGAGAATATCCGAAAGAACTTACTCGGAACTATTACCATTATAAGTCTACTGAAGTTTGAAGTTGTGACATGCATGCTTAAATTGAAAGATAAGATAATAGTTTGTTTAGACCCTAAATATTCTTATAAAAACCTTTAAGAAATTAAAAATAATACAAATGATATTATATGAAGACATCAAATGATTTGGAATGAAAACTTCCAATGATGACATCAAATGAAAATGTCACCGGTGTTCTATTTAAGAGTAGCAAATAATTGTTTTCATTAAGAGTAGCAAACAATCATTCATCTAAATAGAACTCGGTCATTTTTTTAGTTTTCATTAAGAGTAGCAAATAATTGTTTTAAATTAATAGCTTCTGTCTTACTAATTTTTATGCATGTGTGACATTTTTTGCTGCATTGCATGTCAGACATATCTAGATAAAAATTCCTAGATCCTAATACGCCTTACATCAACCATTTTCATTTTTGTTACATATAACATGGCTGTCAATCATTTATTCGTCACCCACAGTTGGATTCATCTAGCACAACCACTCTTATAGCAACAACAACATCAAGCCTTTTATCTACTATATGAGGTCAGGTACATGAATCTATTTTCTCCATTACGTCCTATTAAGAGACAAATTCTCATTTAAATCTAATAAAAAAATGTTCTCTCTGCGTTTCTTAACATAGGCTAAATCTAATACATCTACTCTCCTAACTGGGTCATTGGAAGGTTGACGTTTTATGTGACTAAACCATCTAAGTAAACTCTCTCTAATCTTATCTTCCACTGGAACTACTCCAACCTATTCACATGTATAATCGTTTCGCATCCTATCTTTAAGTGTCAATCTACTCATCCACCTGAGCATCCTAATCTTTGCAACACTTAATTTAATTTTTGCTTCTCTTTTAATGGCCAACATTCTACACCATAAACATTGCAAGTTTCACTACCATCTTATAGAATTTTCCCTTAAATTTGAGAGCTACTTCTCTATCACACAACAGGCCCGAAGCATTCATCGACTTCAACCATCCAACTTGAATTCTACAGATAAGATGCCCATCTATTACACCGTTTTGCACAATATTTAAAACGTGTACCCTTATTAATAACTTGATCACCCAAAGTCACAATCCCTCACTAGATCTAGTACTACTAAAATTACATTCCATGTATTCGATTTTAAATCTACTCAAACAAAAACTTTTAGACTCTAACATTGACCTCCATAATTCAAGTTTTACTTCAACTCCCTCTCTAGTCTTATCAACAAAAAAAAAATCATTAGGAAAAAGCAGACACCCAGGTATATTCACTTGAATGTCTAGTAAGAACATCCATATCTAGATAAGAAATCCAAATTTTTTTTACATATGGTATTCTATTAACTTGTAATATTCCTAAAGCAGTTCTCATCTAAATCATCCAACTTTAACTCTATGAATTATGTCCTCGTTTATAACCAATTATATTGTACAATAAATCCAAAATATTTGAGTTTATCACACTAAATATCACTTAATTATTCAATAAAATTAATTAATAATATCAACCTTTCATCGAATAAAGTTATATTTGTTAATCATAAACCCCTCATCATTCGAAAATTTTCTCAACTTTTTACTAGCTAAAAAGGAATACCTATCAAAACTATGCAATCTCTTAGTAGCATACAACGAGCAGCCAAATATACTTCCGTGTTTTGCAGTATCAATATTAACTTAAATAAAATGACATAAAAGTGGCATGATAAAAACGACTAAAAATCAAGGAATTATGCATGACCAGAGAATCAAGAGCAATTAACTAGCCAATATCAAATTACGTAGAAGAATAAACAAATAATGAAATTACAAAAGTAAACAAAACTTGGGCCTCAGCTGATACAAAGAGATAACTTATCCCAAAATTAGATGGCCACGCTTATCATTCAAATGAATCACATAACCAACCCGTGCTAACAAGATAAAAGAGAAAAAATACATTTTATTGAAGGAAAAAAATTTTCCATTACATGCCTCTAACACATATTTATAGACTTCTCATAAACCTAAGTAGAAAATGTTAACACAGGATAAATCTCATTTTTAAGTTTAAAATAATTTTATCAAATAGAAAAAAATATTCTCAAGTTAATTTAAAAATCTCCAACTCAAGTTTTCTTAGACGCTTTTTTTTTACATGATATAAATTACTTCAAAATAAAAAAAACGGTGTCACCTATCACAATTCACCCTCCTATTCCATAGAGGGCATGAAACGTCTAATAGTTCCTACCAAACCTACATATCCATTTAACCCATCCCTAATAATTACCCTCTTTCCTATGTATATACGTTGCAATAGTCCATTAATTTCTCCCAAAATTAATATTTTCAAACTTTCTTTTCATCCAACATGAAGAGCAAAAACATAAACTACAAATATAACGTCCCCATCTATACTTAGCACTAATTGCACACGCACTATAAAAAAACCAAGTGCCTTTAACAATTTTTATGTGATAAGTTAATCAACCCCACATACATAACTGGAGGAATCAAATCGGGAGAGAACCGGCCAAGCTTTATATAGATGGAAAACAAATCATTGATGTATTTCACAGAACCAAAAACTGAAAGAACCTAAATATGCATATGCAAAGAAAACAGGTAAGCATCGGAGTGCCAAGTGACCAAATCTCATCTATAGATTAAAATAAAGTATATAGAACAATTTAATTGCAAATTATCATACAGAATTCATTCAAGATGATCCAGAACAAATACATGATTAGTAGAGTGTGAGTAAGGGACCTTGTGACTTCCAGCAACCACCACAAAAGGGACAGCATGCCTCTGAGCAGCAAGAGCAACCATATTTATCCCGACAGGTGCTATTACACCACCATTCGCCATAATGGCGTGAGCACCAACTATCACCTTTAGAACATAAAATAAGATAAAACTTTGAAATAATTCTAATCAATGTTGACAATGCGGAGTTACCATAAGCTTACCATGTTCACTCGAGAGATCATGGCAAAAACGGCAGAATCTGTGATGACAGTAGTTTGCAAACCTTTTGCAACCAGCTCCTTCGCAAGAACATGTCCCAGATACCTGGTTATAGACCAAAGCTGCACATTACAAGAGGAAGTTGAAAACAGAAAAGAAAAATAAAAAAACTTAAAAAAAAATTATTGCATTATATGTGTAGAAGGGATTGAATAGCCAAGTTGCGCCCCTAGTTTTTAGGATAGAGGCAAGAGAAACAAACAAACCTTGGTGCACCTTCCGCAATAAATACACGAAAAGAACGTTTCTTCTCATTTGCTGCACATAGAAACTCTTTAACTGTTCTTGAACGGCCCAAGGTTAATATCACCTCGCTGAGAAACAAAAGAAATGCATGTACCATAATTGCTTAAAACCAAATAAACTAGTAAAAAATACATAGATTTAAAAACTTAAAGAAAAATCAAATATAGATTAGTTCCTAACCTAAAGAAAACCGACATCATTTTTATATCCTATATCTTTAGATCAACTAGAAGTTTAAGGCCACATATGCACTTAAGTTGTTCTCAAGTCATTAACATTGCAATGCAATTGATACAATTATAAATCTCTGATCTCACCTCAATAATCAATGCAAGAAAATGGTGATTAATATAAAAAACATGGCATCAATGACAATCATTTGTGTATTCAACCATAACTACCCCAAATTACTCCTAATGTTATCTCCAAAAGAATAAGTGGCTAGAAAAGTTTGACTTGTTTATTCCTTCAATGCGTATTTATATACAAACCTACATCAAGAATAATTGGAAATAACTAAAGGCAATAAATCCAAAAAAATAAAAATAATAATATGCCCATTAGTTGTCCTCCCCCTTTAGGGTTTGTCGGATGCATTCGACCACGTGAATAACATAAGGCTTCCATCCTTCCTTTGGTGTGCATGTATCCATGAGAGAGGTGTTTCCTTACTTGGATAACTGATTCACGGCTTCTTTCCTTCATAGGCATTTCCATTGGACCCGCTAGGCATGCTTGCCTTTGAACGCTCCACCCAAATTGGGTGCATAGATCTACCATCAAGTTTGCTTATAATATTTTTGAAAAGTCCATTGATGACATAAGAAGTGCAAATCAAACCGCTTTTCAATTCCTTTTTTATGACATATTTATTTTCTTCTACATATTTGGTTCGATAATATTGTATTGGGTTATAAGCAACACTAATAATAGATTAATTGTCACAGTATATTTTTCATAGGTTCTTCTTACTTAATTTTTAAAACTTCTAAAAAAATTTTGATCCACAAAAGTTCATAGATATCTTAAGCAATCGCTCTAAATTCGAATTCAATACTAAATCTTGAAACAACAATTTAACTCTTGCTCCTACATGTTATAAGGTTTTTTCTTAGAAGTGTACAATACTCAGATGTGGATCTCCTATCCACTAATAACCTCGCATAGTTAACATCAATATAACATTCAATTTGTAGAGTATCATATTTTTTATAGAGAATATCTTTTTTGGAACTTCATTTAAGATATTTGAAAACTCTATAAATTTGCTTGAAAGTGAGAAACATTAGGTTTGTGCATAAATTGAGTAGTGAGATTTACTACAAATGTGATACCAAAATGAGTGTGAAATAGATAAATTAATTTTTCAACCAATCTTTAATAATATCCCATGTCCACTTATGTTCTTTCTTCATCTACATCTAATTTTTGACCCGGTTCAATTAGACTTTCATAAGGTTTACAATTAGTCATTTTATTTCCTTAGTAGGCTAAGATTTTTTTTTTGTTGAGTAAAAAAAAATTCATTATTCTAATAATGCAACTTCTATAATGAGGAAGTAAGTATTAGAGTTTATCTAATTCTTTGATTTCAAATTCTTTGATCCTTGGAAAAGAAGTAAAAAAAAATGGATATAATGAAGAGAAGAAAAAATAAAAGAGAGGAAGAACAAAAATTAAAAAAAGAGAACCTTAATATTGTTCTAATACACTGTAAAAAAGAAGTGTCCAAGAAAAATGATAGAGGATATACTTTTGGTGAATAAGCCCCACTGCCTGTTCAGAAATTTGTTCATGACAAGTCTCGATGTCTTGAATCAATTCATTGATGGCCTCAATGACATCATGTTTCAGCTTCTTGCTTCTTGAACTCCTTTCAGCTGCTGTAACAATAAAATACAATGCAAAATTAAAATATATATATATCAAAATAAATTTTTATCAGAATCAACTACATTCAAAACAGCTCAGTCAAACTAAACTTGTATAGCTTGATTATTCCAAGATTATACTATCAGAGCCAGGAGATATCATCTATGAAACAAGTGGATTCGAGCTTTTCCACACACAAAAAAAAAAAAAAAATTATATTGATTGGGTGATACATTTACTCTTCCCTTCGGAGTCGCCTCCTGATGATGAAGGATGAGGGGCAGAAGCAGACTCAGGTATTCCTTCAAGAAGTGTCTGCAATGAGGGTGCACGAAGGGTGCTTCTTGCTGCAGCAGCAACAGCGGCAGCAGACAAAGCTTGGTGGTCTTCACGTTCATAGTTGTCATCATCATCACTGTTAGCAGATAAGCTCAATCCCTCCATTGCACTTGCTGTTGATGTTAAGTCTTCCTCTCTAATAATGTGCAATATACGTCTCACAATGTTGCCAACAGCAAGCTCTGTAAACCACATTAATGAAAGTGTCATTAAGACATTCAAAGACAGTAACAACTCGTCACCTAAGGTGTTATAGATAATAAAGGAAACTCAAATAAGATCATACGTCCTCAAATGCTTGTGCTTTTAGTGCGTAAGTATTTGCACAGATAAATCAGGGATCAGACCAAAAAAACTTTGGATTGTGCCACAAAACCTATTTTCTAACAGCAATTCACTCTATCAAGTAAATATAATATCCCAATTCTATACTTCAACAAAGCTTTTCACCTTAACTTCTCGAGGGCAATGATTACGTGAAGAGCGTGATTAAACAAAAGCATGTTAACAATCACGTTCTTCTGCGCTGAGAACATAAATAATAAGGCACGAAGGGTATAAATTCATCCAGAAAAAAAAAAAAAACAGGCAACACTTATCATAAAAATTTAACCAACATAAGCAAAATTTCATGGGCAAAAAAATGTTTGTTAAGAGTAACATTGCATAATTTGATCCTTCAATATTTTGAAATTTTAAGCAACCATATTTAGTTAATTGAACTATGAGTTGATTGATCTAGACTAGCAAAATAAAGTTAATAACAAATCTACCACTCAAAAAGAATGGAGGGAGGTTCATAAAACCAATAGAAAATGATCAGGATTTAACAACTCATGTACCACCCAATGGGAATGAGGAAGAAAGATGCATACCTAAATAGTTGGGATAAGGATGAGAATGAACTAGATGATTAATATTTAAATTATCTCACAAATATTTGGGAAGGCTACATTTTCATTGTTATTCTCAAAAAACTCAGCCTGTTCTCCACATTTTTAGCAACCATATTTAGTTAATTAAACTATGAATTATACAATCTAGACTAGCATATTAAAGTTAATAACAAATATAGCACTCAACAAGAATGATGAAGGAGGATTCATAATTCCAATACAAAATAGTCAGGGTTTAACAACTAAAATACCACCCAGCCGGAATAGGGAAGAAGGATTCATGCCTAAATAGTTCGGATACGGATGAGATCGAATTAGATTATTAATACTTAAATTAACTCACAAATAATTGGGCAAATCTGCATTTCCATTGTTATTCTTGAAAAACTCAGCCTGTCCTTCAACAAATCTAGAATGGAAAAGACCTACAACAACCATTGAATCAGAATCTATCACGATAATGTACTAGTCATGCAATTTTTCTACTCACCTTTATTATTCTTGAAAATCTTCCTCTTGATCTGTACAAATCTACAGAAGGGTGGCACTGAAACCACTGACCTAGCCAGAATTAAATTTCTCAACATTATGCACTAATCTGACAATGATTCCAATCTTATTTCAATATCTTCACTCTTCTAGCTTGCATGTTTCTGCACTATCAAATATCCTTCTCTTACCGACTTAAGTATCTATTTTCTCCATACGATACCCATAGTCCTCAAGTGGCTGCCAGCATGCCATCCTTGCTCAGTCTTAACATATCATGACACTATTCTCTTTCTCTCTGGTTTTCACCACCAACTAATGCCTTAATAGTCATGTCCAAGTTGATTGCTAAGAAGATAGTTCACACATCATTTTAATTGTCAAAACTGTAACCTGAAACTTTTATTTTCATTTATAAAGCTTTTCAATCAAAGTTCTCTTTAACCGTGGATATATAAGCTGCCCAACCCCCTCCTTACACTTCTACTTCCACATTCCTTGATGTTCAAAGATCAAACACGAACACAGTGATCTGAAATTGGGCATGACATGCAGCATGCCTCAATACTCTTAACTTGTAGATTTTTGGGGATCAGCCGCCTTAAAAACTACTATGAACTTTTAGTTTCTTTTGTCTAGACACTCAAATGTCGACGACATTGCAGTATGTATCAAAATTTTGTTATATTATTTCACATTAAGTTCTTGAAATTTATAATTATCAGAATATGGAAAGAGTGCACTAATAGTCCTTATAACTTACTAAAAAGAGGGGTGTATCTAACGCATGAGGCTTCCTACCAAAGAAGCATCAGGATAGGGATGGATGTGTGCAATCTTACACTTGCATTATAGGTAGGTTATCTTTGTGATTCGCTCCCATGATCTTCAAATCACAAGAAGTAAATATAACTATTGGCTCCCTGCTCTAACAGAGATGCTTGAAGATCAAAACAATAAAAAATAGTCATGCCAAGACAATTAATGTGCAAATTATAACAAAGATTTGCAACTCTTTCAATTTCCATTCTACAAAATGCAAATTCTCTCCCCCTTATACTCTCATGAACAGCCAGAGCAATGATGAGAACCATATATAAGTAAGGTGAAGGTAGTTTGCAGCAAAGAGAACTTGTTATCCTCATCGCAAGGTTTCCTTTTTCTTTCTTTTATGCTGCAAACTTGCTTTTTTCTCTTTCTCTCTTCATTTATATGCTTCCTCCTTGCAAGCCATTACACACTTAAGAACCCTTATTCATCAGCATCATCATCAACAACAGCAACAACCTTATCCCAACAATTTAGGATCAGCATTATATACTCTCATTTGTCATTTGTTCTTGTTGGGTGTTATCTGAGATGCAAAACATATTCTTCATAAATCATTTTGAACAACTTCTATCCTTATAACATTAATTCATCCATTGTCATCTCAATACTTCGATACTAATTTAATCAACTTATCTAGTGATCACATTTTTTACCCTTCATTGTATATGCATGAACCACCTTAGTACATTTTCAATCAACTTATATTCAATCATAGCACTCCAATATTTCCTTTAATATAATCATTTTTAATGTATCATCTCTAGTTTTTCCATTCTCATTTCTTACAAATACAACTTAGATACCAATAACTTTTTTATAGCCCAACATTCAAATTCATAAAACATACAAACCAATTACAATTTTATAAAATTTACATTTAAGCCTCCATGGTATCTACTTATCAAACAAAACTGATGTAGAACGGAGGGGGTCAGCCAAAAGAGGGGAAAAAGGGAAGGCGTCCACATACATTGAATGTGTCCACATGCGATGAATGTGTCCATATACGATGAATGTGGACTAAAGGAATTTTCAAACTTGAATTATTAAGATAAGGAAAGGGGAATTATGACAGGTCTTTAATTAAATTCAAATTTGGAGAATTAAGGAAAGCCTCATAGTATAATTCATCCTATTTTAAGAAAGAATTTCAAATTCAAATTAATTTAAATTTGAATTTAAAAACTTTCCAAACTTAAGATGCATCGAATAAAGAATGCCTTTAATAATCAATTTGAAAAGTGGAGGGAAATAGGAAATAGGAAATAGGAAGGGGGTAAGGCCAGCGTTTAGCATGATTATGAGTGATTGATATGAGTGGTTAAAGGTGGTTATATTTAGAATCTTAAAATAGGAAAGTGGATTTAAATCAACTCCTATTTAAAATTCAAAATTGCATGATTTGATGATTTGAGGGACTTCCCTAAAATAGTTTTCCTCATTTAGGAAGTAAAATTAAAATTAAAATTCAATTGAATATGAATTTAAATAGTTTCCAAAATTAAAGGGAGCTAGTTTAGAAAATGATTTAAATGCTAGATTTTGAATTTTGGAGCCAAGGGATGGATGATGGCCGGCGGCTTTGGGAAGGGGATTGGGTCGGTGGTTGAGTGCTTTTGGCCTAGGGTTTGGGTGGAGTTTTCGGCCAATAGGAGAAAGAAAGATAAGGAAGTGACGGTTAGGAAAATAAGGAGAATAATAAAAAAAGAAGACAAAACCGCGAGCCTTGGACTCTTCTGAAGACTGACGGGTGATACGTTGCCCTTCTCGAAGGGACTTCAAGCCATGAGCCCGGACCCATCCTGCAGCTGTGAAAACTCTAATTTCTTCCCATATGAATCTCACTAAATTCCTCCCAAAAGAACACAAGTGCATAACACAAATTTTTATTATAATTCCATTATACCTAATACAAGAGAATGGACCTCTATATATAAGCCTCAAAAGAAACTAAAATACAAATTTGCCTCTTGGGCTTACATAAGACAAGACTCTTAAATAAAAAGGGTAAAAAAAAAATTGCAAAATTAAATCAAAATATAATTAATAAACTAAAATAAAATGGAGTTATCTCGGGCATCGATCTTCAACTCTTCCTTTGAATATCGTCCACCGTCGGATGTCCGCATCAAAAACTCTCAAGGCAATGTCATTTAATCATCCAATCGTAAATCTAGAATTTATCTCATGTTTATCTTTATTCATATAATAGACCTATTACACTTAATCTTATAATAATATTGATTCATTGAATGATAATTATTAATATCATACCAATAAAATTACATATTATATACTTAGTTGTTGTTCAAATGAGTTTTAAATTATATATTATAATCATTTCCACCATTGTTCTAATTTTTATTTTTTCAGTTGATGTACCACAATTTAGAACTATATCATCTATAAAAAAAGTAAACATCAGGAAACTTTGTTTTGAATATAGTTTGTAAGCATCTTCATAACCCGTGCAGAAATATATAAACTCAATGTTGATCTTTGACGTAAATCTATAATAATTGAAAACACTTGGGTCACTCAACTACCAATACTATTCACTAATCCATCATACGCATCTTCAATAACACTAGCATATCATTGACGCACACTTTGTTACCTTAATCAATTCTCATAGTACTCGATCATATGCTTTCTGAAGGCAAATAAAAATCATATGAAGAACATTTAGTTGTTCTCTGTTATTCTCCGTTAACTATCTTAACACAAATTTTGCTTTAATATTAGATCTCCTTTACATGAAACCAATCTGTTTCTCCTGATGTTATTTTTCTAAGCTTATGTTCCCTCATTCTCTCGCAAAACTTCATTGTATGACTTATATGTTTGATTACTCTATAGTTGCACAATCTTAACATCACATTTGTTCTTAAATATTAGTACCAAAAACTTATTTAGCTCCCTTCTACTGTACCTACACGAAAGAAAGGTTAAGCAAAAAAACATTAAAAAACCTACCTACAGGGTTTGCAGCGATCAGCTGCTCTCCAACGGCCCTCACAGCATCTAAGAGCACCGTCGCCTGGTTAATGTATGGCAACCGCTGCTGGGAGACCACACTTCGCAGCAGCTCAGCTGTCTGCTTTGCGCTCGCTTGCGATCCTTCGATCTTACTGATGGAATTGCAGTACAAAAGGAAAATTAGAAGGAGATAAATACTAGTAAGTGAAGAAAAAAGAAGAAAAGAAAAGTTACCGCCGCTTTAGTTTGAGAACGAAGTCATTGACGAGGGTTTGAACGTCCGGCATGGCTCTGGTTATCTATCTCTCAGTAGATAGCGGATCAAACAGGGACCAAGGAGACGAATTAAAATTGTTCCTATGGGTGAAAAAGTTGTCGGCTTGTCGGGCTATAAGAAGGATTTGACCCAGGTAAGATTTATCAGCAAATCCTGTAAATTCGGATTTAATAAAACCTGTGCGAGCATTAAATCCTGAAAAGGATCGCGATGCAGTTGGAGGCGGAGGCGAGTTCTTACAGTGGATATCGGGAGGGAGAACACGAACTGCTCTGCGTCAGATCGGGAACTGCGAAGCTGCTGGACAACGCTCGATGATGGAGCACTTGACGGGAGAACGCAACAGAAAAACGCGAACTGCTCTGAGCGAGGAGATCAACGGCCGAAGAAGATTTAGGGCGAGGGCAGGCCAATGAATATCGCAAGCGGCCGAGCTCGAGCAGGCGAGAAAATTAGCGGCCGCGAAGAAAGATCGCGAACGGACGGGACGCCGGTCGCGTCCTATTGCGACCAGAGATATGGAAATGAGCGGCGAGGTGTGGGGCGGGTAATTAATTATGTCCAGTTGGATTATCGCTCGAATTTTAACCGTCAAGCTAGAAATCGACTTGATCGTCCAAAAAAAACCCTCTTTTGACAAATTATTGCATCCGGTCACTAGAAGAGCAGAATAGGTTCGGACATCAAATAAAAACATGCCACATCACTTGCGCTTTATCTGTACTTTTGACTGCACTTTACATGCACTTTTCCTGTGCTTTTGACGCGCTTAATTTAAAATAATATTTTATTAATATCCGAATCTATCTCCACGTGACGAGATGCAATAATTTGCCCTCTAATTGTTCTAGCATTGTTATGTAAAGTAGGTTGTTTTAAAAAAACTACCACGTGCATTATAATTTATGTAATATTATTTATGGCCCAATAGATAAATAAAAATTTCTCAAGAGAAAATATATAAAAAAAAATACTACAAAAAAAAAAAAAAAAGTGAAAGCAACATCAGTAGGAAATCTCACAGGAAAAAAAAAACGATTACCTAAAATAAAATGTTGCCGATGTAACAAAATGGGTCATTATGCTAATAAATGCGTATTTAAGAAAAACTAAAGTTTCGTTTGGTTATTTTATAACTTTCATAAAATATAATTTTAAAAAAATAATAACGGGAGTTTTCTAACGCAAAAGTTAATATGAAAAAGCTTTTAAATACAAAATAAAAACAACGATATGCAAAATGTGGTTAAAAAAAATAATTTTATCAAACAAATATTTAAAAAAAAAAACCAGTAAAAACGGACAAACAAACGAGAGCCCAAAGCGAGGTGGACATTAACCAAGGTTTGAAATGAACTTCAATGAAGGTTCTTCTCACTATGATGTAGAATCTAATGGCTATTGTGAAAAATACTCGCAAATCAATTATTCTAAATCGTTAGTGATCTGAATACCTTTATCAATATCCAAAAGGACAAATTAATTAAAATCTTAAATCTTGGATGCTTAAAGTTCAAGATAAAATATTAGATATATTAAAAGAAAAGCTTAGGAATAATAGTAGAGAAATTCAAGCTTATTGCATGAGTGAGATCTACAAAAGATCTCTCAACATAAAAGTAGAATTAGAATCATCCATAACCATAAATGTTTTAAAACATGGGATTAAAAATTTTTATATTAAAAAACTGATTTAAAAAACAGTATAAAACTCATCCTAAACCAAGCCTAAATATAGTGCAAGACTCCAAGTGATGAATATGTATATATGAGAACAAGCAATGCGATCAACTTCAGAGCAAGAGATAGAAACTGTTTGAGGAACAAATGACAAGATTTTTACTTGATTTCAAGGGTTTCTCATCTATAATACAAAAATTAAAATTTTTTATAAGAATACTACTTTAAGTAGTTAGAAAGTCATCCCAAACGAAGCCTAGAAAGTTGTTCCAAACGAAGCTTCATTTGGGACGATTTTTTAATGCTTCTAGAAGCAGCTTTTAAGTATAAAAAATAAAATTTTTGTACCATTAAGTTGCTTCAAGAAGCAGAAAAAAAAAAACTGTCCCAAACAAAAGCTTATAGTACAGTTGATACATTGTCAAAAAATTATCTTGATCGGGCACGAATCTCAATGCAAAATCAAGTTGGAAACTTCAAAAATTAATTCGGAGACCATCTGAACTCCGATTTCAGCAAACTTACAGTCGAACTGAGCGTCTCGGAAATACGAATCCAACGACTCCAAATTCGACTCAATCCGAGCCCAAATGATCCAAATCAAGGACCCGAAGCGCTGTTGGAAGCTTCGTAGCACTGTTTGAGTTACGAAACGGTGTCTGATTTTAACGAGCTTATACTCGAATCGAACAGCTCGACGAGACGAATCCAACGAGCCCAAGATCACCGAATTCCAACATCACTAAGGCTTTCAAATGTCTGATGAACGGTGCACGATCATAGGATTTAATATCGGCTGTCCATTCGACCACTCCCTATTCATCCCTGATCTCAGGCCTATTTACGAGCTATGCCACTCCAGAAAAAACTATAAATAGAGTCCTCATTCTTCACAAAAGGGGATCCAAGCAAGAAGAGAAGAAAGGAAGAAGAGAAGGAAGAAGCTCCTCCTCGACCACCGCCGAAACATCGCCGGACCACCGCAGGGACATCGCCGGACCACCGCAGGAACCCCGCTAAACCACCGCAGAAACCTCGCCGGACTACCGCCGAAGCCTTGTCGGACCACCGTCGGAGCCTCGTTGCACCACCACCTCAAGGCCCGACGTTCTGGCCCGACATTCTGTTGAAGGCCCGACGCTCTGCTCAAGGCCCGACACTCTGCTCAAGGCCCGACATACTGCTCAAGACCCGACGTTCTGCTGAAGGCCCGACGCTCTGCTCAAGGCCCGACATACTGCTCAAGACCCGACGCTCTGCTCAAGGCTTGAAGTTCTATTCAAGGCCAGACTACCAACTAACACCCGAACTTCTAGGTGACGCCGGGTCTAACACCAGATTCCTATCGAACAGTTACTAGTTGTAATCTGATCGCCCTTGAAGGTGATTCAGCCCTTTGTAACCGACTCAAATTCTAGTGGAATCATTTTCAACTGGGCTAGGCCCCGTGGTTTTTCCCCTTTTTAAGGGTTTTCCAAGTAAAAAATCTTGTGTTCTTTGTGTGTGAGCTAATTATCCGTACAACGCTAAGATGCAGAATTATAACTCTATCGCCGCGTATATTATAGCCCGCAACAGTTTGGCGCCGTCTGTGGGAAAAGTCATTCCCATTATAATAAGTACTCTTTTAATGGCCAACAGGCGTAGCCATCGCATCATGAGAGCATCCCGCTCCAATTCACATCAATCCAGGAATCAGTCCCTGAATCAAGGACGACAGGCGTCTGCCTCCTTCACCCCGACGATCGAAATCCTGTAGGAGAAGGGACTTCAGGACCATCCCTAGAAGAGCGTATCAGAAAGATGGAGGAATCTCAGAATGAGATCCTTCGACTCTTAAGAGAGACTCGAGGACCGGCACTAGTATCCCAAGAAGACATTCTTCTCCCTCGAGACTAGCCAGGATTCGAAGATGTTCTTCATGTCGAGGTCCCCCTTACTCCGCCAAGGATGCGCCCTCCTACACGTCCAGAGAATGAGCTTGCTGACACGGCAAGCTCTACCCATCCTTCGCGCACAGGCCATCAGCATCACATTCCTCCGGACGTCCTCGAGGACTTGAACCAACAGCACATCACTGAACTCCCCCGTAATACCCTACGACATGAATTGCGGAGACTAGTCTGAGAAGAGTTCCCCACAGGAGATATAAGGCAATCTCTTCGTCAGCGAGACCTTCAGGAGTCATCACCTTTCACAGAAGCTGTCCTCCGACACCCCATTCCGGCAAGATTCAAACTTCTGAATATTGATTCTTACGATGGGACTTCAGACCCCTACGAGCATATCGATCACTACAGCACCATTATGCATATCCAGCGGGTCCCGGATGCTCTACTCTGCCAAGTTTTTCCTGCCACCCTTAAAGGGCAAGCCCAGACGTGGTTCTACTCACTGCCCGCCCAGTCCATTCCACTGTTCGTTAAATTAGCCAAATTATTTGTCGAACAATTTGTCGCCAACCGAAGAATGGTTAGACTCCTCCCATCTTTCAGGGATATGTCAGAATGAGGGTGAATCTCTTAAAGAGTACTTTCAAAGATTTTACACGGAAGCCCGACAAATTCCAGGGGTAGATCCCGAGTTACTTAGAGGTGTATTTCTTGGAGGGCTTCGCCCTGGCCCCTTCTACTCAGCACTCATGCGTGAAACGGTCCATTCATATGCGTATCTAATACATCGAGTAGAGGCTCAAATCTCTGCCGACGAAGCCATTAATGCTCATTGGAAACAATTTGAGTAGACAACCGGGAAGCATAAAAATCCCCCAGGGATGGGGAATCCATCCTCACAAAGGAAGAAGCAAGGAAATTACAATCTTTCTCCTCGACCCTCACAGCCGCGACGAGAGCCTCACCAAGAAAAGGAGTACACACCACTCAATACATCCCGAGCGAATGTATTGATTGCCATCCGAGATCAGGAGAGCGTGAAATGGTCACACCCTTTAAAGCCCAACGTCGAAAACCAGGAGCAATATTGTCACTTCCACCGCAGTCGTAGGCACACTACTAAAGCATGCAGGCAACTCAAGGAACAAATTGAGAGACTGATCCGAAAAGAATATCTCCGACAATTCATTAAGAATACACCAGCCCGAGATGAGGTTGGTCCGACTGGGGGCCAGAATCAACAACAAAGGTAGTTGGTAAATAATCACCAAATAGTGGGGGAGATCGAAATCATCGCTGGAGGCCCATCAACGCCTTGTCAAGTTCTAATTGCGGAGAACAAGGAGCCACCAACAAAAAAGCTTCATGTCGATCACTCCATCACCTTCGATGAGTCCGATCTAGAAGGCATAAAAACTCCTCATCAAGATCCACTGGTGATTAGCGCAGGAATTAGCGATCCATGATATAATGTTAAAAGGATCTTAGTTGACAATGGAAGCTCAGTAGATGTTCTATTCTACTCCACTTTTCTTAATATGGGCCTATCCAGAGAGAAACTCCAGCCTGCTGCTGGTCCACTATATGGATTTGACAACCGACCTGTAAGAGTCGAAGGAACCATTAGTCTCCCGATCATACTTGGAGAATTCTCCCGTCAAGTTGAGCATCATATTCAGTTCATTATAGTGAAATCCGAATCAGCCTAAATGCAATCTTTGGAAGGCCACTCCAAACAATCTTTAGGGCTATTGCTTCAATTCCCCACTTAAAGCTGAAGTTTCCTACCCTATCGGGGATCAAGACCGTACGTGGAGATCAACAAGTAGCACAATCATGCTATCTTAGGCAGGCTCAACCACGCTCATCAGTTACTCTGAGCATCGAGGACTTCGATCTTCGAAATGAAGATACCCCTCAAAGGGCCTCCCCTGTAGAAAATCTTACTTGTGTCTCTCTATTAGATGAGCACCCTTTGAAAACAGTACAGATTGAATCGCTCCTCTTAGATGAAGAGGAGTACATAGACTTTTTACATATAAACCAAGATGTATTTGCATGGAGTTCGGCTGATATGTCTGGAATCAATCCTGAAGTAATCATGCACTCCCTCAAGATCAACCCAACATACAAACCAGTCATCCAAAAGAAACGAAACTTTGCGCCAGATCGTCAGCTGGCAATCGAACAGGAGGTTGATAAGCTTTTAAACGCAAGATTTATAAGAGAGGTACACTATCCCACTTGGTTGGCCAATGTCATAATGGTATGAAAGGAAAGTGAAGCTTGGAGGATGTATATAGACTATACTGATCTCAACAAAGCTTGCCCCAAGGACAGTTTCCCGCTTCCCCGTATCGACCAGCTAGTTGATGCCATCTCCGGACATCAGATGCTAAGCTTCATGGATGCTTATTCCGGATACAATCAAATACAAATGGATCATGCTGATGAGGAGGCAACAGCTTTTCAAACAGATTAAGGGTTTGTACTGTTACCTAGTAAAGCCATTCAGGCTCAAGAATGCCGGGGCAACATACCAACCCCTGATGAATAAGGTTTTTAAGAACCTTATCGGGCGCACTATGGAAGTATATGTGGATGGCATGCTAGTAAAGAGCCTCGAGAAGTCCCAGCATATCTCGGACTTGAAAACAATGCTTCTGCCTCCTTCGATCTTACAACATGCTCCTCAATCCCTCCAAATGTGCATTTGGAGTCGCCTCAGGAAAATTTCTGTGGTTCATAGTCACCCACCAAGGGATTGAGGCCAACCCGGAGAAGATCAAGGCCCTAAGGGACATGCTACCCCCGAGAAATATCAAGGAAGTCCAGAGGTTGAACAGAAGGATTGCGGCCCTTTCGTTTCCTGGCTCGCTCAGGAGACAGATATCTACCATTCTTCAAAGTCCTCAGAGGTGCTCGTAGATCAGGATTTCAGTGGACTGACGAATGTCAAGAGGCTTTCGAGCAACTTCGAGCTTATCTAGCCTCACCGCCACTTCTCTTGAAGCCAATTCCAGGGAAAATTTCGTATATGTATATGGCTGTCTCCTCCCAAGCTATAAGCTTGGTCTTGATTCGGATAGATGATGTTGTTCAACGCCCAATCTATTATATTAACAAAGTACTTTTAGAGACTAAGACACGCTATCCATTAGCAGATAAAACAGCCTTGGCATTAGTCTTCTCAGTAAGAAAGTCATGCCCTTATTTCCAAGCACACGTGATCAGGGTTTATACAAACCTACCGTTGAAAAGTATTCTCCAAAAGCCCGAGGCATCTGGAAGATAGATCAAATGGTCAGTGGAACTTGGAGAATTCGATATACAGTTCCTACCTAGACCCGACATCAAGTCGCAAGTACTCGCCGATTTTGTGGTCGAATGTACTAACCATACCTCCAACGAACCACTTGATATATCTCCTTCCTCCTCCTGCTGGACCTTATATGTCGACGGAGCTTCTGGGAGTTCTGGTGCTGGCGCTGAGATCTTATTAATGTCCCCACAGAAAGCTACACTTGAATATGGGCTTAGATTAAAGTTTATGGCAACAAACAACGTCGCTAAGTATGAAGCTCTAATCGCCGGATTGAGACTGGCAATTGATTGCGAAGTACAGGACTTAGTGGTTCACACAGATTCCCAACTAGTTGCCTCTCAGGTGGAAGGGGAGTTAGATGCCCACCATCCATTGTTGGCCCAGTTTTGTCAGATAGTTAAAACCTTGTTGGCCCAAATAACGAAGCATCAGATTATCCATATCCTTCAAGAGCAAAACGCAAGGGCAGACTCTCTCTCCAAGCTAGCCACTCCTACGACAGGAGATGTTTTCAGAAGAAAATATATTGAGGAGATCTACTTTCCGAGCATTCAAGGCTCATGGGTAATTCAATCAATATATGAATTAAAAGAAGCTTCTTGGATCAACCCCATTCTCACTTTCCTACAAGAGGGCGTTCTTCCTGAAGACCCAACAGGAGCAGTACGACTTCGGAGGCAGGCAGCAAACTTCATCATTATTAATGGAGAGTTATACAAACAATCTTTCACATGGCCATACCTCAAATGTCTTCCTCCTTCAGAGACGAACTATGCACTCCGAGAAGTATATTCAGGCATTTGTGGGGAACATTTGGGCGGAAGGGCGCTAGCCTAAAAGGTCCTGAGACAGAGATTTTACTGGTCAATGATGAAGCAGGACGCATTAGAGCTCGTGCAAAAATATAACAGTTGTCAGTTACATGCCAATCTCACTCATTTACCTGCCACAGAAATCTCAACATTACAAAGCCCCTCGCCTTTCGCCCAATGGGGAATCGACATAGTAGGACATTTTCCTATAGCCACGGGCCAACAAAAGTTTATCATCTTGGTTGTAAACTATTTCACAAAGTGGGTAGAGGTAGAACCTCTGACAAAAATCACCGAAGCAAATGCCAAACAGTTCCTATGGAAGAACATAATTTGTTGTTTTGGCATTCCTGCAAAAGTTATCACCGATAACGAAACGCAGTTCACTGGAAAGATCTTCACCATATTTTGCCAAGATCTCCATATTTAGTTAGTACACAAGGCTGTAACCCATCCTCAAACCAACGGACAAACGGAAGTCACCAATCAAACTATTCTGAAGGGATTAAAGACATGACTGGAAAAGGCTAGGGGGCAATGGGTTGATAAGCTCCCAAATGTCCTCTAGGCCTATCGTATCACTGCAAGGACTCCAACTGGAGAGACCCCGTACAATCTTTGCTTTGACACAGAAGCTGTTATTCCCGTTGACATCGGAGTCTCAAGTTATAGGGTTTAAACTTTTGACTTAGATGGCAACGACAAAAAACTCAAGTACGGCCTAAACCTCCTTCTAGAAGCGAGAGATAAGGCGATGATTAAGATTGCTGCATATCACCAGAGAGTTGCACGTCACTATAACCGAAGGATGAAGCCACGACATATATCGGTTGGAGATCTGGTTCTCCGCAGCATTGAGGCAGCAGGCAAAGACCCTCAACGAAATAAACTCTCCCCCCTCTAGGAAGGTCCGTACCTAATAGCAGTTGTGATAAAGTCAAGAATTTTCAAATTAAAAGATGTTGAGGGGAAGATGCTTCCTCGGACTTGGAATGTAGATAATCTTTGCAAATACTATCAGTAGAGTACAATAGTGCTAATCGTTCTAAGTATTGTATGTCTTTAGTATTGTGTGCCTTCAGCGTTGTCTGTCTTTAATTTCAAATGTTGATTGTGGTGTTTGTAGTTTCTTCATCCCTAAGTTATCTTAGGGATCTATGTCTTTGCTTAATATAGTAAGACTTTGTTTCTTTGTATTCTTCAAGTAAAATTGTATTAATAAATTTGCACAAGCTGTGAACTTCAATATCCTTGATTCGAGCAACACACAATCGTTATTGTAGCTCAGTTACCAGATGATTGATCCCAAGGGGATTCAATCCGATCTCTTCCACACAGGTTAACGTCATCGAGTAGGGCTCTGACATACAACCTCGGATAGATCATACATCCTTGGTGGATTCTTCCAATCTCTTTCACACAGGTTAACGTCACCGAGTAGGGCTCTGACATACAACCTCAGATAGATCTTACATCATCGGTGGATTCTCTCGACCTCTTCCACACATGTTAGCATCATCGAGCAGGGCTCTGACATACAACCTCGGATAGGTCTTACATCCTTAGTGGATTCTCTCGACCTCTCCCACACAGGTTAGCGTCAGCGAGCAGGGCTCTGACATACAACCTCGGATAGATCTTACATCCTTAGTGGATTCTCTCGACCTCTTCCACACAAGTTGGCGTCATCGAGCAAGGCTCTGACATACAACATCGGATAGGTCCTACATCCTTAGTGGATTCTCTCAACCTCTTCCACACAAGTTAGTGTCATTGAGCAGGGCTCTGGCATACAATCTCGGATGGGTCACACATCGTTGGTGGATCCTCCTAAACTTCTCCATACAAGTTGGAATGCAAGTACCTTAAGCAAGCATAAATAAAATTCACTCAAGTTGAATAAATGCACTAGAATGTTTAAGCCATATAAAAATACATCAACAATCCACTACTAAATCAAAATAGACATCACACAACAACATAAACATCAGGTACATCACAATCGCTAAAAAAAAGATAAATCAATACAAACAGCAGAAACTAAAAAATCCTAAACATCTACAATCTCATCATCCACATCAAGATCAATGACCTTCCGAAGATCACTCTCTATCTCGTCACCATCAAAACCTGAAGGAAAGTCATCAGAAGCCTGGCTAGGGGTCACCCCTTCAACGTGAACTCCGGTCTTCCACCGCATCAAGCGAACCCCCTTCAAAAAGCCCTGAATGAATCCATTTTCAGTACACTGCTGCTCCAAGGCCTTCACTTCTATATCATAAACATGATCTCGAGCCTCCTGGACATGATCCTGAATGATAGTCTTGAAAGCTATGGACTTCTTGAAATCTTCAATAACTCTTGAAGGTTCTGTGCCAGACAAAGCAACCTCCTTCTCAGTTATAAGAGCCTGGGACTTCTTATCCTTTGCCACAAGTGATGTTATCTTCTCTTCAGAAGCCTTCTGGTCCTTCAAAAGCCAGGTGATTGTCGCTTGTGCCTCATCCAGATCTATCTGATGCCGATCTGCCTGTCGATTTTGAAGAGATACATAGTGCATTGTATTGGCCAACTTAATCTTGCACTCGCTCAACTCCTCTTCAAGCACTCTTACCTCCTTGACCTTATGGTCATATTTCCGCTTGAACTCTCCTTGAAGATACTTTATCTTAACAAATTCACTGTTCCAGTCATTAATCTCGATCCCAAGACGTGACAGCTGAAAGGAAAGTTTATTAGAAGTCATCCCAAAAGAAAAGGAAATAAAAGCATTGTGATGTATTACTCATCAAATTGCTAGTTTTACTGTGTCCGATACATTGGTGGTTCAAAACATCCTCAGGGATATGCAACTTGGCTGGGGAAGAATTAGGTACAGCTTTGTTAGTATTTGTCGCAGTACCCTCCAACCTCTTCTTCTTCAAAACCTAGGAGTCTTCACCTCTTGCTGGTCGTTTGGGGGCCACTTTTGAAGTTGAGGCAGGGGGCTCAAGGACTTTGGAAGACGGCTTCAACATCATTGCATCAGACCTCCCAGCATGGAACGACAACTCAACCTTGAATAAGAACTATTCCTCAGTGTATCTACTCATGTGACGAATCTCGAATAGAAGATGTTCGAGATCAGGAACCTTCAAGATTCTCATTATATTTTCTTCACTGACATGCAGAGGGGATGGCAGATCCTTCATCTTCCCCCACTTCTCTATCAAACCCCAATCATTCTTCACAAAGAAAAATGCACTGATCTAGTTCTTTGAAGGATCACGGATACGCACATCCAACCATTTGGATCTAAAGGTTACACGCCCATGCGTATCATTAGTAAATCGACCCATCCGTGAAAGGTGCTCTGGTATCAAAGTAGCTCCTCGATCCCTGAAGAGCGCAATCAATCTCACAGTCACCGACATCGCTCTAAATGAAAATTGGGATAAGTTCACCCCACGCCATTGTAAAACTTCAATAAACTCGATAGGAGGTGGAAAGCATAACCCAGCCCGCAAGTGGGTCTCAGAAACGGTCAAGTACCCAGGAGGAGGAAGGCTAGCCCGATCAGACCTCCTAGGGACCATCATCTTCACATCATTCGGGAAATGATAATGCTTGCGAAAAAGAAATATGAAGTCATTTGTAACAGTCGATGGTGTTTCATCCACCCTCGCTTTCTTATTTGGCCTCTGCTCGCAATCATACTGTGGAATGGGGGCACTCCGAATCGTAGCATCTCTCGATGGAAGACGATCACCTGACATCTCTCCTAAAGATGTTGGAGGAAACAAGAGGGATCTCCGGACTTCCTTGCAAAGAGAGGGGCTTTGGAAGACCAAGGAAAAGCCTCAATTGTAAGGACAGAGGGAGAAGAAGAGAAGAGGAGAAGGCAGAATCTCCTGACTTCCTTGCAAAGAGAGGGGTCTTGGAAGATCAAGGGAATGCCTCAATTGTAAGGACAGAGGGAGAAGAGGAGAAGAGAAGAAAAGGGGTAATTTTCCTTAAGGCCTTAAGGGCCTATTTATAGTCTTCAAAGGAGAAGAAGATAGTTTTGAATTTTCTGAAATTTTCTAAATTTTTCTGAATTTTTTCAAAAAATTTTAGGATTTTTTAGAAATTTTTTTTGGCAAAACGAGCAAAAATCCATTTTTCAAAAGGGGTGAGGCCCACTTAAGGCGGTGGGCCGAACCGCCTCACTCCACCGCCATTGCCAAGCGGTGCGAGCAGCAGCCGCGCGGGTTAGGCGCGACCCAGCCAGCCCCTTGGGCACGGCAGCACAGGCCGGAGGCAGGTCAAGCCGCCCCAGGCGAGCCTCAGTGCGGGCCCAAGCGGGGCGCAGCACGGGCCGGAGGCAAGCCGCAGCGTTGGCCGAGAGGCCCTAGGCGGGCCACAGCGCGGGCCCAGGCAGACGCGCGGCGGGCGCAGCGAGCGAGCGCGCTGGTGGGCCTGGCGCGCAGTTCCGCGCCGCTGGCTGCGACGGCGGCGGCCGGCCGGTTCGGCTGCCTAAGCCGTTCCGGGTCCAATTTTCACCCCGAAAGGTCCAAATCTAACGTTTTTGGGATCCCCGAGACCGTTTTTCGACGTTCCGGACTCAATTTTGACACTTCCGGAGCTCAATGGGGCCTCTATGACCAAGTTTGTGCAAATATTCAACTTTTGGAACGCAATTTTTGATATTCGGCCAATGCAAAATGTCGACACTTATATTTTCGGACTTCTGGAGCTTTGACGTCCGAAAATAGGGGGCAACTAATACATCGTCAAAAAATTATCTTGATCGGGCACGAATCTCGATGCAGAATCAAGTTGGAAACTTCAAAAATTAATTCGGAGACCATCTGAACTCCGATTTCAGCAAACTTACAGTCGAACTGAGCGTCTCGAAAATACGAATCCAACGACTCCAAATTCAACTCAATCCGAGCCCAAATGAGTCCAAATCAAGGACCCGAAGCGCTGTTGGAAGCTTCGTAGTACTGTTTGAGTTACGAAACAGTGTCCGATTTTAACGAGCTTATACTCGAATCGAACGGCTCGACGAGACGAATCCAACAAGCCCAAGATCACCAAATTCCGACATCACTAAGGCCTTCAAATGTCTGACAAGCGGTGCACGATTGTAGGATTCAATATCGGCCGTCCATTCGACCACTCCCTATTCACCCCTGATATCAGGCCTATTTACGAGCTATATCACTCAAGAAAAACTATAAATAGAGTCCTCATTCTTCACAAAAGGGGATCCAAGCAAGAAAAGAAGGAAGAGAAGGAAGAAGAGAAGGAAGAAGCTCCTCCTCGACCACCGCCAAAACATCGCCGGACCACCGCAGGGACATCGCCGGACCACCGCAGGAACCTTGTCGGACCACCGCAGGAACCTCGCCGGACTACCGCCGAAGCCTCGTCTGACCACCGCCGGAGCCTCGTTGCACCACCACACGTTCTGTTGAAGGCCCGATGCTCTGCTCAAGGCCCGACATTCTGCTCAAGGCCCGACGCTCTGCTCAAGGCCCGACATACTGCTCAAGACCCGACGTTCTGCTGAAGGCCCGACGCTCTGCTCAAGGCCTGACGTTCTGCTGAAGGCCCAACGTTCTGCTCAAGGCCCGAAGTTCTGTTCAAGACCAGACTACCAACTAACACCCGAACTTCCAGGTGATGCCGGGTCTAACAGTAGATTCCGATCGAACAGTTACTATTTGTAATTTGATCGCCCTTTATAACCGACTCAAATTCTAGTGGAATCATTTTAAACTGGGCTAAGCCCCATGGTTTTCCCTTTTTAGGGGTTTTCCACGTAAAAAATCTTGTGTTCTCTGTGTGTGAGCTAACTATCCGTACAACACTAAGACGCAGAATTATAACTCTATCGCCGCGTATATTCTAGCCCGCAACAACAATAATTAATGAAATTGCAACAAGCTGCAGCATAAGTTTTAAATGACAAACTGACCTTTAACATTGTACACTGTGGACACCCATATTTTCCTTCTTGTTACAGCACCCAATATTACCTTCATCCCAATTTAGGCATTTTCTTAAACATTGCAAATGCAATAAAAACAACTAAAATTTATCCAAAAAAACAACATTCCTATTGATAACAAATGATCAACAAATAAACTACCAAAATTCTCTTAAAGTGCAGAGTTGGACATGATCAAACTGACTGCAACCTACAAAAGACTAGCACATACGATCTAATGGGAATTCTAAAATGATTCATGGCACAAGAATCCTTGTGATCATCAAAGGCTTCATTTGGAACAACTTTCATACTGCTTTCTAAAACAGCTTTTTAGAAATCTGTTTTAAAAAGCAATAAGAAAGCCATCCCAAACAAAGCCAAAATGACCAGGCAATGCTTTCCGTTTGATTCATGAACTCCTGATGGAATACTAGTTGGATATAACTACAATGAGCTAATTGGAATGCAAAGTTCGCAGTAAAAGTTAGTAAATTTCTGATTTGGAAAATACTCTAGGAATGTTAGCCATCTAACAACTAAAGGGTGACTGGAGCACTTAGTCTTCATATTTATCTATCACTGTTTTCAGGAACAATTTCAGCTGAGCTGACCAATTTAGTCTCATCATCTTCCACATTCTTCATGACATGTCCTTTTACCTTAATCTTTGCTTCACCCTCTTCCTTCATAGAGCCCACTGATAAGTGATGGAAACTCTCCTGTATTAAGTGGACGCCCTTCTCTACAGGCATGATTGCCTGAGATATGGTCAATGACACATCCCTGGCCACCTGTTTTTATTGCCAAAGCAAGAATGAAAAGAAATTGATTAGTTTTTATACTGATAGAAATTGACTAGTCCATCATTCCAGGATTTTTTATACTGCAAGAAATGTTGGATTTTCCAAAGCTTATTCCAATCATAATTAGAGGCAAAGTTTGTGCATAAAGTTAGGCTTCGGTTGGGACTGTTTTCTTATTGCTTCATAAAGCAACTTCTTAGTATAAAAATTTTAATTGTTATGCTAAGCTGCTGCTTTAAGAAGCAATATGAAAGTTATCCCAAATGAAATTTTAATGTAATAAAATTGTTTCTGGTTGAAGTTAGTGAATGATGGGAAGCATTCACCCCTATCCTTATACTTTATTGTAGCCAATCAAGTGACCAAATTCAAATCTTCTAATACAAATAGCACTCTCCATATTGGATGTCAATTATAACTACAGCTAGTGGGAGAGGCACATGGCAGATAAGGTGAATGGATGATTGGTTGATGCATGCTAAATGCCATGCCAATACATGTCGTGCTGTATATTGAGGCATATGAAAGCTACATGTATCAAGAAAAATTTGATGAAGACGAGTTTTTAAAACTCTTAGATTTTTTTTTTTAGATGAATACAATAAATGAACAATAAATCAACCCTAATATTGAACTCATCTCAATGCAAATCAAAATTTTGTAAAACCCATCATGACAAAATTTTAATCAGGATATTCTCACACAATTTTTTTTTCAATTTGTATTGGCATAGTTCCATCGTGCATGCTATGAAACTATATAGTTTATGTTGAAGGATCGAGGGACAGACATCTTTGAGCATGCAGATTAAGAATTCTAACCGCTAGATCGATCCTATTATGACCTTAGATTACATTCCATGTGCCTCTTGTTATTCTAGTCAATGGCCTCTCTTGGAATTTTTTTTTTTAAACTTAAGTTTATTTTCATTGCATAAATTTTGGAGAAGTTTGTAAATACTTAAACACTTTGGTGTGGAACTTGCAACTAGAACACAACGACTGAAGACCTGCACAACAAAAACAGGGCAAGCAATGGAATAGGGAAAATATATTATCTGTGTATATTCCTCCTTTCTAATTTTGTAATAGTACATATATGACTATGGCGGTATCATGAGCTAAAAGGAAACTAGTGTCAATGATAGCTAACAGAAAGTGGTGATACTAGCTAGCAAAAGTAGTGGCTAGGATAACTAATTTTGCAAATAACGGCAAAGAAAAGGATGGTGAAATGTTTGAGGTGGTCCTGTAGACGAGTGGAATGGTTGTAATCTGCGTTTGGTTGTCCCTTGCATTTCGACATCGGCACTAGAATGGCAATACCGTAGAGTATATATAGATGGCTAATACAATTACCAAAATAGAAATTAGTTAGAAGCGGTACTTCCCTGTAGCATAGCACGTGAGAAGGAATCCTTGCACATGCATATAACGGTTTGGTAGAGTCTAGAATGCCTTGCTGTAACATTCCCCGTCAAGCTGATGCTGTTGGAGCATAAATCAGTTTGGTTGAAAGAGTCTTGAACCGAGATACATATAAGGCTTTGGTGAACAAGTCAGCTAGCTGATCCTGAGTAGTAATGTGATTAACGAGAATTTTCTTCGTCTGTATGCAATCACGAATGAAATGACAGTCTACTTCGATATGTTTGGCACGAGCATGAAAGACCGTATTATGTGCTAAATCAATAGCATAAGTGTTATCACAATATAATATGGTAGGCGTCGTAGCCAAATGAAAATCCGTTAGGAGACGACGTAACCAAATAACTTCGGAGGCGGAAGTGGCTAAGGAACGATATTCTGCCTCTGTAGACGATCGAGCAACAATTTGTTACTTTTTAACTTGTCATGAAATCAAAGATCGTCCTAAGAAGTGACAGTTACCGGAGATGGATTTGCGATCGAAAGAGTCGCCGGCTCAATCAAAATCAGCATAGCTATTTAAGTTGAGTGAGTCTCGGTACAAAGGTAACCCATGTGAAATTGTGCCACGAATATAACGCAGAAGGCATTTAAGAACAACAAAGTGGCTGTCAAGCGGTTTATGCATATGCTGGCATACTTGTTGAATTGAAAAGGCAATATCCGGTCGAGTAAGAGTCAAATATTGAACAGACCCTGCCAAATGTCGATACAGAGTCGGATTGGAGAAAACAGTTGGATCCCCGGCGACCACCTGCTTTTTAGTAGAACTCGGATTAGAGACTGGTTTAGAATTCTGCATACCTGCTCGGAATAGTATGGTCTGTGCATATTGAGCTTGATTTAAATGAAGACCATAAGATGTTTGATTTACTTAAATACCTAGAAATTGAGACAGTTGCCCAAGATTTCTCATGGAGAACCAGCTGTGTAAGTCTTGGAGAAGACGAGTTATAGTGGGTTGATCATTTCCGATAAGTAAAATATCATCAACATATATGAGGATATAAAGAGCCAGAATGATAGCTAAGAAGTGACGGATCTGTTCACTAAACTGGAACCCAAACTCGTGAAGATGAGTTGATAATTTGGCATACCATTGCCGAGGCGATTGTTTCAAACCGTAGATAGCTTTCTTTAGACGGCAAACATGAGTTGGATGGACAGCATCCAAGAAGCCTGGAGGTTGTTGCATAAAGAAGGTATCCGTTAAGATGTCGTGAAGTAAAGCATTAGAGATATCCAATTGTATGATGGGTCAGTGACGATGCAACGCAACAAGAATGAAGACACGTATTGTGGGCATCTTAGCCACTGGACTGAAAGTTTCATGGTAATCAAGTCCATGTTCTTAATTAAATCCTTGAGCTACAAGACGAGCTTTGTAGCAAGCAATAGAACCGTCCGAGTTCAATTTTGTATGATATATCCATTTGGAACCCAAGATATTCTGCTCCGGAGAGGGTGGAACTAAATCCCTTGTACCTTGGGATTGGAGGGCTTGAAACTCTTGAGACATAGCCCGTCGCCAGTGATCTAATTTGGAAGCTTGACTATAAGAAGTTGGATCTACTGGATGGAGATCATGTAATAGATTAAAAATTTGTTTTGGTTTTGTAATTCCACTCTTAAGCCTTGTCACCATATGATGAGACGGAGGCATTGGTGACTAGAAGCGTTCGGCAGAGATGGCTCAAGACACACTGGCAAAGGACTAGTAGCAGCAGTAGTTGATGGAATTGGATCACCAATACTAGATGGAGTTTCATAAACAAATGGTGAATGAAAAGATTAAAAAAAAAAAAAAAAAAAAAAAAATGGTGAATGAAAAGAGGTTTGTAGTGGAACAGAGGACATTTTGGAGGTAATGCTGATGCTGGAACTAGAAATAAAGGTGGTAGAGTATGAGTGTTTGAAGATTCCGTGGAATTGGAAGATAATTGAAGAAATGGAAAAATAGATTAATTGAAGATAACATGATGTGAAGTATAGATTTTATTGGTAGATGGATCGAGACAACGATATCCCTTTTGGTTTGTTGCATAACCATAAAGACACATGGACGAGAGAGTGGAGAAAGTTTGGTGGGACTATATGGTCGAAGCCAGGGGTAGCACAAACACCAAAAAATTCGAAGATGATCATATGTGGGGGATTTACCATAGAGAAGCGCATAGGGTGATGACTATTGAGTAGTGCGAGATGGTAGCCGATTTATAAGATGAACTGAAATGAGTAGAGCATCAACCCAAAGGTGTTGAGGTAAGTGAGCATCGATGAGAAGAGACCGTAGAGTTTCAACAATGTGACGATGCTTGCGTTCAGCAACTCCATTTTGAGATGGAGTGTATGGACATGTAAATTGATGAAGAATGCCCCAATGTTTTAGGAAGACGGCAAACGAAGTATTGACATACTCGTCACCGCCATCCGTCCTGAAAATTTTTATGGAAGCATTAAATTTACATTCAATCGTCTTTTTAAACTCAATAAATTTAGAGAGTGCTTCAGATTTCTTAACTAAGGGATAAACCAATGTAAATCTGATAAAATCATCAATAAATGAGATGTAATAACAAAAACCATATAATGAAGGTAAGGGGGCCGAACCCTAGACATCTGAATGGATAACAGAAAAACTTGTATTACATTGAGAAAGAGATCTAGGAAAAGGAAGTCGGTGGCTTTTGGCTAACCGACAAGCTTTACACGAAGCAGAACTTAATGAAATACAAATAGTAGGACATGTTTTAGCTAAACGAGATACAGTGATGTTCGACGGATGACCCAATCTGCGATGCCATAGGTCGGGAACAGCTTGAACAGATATAAGAGCTGGCGGAGATGAAGATGACAAAGTGACTGGCTGGACACGAAGAGGATAAAGACCGTTAATACACGGACCCTGAAGAAGAGGCCGCCGTGTCTTCCAGTCCTTAATAACATAACCATGGGAAGAAAAAGAGATATCACATGAATTATCAGATGTGAGCCGATGAACGGAAAGCAAATTAAATGAAATATTTGAAACATGGTGAAGTTTTGAAAGTTGCAGAGTACCTGCAGGAGTCGGAAGAAGTCCTTTACCAGTGTTTTGAATAGGAATCTGTTTTCCATTGCCCAAAACGGCTGGGAATGGATGTAGCTGGGATCGAACGTCAGATACGAGGACGCCCCGCTATCTAAATACCATTCAAGCGAATTTGGCACAGCTTCCGGCATGAAGAGAGCAGGCGATGGCTCTGTAGTGTATTGTGGATCATGCCGATACCAGCATTTGATCGCTGAATGACCCAGCTTACCGCATATTTGGCAAGTTATAATAGGAAGGACATTTTTTTTGCCACGATTGTAAGAAATAGAAGACTACTGGTTTTTGAAACCGGGTGCATAACGACCACGAACTGAATTGGAGCGGCCACGACCCCTGCCTCGAGGAGCTGCGAGTGCCACGGAATTGCCAGTAAGTTGAAGCGAGCTGAGTTCGCGAGTAACGTCGTGGGCCAAATTAAGTTCTTCATTGCATAACAAAGTGTACAAATCATCCAAGGAGAGTAGTTGAAGATTTGTTCGAATAGCTGTCTTGAATGTTTGGTAAGAGGCAAGAAGACCATTAAGTGTATAATGGATGATATCTTCAGGATCAAGGTGAGCACCAGCTGCCGCAAGAGAGTCCACTTTCGATTTAATAGAAAGAAGATATTGAGCTATTGTTTGATCTTTCATGGAGCAATGATGTAATTCATTTTTGAGCTGGCTAATACGGGAGCGTGTAGAAGACTGAAGGCGGCGACCAATAGTTGTCCAAATGTCCGCACAGTGATCAAGAGAGAGTACGTAGGGTAATAATGCCTGTGAGATGACTGAGTAGAGAGCCGCTGCAAGGTTTTGATCAATCAAAACCCAAGTATTGTAATGGGAATTCAAGGTAGAAACGCCAACATTGTTGATGATATGTTTAACCGGACATAGGCATGATCAGTCTAAGAAGCCCTCAAAGCCATTTGCACGAAAAAAGCTTAAGAACTTGAGATCTCCACGTTGGTTAATTTTCTACAGTCAAGGGATTTGCAATGACATTCTTGACATTTGCCATCAAGAATTTAAGCTGAGAAGGTATTGGAGTGTTGTCTATTGAGAGACTGACATTGCCAGCTGTATTAGACTGCACACTCTGTGATTCTGAAGAGTTGTTCATTGTAGAACAGTTTGAGGAAGAAAAAGAAATAGTATAGATGCAGAAATTTCTGCTCTGATACCATGTAAACCTACAGGTAACTAAGCAGGGAAATAGAGAATGTAGAGAACTTGTCTATTGCATTTCGACATCGGCACTAGAATGGCAATACTGTAGAGTATATATAGATGGCTAATACAATTACCAAAATAGAAATTAGTTAGAAGCGGTACTGCCCTGTAGCATAGCACATGAGAAGGAATCCTTGCACATGCATATAACGATTTGGTAGAGTCTAGAATGCCTTGCTGTAACATCAATCTTTCAACCTTTATTCTTTTTCATTTTCTCCTTGTTAAGATTCTTCATTTTCTTCATTATGATTGGTTTCTTTAACTACCCAGTCCCAAAGGCCTACTCAAAACGTTGAGGGGGTAACCCATTCTAATGAGTTGAACATCAAAAATGGTGAAAATTAGGTTGAAAAAGAACTCTAAGAGCTACAAGCCTCATATCGCCTAAATAAGAGAAATTATATAAAATAAACCCAAATTGTAAACACCTTTCTAAAAGGAAAGAGATGATCAATCATCTTGTGAATCCTTCTCCAGAGTCCAAATACTCAAAAGTTGTACTTTGGGGTGAAATAGAAGTCATGATCATGACATGGTTGTGGAATACCATAATATTTGAAATCAACAAGTCATATATATTCCTCTTTGCCATAAAATAGTTTGGGATATCATCAAATAAACATACTTAAAAGTGAAGGATAATACCTACATCAATGAGATCAAAACTAAAATTTCAACAACCAAGCAAAATAATCATCCTATTATTGAGTGTTTTAATGTATTGATAGTTTATTGACTTAAATTAGATTATTATCAAGATCTCAATATGTCATGCTATGATGATGTCATAATTCTCAAGCAATTTGTAGAAAGAGAAAATGTGTTTGAGTTCCTTGTAGGACTCAATAATTACTTCGACCAAGTTCATATCAAAATCTTAAGCAAAGAAAATCTACCATCAATTAATTCAATTTTTCTCTCATACAAGCCAAAGAAGGAAAAAAGGACGATAATGCTCAATGCTTCGATCTCCAAAAAAATCTATCATGAAAACCACCGAATCCTAAGGAACTTACTGCTATAGACTATTTCCTTAAAGAAGGGCAAAAACTCAAACCCTAAAATAATCTATGATGCAACTACCATAAGAAGGACAAAAAAATACGAAAAACTCCAATGAAAAAGCTCCTAGGTTATGTTGAAAATAAATAAGATCACCAAAAAAAGGAAACTTGCCTTGTGGAATCAGAAGAGTTCAATCCAGAAGAAATTGATATACTCAAGAAATTCCTCTAACTCATAAGAAAAATCAACCAGATCACACTCTCTAGCTCAAAATGGCATGCCTTCTAACTTTTGCATTTCAATGCCTTAAATAATTCCCTTCACACCTAGATCCTAAATTACGAAGCCACTTACCACATGACAAACCTTGCCAACATTTTTCAAACCTACAGACTATGCCCCAACAATGAAAAAATAAAAGTGGTCAATGATTAACTAACAAATATTGCAGATTAAGGAAATATTTCAATTTCCTCCACATATTCTTATTAATGTACTATATATTCCTCATATTGTAGTAAATTTTCTATCAATTAAAACCGCTAAAATCCACAACTCTGTAATAACCTTTTTTGCTAATCATTGCATATTTTAGGACCTCAATATGGGAAAACATTTGCATAAGCTAGAGAAAAGTGAGGGGCTACGTCTTCTTAAAAAATGAAAATCACTTATCATGCTCTTTCATTTTCACCCTCAATATAAAAATTATTTGAGAACATCATTATAGACTAGGCTATCCCTCTTTCAAAATCATTTCCTTCTTTCTAAAAATGTAAACATGAAAAAATTTTATTGCATGAAATGGAATTTGACTCTTAAGATGACACAATGGAGCAAAAATATTCATATTGCCGACCCTATGTGGTGGGATGAAGGCTTGATATTGTTGTTGATCTGTGAAATTTTTAAACATTATCATGCTATTTTTTTCTAAAAAATGATTATAAATATTGTCGTAAAGAGTAGCTAGTGATATTAAGAATGTTGCAAATGATGTGCTTGAAATATCAAAAGGAAAAGATCCTAATAGTGATAATGGTAGGTGGTAGAATCAAAATGTGTAAGAAAAAAAAAATAAGAAGCTTTATTACAGAAATTAGTTCAAGTATAAAAGCTCAGAAAATTGGAAAAAATATAAAGAGACTCATAAGTAGTCTAAGAAATCAATTTATGATGTAAAGAATTGAGCTTTTAATGATTTATATAATATATTAGATGCTAAAGAGGGCGAAAGCTATATGTATAAGTTTGTCAAGCAAAGAGATATGAGAAGTAAGAATTAGTTCAAGTGAATGCATTAAAGATGAAGATAAAAAAGTGCTCTTATTAGAAGAGGATATTCAACAATGGTGGATGAGATGTTTTGATCAGCTTTTCAATAAAGATTGCGAGAATATAATTAACATTAGTAACCTTAGCACCCTAAATGAAAACAGCGATTTTTTCTTTTTATCGGCATGTTAGTAAAACAAATGTTAGAGAAACTTTAAAGAAAATGAAATGTGAAAAAACTGTTGGACCTGATGATATTCCAATAGAGAAGTGGAAATGCTTAAGAGATGAAGGAATTTCTTGGCTTATGAAATTGTTTAGTATTATTTAAAAAAATAAAAAGATGACAGGTGGATAGGAGTGTATTGATTCACATATTTAAAAATAAAAGTGATGCACAAGAATGTATGAATTATAAAAGAATTAAGTTAATGCATCATATTTTAAAACTTTGGGAGAGAGTTATTGAGCATAGCTAACGACGTAATACTAATATTTCTCAAAATCAATTTGAATTCATGCTTGGTAGGTCTACTATGGAAGCTATACATTTATTGAGAGGTTTGATGGAGAAGTATAGAGAGAATAAGGAGGATATACATATGATATTTATTGATTTAGAGAAGCATATGATAGAGTTCAAAGATAAGTGCTCTGGAGAGTTCTAAAAAAGAAAAGGGTTAATAATATTTTTATTCAAATCATTAAAGATATGTATGTAGGAGCTATTACTTGTGTTCAAACACGAGGTGTCGAGGTGGTTTGACCAAGTATTTTCATATTTCAATTACATTACATTAAGGATCAGCTTTAAGCCTATATCTTTTTTCTTTAGTCATGGATGTTCTTACTAGACATTTGCAAGAGGATATACCCTGGTCTATATTTTTGCGGATGATATTCTTATTGTTGATAAGACTACAGAGGAAGTTAAAGGTAAACTTGATTTATGGAGGTCAACCTTAGAGTAGGTTTTTGTTTGAGTAGATATAAAACCAAAATATGGAGTGTAATTTTAGCAATAATAGATCTCGTGGGGGGATTGTAACTTTGGGCGATCAAGTCATTAATAAGAGTACACGTTTTAGATTTCTCATGTATGTTGTTCAAAGTGATGGTGAAATAGATAGAGATATTCTTAGTAGAATTCAAGTTGGCTGGTTAAAGTGGAGGAATGCATCAGACTTGTTGTGTGATAGAAAAGTACCCCCTCAAACTTCTGAGAAAAATCTATAAGAGGATGGTGTTGCAACCCATGACCCCGAATTTGAGATTTTGATGATGACAAATAATGTCGTTTAAATTATGTTGGGATTCATTGAATTTTATTTGCTATTGTCCGTGAGTACTAACATTTCAGGAAAGATCAAAAGCTACTCAAGACGACAGGAAGACTCAAGAATGGGTAGATTAGGAGTAAGTGTCTGCAATGTATTTTCTTTTTTATTTCATTTTTATTTTCTTGAGTCTGGCCACAAAATGCATAAAAGCTCGAGCAACCATGCACACACACAATGGGAGAGATTTTAAATGTAGAATGTAATAGAATTTACTCTCTGGAGATCGTACTATACGATGATAATTCGTACCGTACGATCAGAGGGTTGTAGTACGATTCTGTGAATAGATCGTACCGTACGACATTATATCGTACTGTACGATATGTTCAAATCCAAAACCCTAGCCGTCATTTAACTTAAGTAAGTTATTTTACGCCGTTCGTACCGTACGATTATTTTTAAATACTTACTTAACTTAACCCGTGATTAGTGCAAGAAATCCGGGCTTAATTATAATTTGAACATCGTACTGTACGAACCAATTCGTACAATACGATGAACAGAGACGAATTATAATCGTCTCGAATATCGTCCTGGACGATCAGTTGTTTTTTGTCTCATCGTACCGTACGATGTATATCGTACCATACGATGAACAGAGACGATGTTTGATCGTCCCGACTATCGTCTTGTACGGATTGTGTTGTCATGGATCGTACCGTATGATTTAGTATCGTACTGTACGAACATTTTTGAACTGTTCGTACCACTTCGTACCAGGACGAAGTCTATTTATGAGGATTGTACTGTACGATTGTAGAACCGTACTGTACGATAGTAACGGCTACTTTGAGATTTCAGGGTTTTTTGAGCCTGTTTTTATGTATCAAAAAAGTAAATTTTCAGGGTGTGTATGAGAGAGGAGAACGTGGTTAGAGAGGTATTCCAAGGAAGAGAGCTCTAGAGAAGTTCTTTAGGGTTTGAGAGAGGAAGGAGAAGGTGAGCGTTGTGAGGGAGAAGAGGTGTGAGGGAGATCACACGGTTGCTCCGAACTTGCTGCATCTTGCTCCTCCTGTGGCCCTAGAAGAATTTGAGGGAGGATCTCCAAGGGAAAGGCTCGTCTACATCCGTGACCTCGAGGTACTCTGCCTTCTCCAGGAGGGAGAAAAACGAGAAGGTTCTCTGCCGTCGCCAGGAGGGCGAAAACAGAGTTTGGCACTCCGCCACGCCGGGTTGGTGAAAGGGAGGTTTGTAAAGGCTTCTCTGCCTTGCCGAGGGGGACAAAAGGAGAATTATAGTTGGTAGTGAAAATCTCGGAGAGGAGGACTCCTGGGAGTGGACGTAGGTCATATTTTGACCGAACCACTATAAAAATCTTGGTGTGTTTTTTCCTTACTGCTTTTTCATTACTGCGTGCATTTTATTATTCAATATTTGCTTGAGAAAAATTGTGAAAGAAAACTTGTTTAAATTTTCATGGTAAAATTTCTAAAAAACAACAAAAAGATTTAGAACTCCTGCGTAGGTTTTAATTATTGTCAAAAAGTTTTCACAATTCACCCCCCCCCCCCTCTTGTCCATCTAGTAATTTCAGATGGTGAGACCTACAATGCTTTATGGTGCAGAATGTTGGCTATTAAAAGCGAAGCATAATATCAAGTTAAGTTCTGCAGAGATGAGGATACATAGGTGAATGAGTGGCTTCACTCTTAGAAATAGAATGCGAAACGAGTCTACACGTGAAAAGGTTGGAGTAGCTCCTATGACAGATAAGATTAGAGAGAGTCATCTGAGATGGTTTGTTCACATAAAACATCGGTCTTCCGATGACCCAGTTAGGAGAGTAGATGCATTAGATTTGGCCTATGTTAAAAAAGGTAGAGGTGGACCTAAAAAGACTTGGTTAGAAAATATTAGAAATGACGTTTTTTTATTAAATTTAAATAAGAATTTGATTCCTAACATGACACAATGGAGAAAACAATTCATGTAGCTGACCCCACAATGAAATAAAAACTTGATGTTGTTGTTGTTGTATTGTAAATAATCAAGCAATAAAATTTAAAGCTGCTTTTTCTACTTTTCTACAATTTAGATCATGATGAATTAATAATCAAGAATTACATTAACGAAGTACAACAAGCCAAATGTTAGCAGAATTTTTTCTTTAAAGCAATTACTAAGGAAATCACAGCAGCAATAAGCACATTAACTCCAAGTAATGGAAATGCTTCAACTCTATTGAAAAGAATGAAAAAGAAAAGGAAGGAGAGCTCACATGTTCACCTCACCAACAACAAACTAAATGTCAGAATAAAGTTTGCTTGAAGAAATTATTTAACTCTTGGGACTTTACGGCAGTAATAAGCATATGAAATCCAAGAAATAGGAATTCTTTAGAATCAGTTGGAAAGAATTTATACGAGGGAGCGCTTACATGTTCACCTCCTCCGATAACCACATCCTGAACACTTTTGGTAATGCTGGTGCCTGGAGGTTCAACGCATGCTTTCTTCTGTTCCACAATAGCTGGCTTCTTCTCATGATCCTCTAAGTTAGCTTTGGCTATTGTTTGCTTGGAAGTGACCTTTCCATGTGGACAAACCCGCATAAATTGGTACGGCTTCGCTGGAAATACATATATATGTGCAATAGCTGCAACAGCCATCTGCAATGACCAGATGACTGAAAATACTTTCATGAACTTAAAATAAAAAATCTATCCTCACAAGCAATGGCTATTTTTCATTATTTGGCTGAGATTAGAAAGAATAAAGGCATACAGGTCAATTTCAATAAATTCCATCACATATATGAATTCATATACATAAATTTAGAATAAAAAATTCATGAAAAATTTTAGCAAGCCAAATCTAAACTGACTGCTAACTTAAGACATTGATAGGTAACTTACTTCAATGCAGATAAGAAAATCTTGGATACCGTTCTGAATCTTTTCTTCCTTCGGCAATACACCAAAGTAACATATCATTGCAATGCCAACACCTTGCCACCAGGTAGCAAACACAATAGCTTTAAAGCTAATAAATTTTGCTAACGGATGGATATGTTCCAACCAATGATAAGTCACATTATAGAACTGCACAAGACAATACAATGCCCACATTTGACTGAAGTTTATGACAACAGCAATATACGGGTACCTGTAGGAAATTGCTCAATTTCTGATCCACAGGCACTGAAAAAGAAAGCAGAAATATATATATAAACATGTATGCATACCCTTTATACCACTTGAACTCCCCATCTCCATAAACACCAAAAAGCTCCAACAACAGGGCCAAGAAGGAACATAATGTTTTCAGAATCATCTGCATTTGCAAGAAATGTTAGACAATGCAAAAGAATATAAACAAAAAGAATTAATGTTCTTCCAACTTACATATTGTACAAGGCCAAACTTTACTATTGGGTATAAATCCTTTCCAAGAGCAGTTGGATTGAAGAAAAAATCATAAAAAGAACTACGATGCAATATTCCTTTCTCCTCATCTCCTTTGAGCAACTGCTCTGTGAGCTGTTGTTTACTTGTTCCTTTCTCAAGCAGTTCCATAACTCTTTCTTCACCCCCTGTATCAATAGTTTTGCCATTATCAGTTGTTAATAGGGCATAATCAGTTAAGAGAATGTTACAACAGCCGACTTGGCTTTGCAGTCTTAGATATAGAACATTCAGTAAAACTATATGCACCTTTTGGAAAACTAAACTAAATCTGAAGACGGGATAATCAAGACATCAAATATGCTGAAAGTAAACGAATAACATGCAAACGCTCACACGCATGCACTTAGTACTACTTATATATACAGGCAGAGGGATAAACATCCATATGCATACATATATAAAAATTTGAAGGCTTAAGTAAATACAAGAAAGAGAAAAAAAGAATGAGGGAGGGAGAGAGAGAGAAAGAAAGAGAGTTGAAATTAACACACAAAAAACTTGATAACATCCCTTCAATAGGTGATCACAGAGATGTCATTCTTCTTAAAGGTAAGTTACAATATGCATTCAGTTGCCAAATAACTGTATATCCCAGGACAATAGCTAAAAAGCCCATGTCAGTTTACAAAAAAGAAGCACCTTCATTGAAGTTTTATTTAGCTTATCTATTCATCTGTATATATATATATATATCTATATATATATATAGAGAGAGAGAGAGAGATGCTGCAATGCATTCATTGCGTCCATGGATGATTTATTCGGATGAATATATAAAATAGCAAGCATGTAATTTCAATAAATTGCATGACGATGATAAAAAGTCATTTATATATATATATATATATATATATATATATATATATATATATATATATATATATATATATATATCCTATTAAGAAGCATAAGGAGTGTGAGTACCAAGGCAGGCAACCAAGTAACTTCCAAAAGCATACAAAGCAAATGCTTCATAGCAGTTCCTTAATATGTCACATGTTATCGAAAATCTTGCTTTCCATAAAGAGAATACCTGAAGAGACAAACAAGACAAAGAATTTACAAGGAAGAATTGTTTTAAGCATGATAAGCAGTTAAAAGATCGGATGGTAAAGAATAACTGAGATGCATGTGTGCAACATAAAACTAAAAAATAAATCATGTCAGAGATTAAACAGTTTTAAAGTGTTATAAAGCTCACCAAATTTTACTTGACAATAATATGGATTAATGCTAAAAACTACATAAACACTTTTACCCTCTTTAAATAACCATAATTAGGACAATATCTGCATATGCATCACAAAAAACCGTTCCTTAGTTTAAATGTCATACACTTGCACAATTAACTTAATTAATCAAGTTTTTTAATGGATAGGCATCAAATTTTTAATTAATCAAATTAAACATCCATAAGAAGGATAATATCTGCATATGCATCAAATGTTTAATAGATGGTTGATGCAGTGCATAAAGAGACCCAATCTCGTATTTCGTTGCTTGCTCAGTATTTTGTTATTTGCTCTGCCTCCACTACTCTATTACTATTTTCTGTTAGTAGAATATTATTTCACTTTTGGATGGTTAGCTTATTATTAGAAAAATAGTTATACACGGAGGACAAGAGATATACTTATACACCAAGTGTAAGAAGAAAGGCAGCTTTGATCATATTACAAGAAAAATACAGTTCCCTGTTCCGGGAAGGGTTTCTCCCTGTTCCTTTCGTTTCCTTTGCTTCTTTTTGGTTTCAGGTTCCTGCCGGAGGTCCTCAGCTGCTGCCGATCCTGAGGTTGCATTAGGTGCTCAGACTGATGCAGTGCATAAAGAGACCCAATCTCGTATTTCGTTGCTTGCTCAGTATTTTGTTATTTGCTCTGCCTCCACTACTCTATTACTATTTTCTGTTAGTAGAATATTATTTCACTTTTGGATGGTTAGCTTATTATTAGAAAAATAGTTATACACGGAGGACAAGAGATATACTTATACACCAAGTGTAAGAAGAAAGGCAGCTTTGATCATATTACAAGAAAAATACAGTTCCCTGTTCCGGGAAGGGTTTCTCCCTGTTCCTTTCGTTTCCTTTGCTTCTTTTTGGTTTCAGGTTCCTGCCGGAGGTCCTCAGCTGCTGCCGATCCTGAGGTTGCATTAGGTGGTATCAGAGCCTAAGTAGCGGGATGACAGAAAAAGGCAAGGAGCCGGTCACAGGAGACCGTCGAAGCCTGGAAGCACTATGGGCAAACCAGGCGAGCATCGATCGGCAGCTGGATGTGCTGTCCGCCGATGTGCAATGCCTTTTCGAAATGCGCCGCGAGTTCAATCTCTACCGCGAAAGGACTGCACCCCATCGTCTTCGTCGTCGCGAGCATACACCGGCTTTGGCTAAAGGTGTTCGGCGAAGCGTGGGCCTTGACCGGCATTGGCGTCGAAACCCCCATCTTGATCAAGAAGCGTCTGATTCCGAAGACGATTCTCTAATGCCACATGAATTGGATCTGACAGACTATGAGGAAGACGATGAAGACTTTGAACACAATGCGAACATCCACAGGCACCGTCGGCATCAACATCCTCTGGCTCCCGCACGCATGAAGCGTCGTGCACCTCCAGCGAGCTCGACCATAAGTCCGTTCTTGCCCGACTTACCGTTTTCGCATTCGCCTCCCTGTGTGACCTCTGCGCGAGATCGCTTCCACATTCGCAAAGGGATCCACAATAAACCAGTTGTGGTTGACAACTACCCTCTACTCGAACTCCCCCTCCGATGGCGTGATCCGCCACCAAGATACCCGCCGCTCGAGCGTCTGATGCGATGGCCAGATCCTTCGCCCGATCGTGCAGTTCGCAACCACCCCACGCCCGTCTTCAGCGATTCGTATCCGTTTCAGCATCATCCGCCTCCCGCGGACATGAATCTTCGCTCACCGCCAGCGAGCTCAACCCAGCAATATCCGGAACCTCCATTTTCTTCTATTGTCACCACTGCCGGAGAGATCGTTCCAAAGATTGAGGCTGAAGCAAATTCGAGAATTAAACAGAGACAAGTTTATGAGACTCCAGCGACAGGTGTGAGATCTACAGCCGATGAGATGAGAGGAGATGGAGGAGAAGGTGCTGCGAGAGTTGGTGATGATTTGGGTGTGATTAACATGGAGTTGGTTGAGGATCCAGCTGTGCCCAAAATCGAAGTTGAATTGAACAATCAAAAAGAACAGAGCCGACGTGGAGAAGAGATTGAGGTGCTGCCGGAGCTCAATAGCAGTCATAATGCTTCGGAGATGAGGTTGGAGGAGCATGGTTTGTTCAAGAAGCTCCAGGGTGTGCAAAGGTCAGGTCAGGATTTTACTGTCCAAGCCGATCCAGTGCAACGCTCTCAAACTATTCTACAAAATGTCACTGAAGGATCAGATCACAAATTTGTTGGTCCAGGTGATTTGCTTGAGGGTACTCCAGTTATTTCATTAGGACAAACCAACATAGCAAATGAAGATGCAGATGTAGAATCCGATAATCATCAAAAAATATCTAGAGATCACCCTTCCGTTGAGTTGCTGCAGTATGTCGAAGGACTTCAAGGAAATGTTAACTTCTCAAACACAAATGATCAACTACCTTCTCAAAGTAGTCAATATGATTGTCAAGTGCTCCGAATGCAGAGCATTTTAGCACAAGAGAATATGACCAACGCCTTTAATGGGGAAGGCCATGGTTTACAGTTTAACAAGGCTAGAATATTATCTAATGCAACTTCTTGGGAGGAAGTTAATGGAAATGAAGTTGATGGTTACCAAGGGGCATTAAAAATTATTGCTACTTTACCAAGTAACATCTCATGTCAACATGAGTTGGAATTTCGTGAACCTCTTCTAGATGAATTAAAGTCCAACCAAAAAGTTGCTAACGTTCAGAACAAAGCAAATTCTCAGATATTAAATTGTGAAGGTACTCTTTTTTTGTTCAAAGAAGCTTCACAAAATGACATTTCTTTCAATGAAAAGATGAATGGCAATGGCCACTCCCTCGTAAAACTGGCATCATTGGACCTCTCTAATATTGGTGGAGATGGTTTAAAGAAATATAATAGCTTCTCTATATGGATAAGTAAAGAAATTGAAAAGGTAGACGATCCTCATATGAAATCTAGTTCTCAGTCCTATTGGAACTTCATTGAAAGTGAGCATATTGATGAATATGGACTTGGAAGGGGAGAAAGCTTGATTGAGGTCGCCACGGCTGTCATCAACATTCTTGGCATGCTGCCTTGTGAAGGAACTGAAGTCTTCACTAATAATACAAGATCGCACACCTGTATGCTCTCTGGTTTATTCATCGGCAATGAAAAAGTACTTGTTAGATTATCATTCGGGATTGGTGGACCCAAACAAGTTGCCATGAAACTTGCTGTCAGATCAGAAGACGAAGCAACTAGTGACGCTATACATGGAAGTAAGGTAGCCAGTGATGTGGAGATTGACAATCTGGAACCCAAACTTGCTTTGGGGGATGCTAATGCCTTGCTAGCTCCTTTTGATGCCTTACCATGTCCTTTTGATGGAGATACATGGAAGAATTTTTTATCTGCATTCAAAATCTTCGATCCAGGAGGATTGATTTTGATATCTACTATCTCCCTATGACGAGCCTCGTCGGAGTCGAGCTCTTCTTCTGCCGGGGAAGACTGATGCAGTGCATAAAGAGACCCAATCTCGTATTTCGTTGCTTGCTCAGTATTTTGTTATTTGCTCTGCCTCCACTACTCTATTACTATTTTCTGTTAGTAGAATATTATTTCACTTTTGGATGGTTAGCTTATTATTAGAAAAATAGTTATACACGGAGGACAAGAGATATACTTATACACCAAGTGTAAGAAGAAAGGCAGCTTTGATCATATTACAAGAAAAATACAGTTCCCTGTTCCGGGAAGGGTTTCTCCCTGTTCCTTTCGTTTCCTTTGCTTCTTTTTGGTTTCAGGTTCCTGCCGGAGGTCCTCAGCTGCTGCCGATCCTGAGGTTGCATTAATGGTTTGATTGCATGATAAGATAATTGTGGTTTCAAAATGTAGACATTCAAATAGTTTGAAAAAAAAATATAGGGTTCTTGATGATATCATGCATGCATTAGATGATTTTGATTGAGGGAAATCTTGAAATTTAAAATAGCTTTGAAAAGTTCATCAACTGTCAATATATTTTTCAAAAGTTCGATGAATGATTAACTCATTATGCTTCCCTATTTGCCATTTATTTGCTTTTTTTTGGTGATTTTAAGTTACATTCAAGGGCCTTGGCATGGATGGTGATTAGCCAATTCACAATCACTCTCAAATGCATAGATATGCACCTCCTCTTAAACTGCAAAATGGGTCAAATGACCCAAATCTAGGCTCAATCTTATATCAATATTGCAGCATTCGCATGGAGGTCAGCAATTCGTATGCATTTTTTTTCACATGAAAAAAGCGTTAAGAGGCTCCAAGCTCACTGCCAATGTCAAATCTTAATGCCTCCTGAATATCTTCTCAGTGTGAATCTGATGCGGAGCATTTTAAGCTTGAAGTATTCCTTAGGATATCTTATCTAGTTTGTTATAAGTTTTTCTAGAATCTTCTATAGCTAGTTTATATAGGTATGTATTGTAGTAGGATTGCTCATTGAATGAATATTATCTCTTTTATGAAGCTTTGAAGCTTGTGTTCCTCTTGTTCCTTGGATTGGAATTAAATCCTTCTTGCAGGTCGATTCTTCCGACGATCCACTACATCAGTTGGTATCAGAGCCTGAAGCTTACGAAGATCGTGGACTGCAGAAGAAGGTCAGCTGTCGACGGCGATCGAAGTCGAAGAATAAGAACGGTGGTCGACGACGATCGACACCAAAGGTGGGTTGTCGACGATAATCGAAGCCGGATTGCCTTCTATCAAGCTCAAGCGAACGAATCACTTGATCAGGTAGACAGAAACCTTGATCGGATAGACAGAAACCTTCGATCCATAAGGAGAATGCGAATGCCGTCGGCAACCATACCGTCGTCTTCGCGCCTCTCATCCGCTTCACGTGAATGCCATCGGTCCTGCAATATACCCACCATGGTTGACGACTACCCTCCACTTGAACTTCCGCTTCGGTGGCGTGACCCCCCTCCGTTCCAACATCCTCCAGATCTTGTGGAAGAGAACACTGAAGTTGTTTCACCTGCAAAAGAGGTCTATCGTAAGCTGCTCGCCGAGACCATTCTAAATAACAAAACCACGATACTGGCATTTAATAGAAAGCCTCCATCTTTTGTGGACAATTTCTATTTGAATCTGCTTGATTGGGGAAGAAGAAATATTATGTCCATTGCTCTTGGAAACATTGTGTACTTGTGGAATGCTTCTAAAGGTTCTACTTCTGAGCTTGTGACCGTCGAAGATGATCTTGGTCCGATCACCAGTGGTAACTGGGCTCCTGATGGTCCGCACCTTACCATTGGACGGAACAATTCTGAAGTTCAATTGTGGGACTCGGGCTCAGCTCAACTTCTGAGAACACTGAAAGAAATTCATAGATCCCGCTGTGGTATTGGAGATGCTTCCATTACAAGTGTGCAAATGCTTGATGAGAAGTCCACTGACAAAGCTAATCCAACGCCATGCTCACAAGCTGCTTGACGTAATGTCGCTACTAACTTCGGGCAGTTGGTTGTTGACGATTTCATTGCTGAAATTATCGAGGGAGATCGATTCACAGCTGAGGTTCTTCATCTTTTAGAAAGAACAAAACAGGGGCATAAGGAGTTTGTTATAATGCGGTTGATGAGGAAGCCATCAAATGAGCATCCGGGAACTAATTTGTGCATAAACATTTCTCTTTTATCTATTGTGGGGCATGGTGGTATGGGAAAAACAACTCTCTTGCAACATGTGTACGAAGATGAAATGATAGAGGAATTTGATCTTAAATTGTGGGTTTGTGTATCCAAAAACTTTGATGTGAAAAGCCATTGGAGCCATCATGTCCCTGAAGGTGCTTCTCTTGAAGCAGAATGGAATGCAAAATTTGTTGAATATGAGAAGAAGTACGCAGCAGAGCTGAAAGCCATCTTATCTGGAGAACTTTCTGCATGATGGGAGAAAGCTCTGTCGACTTATGCTCCGAAGAGCAACACAGATGTTACTCGGAACCTCTTTCAGCAATGCCTTAATGCCCTTGCGTCTGTCCTCCCATATTTCCTTGGAGGAAGTGCTGATCTTGCTTCTTCCAACATGACATTATTGAAAAGTTTTGTGGACTTCCAAAATACCACTCCAGAGGAGAGAAATATAGAGAACAAAATTTTCGATCCAGGAATCTAATTTTCTGCAACTACCTCCCTTCCAATAACATGTCTCGACGGAGTTGAGCTCTTTTGATGCAAGGGGAGAATGATGCGGAGCATTCTAAGCTTAAAGTATTCCTTAAGATATCTTATCTAGTTTGTTATAAGTTTTTCTAGAATCTTCTATAGCTAGTTTATATAGGTATGTATTGTAGTAGGATTGCTCATTGAATGAATATTATCTCTTTTATGAAGCTTTGAAGCTTGTGTTCCTCTTGTTCCCTGGATTTGGATTAAATCCTTCTTGCAGGTTGATTCTTCCGACGATCCACTACATCATAATTAGACCTGTCAATATTGGACCCGACCCGAACCCGATCCGAAAATTTCGGGTTTGGGTTGACCCGAACCCGAAGCGGGTCGGGTTCGGGTCCAGAAAACCGACCCGTTTGCAAAACCGGGTCGGGTTCGGGTTGACCCGGGAACTCGGGACTGACCCAGAATGACCCGGAAATCCGCCTGACCCGAGGTCGCATCGCGCCATTGCGTCCGCAAACTAGCTTCCGGCCTTCCGCTGTTGGCGTGACCGGCTTGTCCGCGTGACCGTCCGCGGTCCACGTGAACGGCATCCGCATGAAAACAGTCGTCCGCAGTCCAGCGTCCGCATGACTGGCGTCGACCACGACCGGCGTCCGCGTGACTGGCTAAGCGGAGTTCGCGTGGCCGGCGTCCGCGACTCAGCCGTCCGCCGTCTGTTGTCCGAGTCTCTTCACGTGACGGTGTGACCCTAAACCCTAAACGGGTCGGGTCGGGTTGACCCGAACCCGAAGCGGGTCGGGTTCGGGTTTGGGTCCGGAAAATTGACCAGTTTGTAAAAACGGGTCGGGTTGACCCGAACCCGAATAGTGCCGGGTCAATTCCGGGTTCGACCCAAACCCGACCCGTGACCCGAAATTGACACCTCTAATCAGAATCCTTCATTAATTATTCTAATTAAATTATGTTGCAGACATTTTTTTTTCTTTTCAAACCATCCATCAGCTTCTCTAAGAAGCAACTAGTGAATAATACAAGCCATGGATGAGACAAAAATCTTGTGTGGTGAGAAAGAATACAGCTCACACCAGTCACATAATATCACACTTAGCCCAGTAATGAGGAACCTGATGTGCAAGTCTACCTAGCAAGAATTAGAAAAATGCTGGTTAAAGCACACAATTCTTATAACCTGCAAATCCCCCGTCTATATCTGACTCTAAAATTCACATAATATGCGAAAAAACATGGTGATTGACTTCTTAAACTTCAGAATCGATACAGAAATATAAATTATTGATTGAGCGAGTTGGGCCTACAAAGGTTAGTTAATGACCATAAACAGCATTTTGAAAGAAGGATTAAAAAAGAAACAATCTAGAATATATAAATAAAAAGCAGCATTCAAGAAAATTTTGATATCTCTATGATTTAAGCTCTTCTAGAAAAAAAATGGTTATCAACTACAACAGCTAATTAGAACATTATGAAAGATGTAGTAGAGCTTTTAATATCATGAATGGAGATTGTAAGGTTCAGCTGACTATGGTGAAGAAAATCACTTACAGATTCACTGGCATAGACAGGGACCATGAACAAGACGCCTATTATCCACTTCTGTTCCTGAAATATATACCAAAGCCCATCGGATTAGTGTTAAGGCATGCCAGTAACAATCTAATTTTCTAACAAGCTAAATGGTTATGTAACACAACATAAACAAAAATACAACCAAATGAAAAAGCTAAAATGGCGCAACATTATATTAACAATACTTCAGATTACACTCATTCTTTGCTAAAATACAACCAAATGAAAAAGCTAAAAGCTAAAATGACTGTTGGTCAGGGCTTTCCAGTGGGAAACGAACCTCCATGTGGGATTGCAATATTTCATGATTACCTTTTAATTTTTTCTTTAAAAGAATAAATTTAAGAGAAAAAGAGAACTTACATCAGGATTACTGTATGATCTAAGATGTTCGAATATCAGCAAGAGAGAGATGATTAGCGCAATCAGTGCAAATATTCCTCCAATAATAACAGCTGGGGTATGAAGGTTCCTGTACACTCCTTCAAAGTTGGAAATGTCATTGAATTCCACTCCAGAAAAGCCTCCTGAAAAAAAAAATACAAATTTATGCATTACAGTATTCAGATTACACTTGAAAGTATAGGCAATGAAGGAATCAATTGGGATTCTGAATTAAAGCATATACTATAAATGCCTTATTATTTCTATATAGGGAAAAAAAAAAGACAAAAAGGGAATCAACAAATGTTAACCATTATGAAATAGAAGGTAATCCCATAATTTGTGTATGGTAGAATTGACATTTCTTAACGCTAGTCAAGTATAGAATGAAAGTTATGATTCCTAACTTGTTGAGAAGAGCCGAGAATTGTGAAGAATACAATGGTTAGTTAAAAATGTCCACTGGCTGGCTAGCTGTGAGTACATTTCATATTAATCATTCCTTCTTCAACTTTTCTCCAAAGGAGACAGTCAAGTTTTATACTATTTATTCATTCATGATAGATTGGGTTTGAAGCAATAAAAAGCATTGCATGTTATCACAATATAAATTAACATGATGAGAATGTTTGATGCCCAAATATTATAGAATTATTTTTAACCAAATAATCTCACAATAGATGGTAACCATAAACTGGCATATGGCTTCTACATTGGACCATGATACAGTAGTTACTTCTTGGTATTAAAAGAAATTAATGAGCTATCAAGTAAAATGCAATATTAAATAAATGGCTGTTGAAGGAAACAACGCCTTGCCAAATTTGTATCAAGCATTTAGTTGAACTGAACTTTTTGGAAGAAGTTTTCTTTGTCCTATTATTTGTTTCACATATCATAAGACACGACGATTTGCATCTAAATGTGGTCCTCGTGGTTTGAAGATAGATTGGCTTAAAAAATGGATTGCATGTGCCAAGGTGGGCCATTTAATTATCAAATAAATTAACCACCCAATGAACCTATCATGTGAAATGGATTACTAAAAAAAATATACAACAACAACATCAAGCCTTTGTCCCACTATGTGGGGTCGGCTACATTAATCCTTTTTCACCATTGTATCCGGTTAAAAGTCAAAATTTCATTTAAATCTAATAAAGAAAGATCATTTCTAATATTTTTTAACCAAGTCTTTTTAGGTCTACTTCTACTTTTTTAACATAAGTCAAATCTAATACCTCAACTTTCCTAATAGGGTCATCGAAAGGCCTCCGTTTAATGTGACCAAACCATCTAAGGCAATTTCTCTCTAATCTTATCTTCCACAGGAGCTACTCCAACCTTTTCACGTATCTGCTCATTTCGTATCCTATCTCTAAGGGTCAAACCACTCATCCACCTAAGAATCCTCATCTCTGCAACATTTAACTTAGTATTATGCTTCTCTTTTAATGGTCAACATTCGGCACCATATAGCATTGTAGGTCTCACCACCATCTTATAGAATTTTCCCTTAAGTTTGTGGGGGACTTTTCTATCGCACAATAAGCCCGATGCATTCCTCCACTTCAACCATCCAACTTAAATTCTGCTGATAATATCCCCATCTATTTCACCATCACTCCGAACAATAGAACCAATATATCTAAAACGTGTACTCTTATTAATGACTTTATCGACCAAAGTCACAATCCCTTACTAGGTCTATTGCTATTAAAATAATACTCCATATATTCAGTTTTAGATCTACTCAAACAAAAACCTTTAGACTCTAAGGTTGACCTCTATAATTCAAGTTTACCTTCAACTCCATCTCTAGTCTTATCAACAAGAAGAATATCATCAGCAAAAAGTATACACCAAGGTACATCCTCTTGCAAATTCTAGTGAGAACATCCATGACTAAAGCAAAAAGATATGGACTTAAGGTTGATCCTTGATGTAATCCAACCGAAATAGGAAAATACTTGGTCAAGCCACCTTGTGTTTGAACACAAGTAATAGCTCCTGCATACATATCTTTAATGATTTGAATATAAGCATTATTAACTCCTTCCTTTTCAAGAACTCTCCATAGCACTTCTCTTGGAACTTTATCATATGCTTTCTCTAAATCAATAAATATCATATGTAGATCCTCCTTATTCTCTCTATATTTCTCCATCATACCTCTCAATAAATGTATGGCTTCCATAGTAGACCTACCCGGCATGAATCCAAACTGATTTGAGAAACATTAGTATCACGCTGCAACCTATGCTCCATAACTCGCTCCCATAGTTTTAAAGTATGACATATTAACTTAATTCCTTTATAATTCGCACAGTCCTGTGCGTCACCTTTATTCTTAAAAATAGGAATCAACACGCTCATTCTTCACTAATCTGTTATCTTTTTAGTCTTCGAAAAAGTATTAAAAATTTTAGTAAGCCAAAAAATTCCTTCATCTCCTAAGCATTTCCACATCTCTATTGGAATATCATCAGGTCCAACAACTTTTTCACACTTCATTTTCTTCAAAGCCTCTCTAACTTCGATTTTACTTATACTCCGATAAAAACAAAAATCTTTATTTTCATTTAGGGTGATAAAATCACTAAAGTCAATCGTATTTTCATATTCTTCATTAAGAAGTTTAGCAAAATATCTCATCCACCTTTGTTGAATATGATCTTCTAAAAAACATAATTTTTTATTTTCATCCTTAATACACTTCACTTGAACTAAATCTTTACTACTCATATCTCTTTATTTGGCTAATTTATACATATATCTTTCTCCCTCCTTAGTATCTAATATATTATATAAATCATTAAAAGCTAAGCTCTTTGCATCGCAAATAGCTATCTTAGATTCCTTACGAGCCTCTCTATAACTATATCAATTATAAGAATTTTTACATCTAAACCAATTTTTATAACAAATATTCTTATTTTTTATATTTTCTTGCACATTTGAATTCCACCACCAACTATTTTTACTATTAGGAGCTTTTCCTTTCGAAACTCCAAGCACATCTTTTACAATATTCTTAATATCACTAGCTACTTTTTCCCACATAATATTAGCATTCTCATGCACAGAAAGAATCTTAAGATCTAAAATCTTAAGCTTAAAAATAAAAAGTGCAAAATATAGTTGCCTTAAAACTACTGAGTGATAAGTTTAGCTCCAGGACAAGAAGATGGTTTTGTAACAAAGTATCATGCATCTTCCAGAATCTCAAGATTATATTTTCATTTTGAAAGAGCAATACCTTTATTAGATTGTGTAAACTATGTGCCTAAGAAATGATTCAATTCTCCAAGCTTTTTTAGTTTGAATTGTTCCTATAGGAATAATTTCATGTCTTCAACATCTAGTAGATTGCACCCTGCTGTGATTAAATCATTTATATATAGGAGGAGAAAAGTTAGTTTTCCTGTTTTGAGATCAAGCAAACAAGGAATAATCTAACTTCAATTGCTGGTAGTTGTCCTGCTTAAAGTCAATGAAGAGTTTAATGAGTTATTGATATGAAGATTATCTGAGGTTATACATTGATTTATGAAGCTTGCAAACCCGTGCTTCCCCCTTTCGATCAAAACCAATAAACAAGGACATGTAAATATCTCATCAAGGTCTCCAAGAAGGCAAGTATTACTAACATTGAGTTGATGAAAGATGTCAATGTTGAGCTGAAGCCACAACAAGTAGAAGGTGAACTATTGCAAGCTTGGAAATAGGAGAAAAGGTCTCTAACCTTCAACATGTTTATATCATTTCAAAACTAGTTCGGAACCCATATGTGCCCAATAGGTCATTTAACAAGAGGCCATGAATGTAAAAACCATGTGTTCGTCAGAGCATGGCCCTGTCAAGGCGGAAGCTACAGGTCAAGCCCCATCAATCCCGATCTAATGAATTGATCAACTCATCTTTCCCTTTTTCGTGAAAGGTAAGACAGGGAACGAAATCTAATCTCTGGGGGGATCCTTATTTCTTTCTTTTGTTTTCATTTCACATTTCTCATCAAATAAATATGAAAATTCTTATTTTTTTCTACTAGCACTGATTGGTAAGGGAAAAATATATATGCAAATTTGTTAAATCGTTACTTCTTACTAATTACGAAGGTACAAGCTTGGAAATAGGAGAAAAGGCCTGTCGATAAAATAAACCTTCAACATGTTTATATCATTTCACAACTAATTTGGAGCTTAACTTTGTATACCCATATGTGCCCAATAGGTCTTTTCCAAGAGGCCATGGATGTAAAAATCATGCGTAATTACCTTCACAAGCTGTAATTTCTTTTTGTATAATGAGGCGCCATTTAGGATCGCAAATTGTTTGTGAAAAAGATGATGGTTATTTTTCAACTGAAAAGGGAAGTTATTAAGGCACAAATTTTAGGTCATAAACTATCATATGAAAGAAAAATAGATAAAGGGTAGGTGATACCAGTAGTTTCAACCGAAATTGAGTTTAATGTCAGAGATGTTCTCTGAAGGAAGATAGATACATACATGATACACAAATACATAATTAGTTGTTGTTTCCTTTGTTAGCAATTGGAAAGTATTTGCGGATCCAAAGGAAAGTTGAGGAACAAGTGATCAGTAAATATATAAGCCACAGAAGGGATATCATTAGAAGAAGCTTCATTATTGGAATGAGGAGGGAGTTATTCTTAAGAGAGATGATTAGGCAAAAACACTTAGTGTTGGAAGGAACATATGTAGTGAAGTTGTCATCATCATATTTTAATGAATAAGAAGCCGTTGAAGGTGAGCTTGCAGCTAAAGGTAAAAAGGAATAAATATTTTCATGGTCAATGACATATCATGAAACAAAGATTTTATCACTTGAATTATGGAGGTCAACCTTAGGGTCTCATTTGAGAAGATATAAAACTGAATATATATAGTGTAATTTTAGTAATAATATATCTAGTGGGGGATTGTGACTTTGGGTGATCAAGTCATTAATAAGAGTACATGTTTTGAATATCTTGAGTCTATTGTTTAGAGTGGCGGTAAAATAGATGGGGATATTATTAGTAGAATTCAAGTTGGATGGTTGAAGTGGAGGAATGCATCAGGCTTGTTGTGTAATAAAAAAAGTCCCCCTCAAACTTAAGGGAAAATTTTATAAGATAGTTAGATCTGCAATGCTTTATGGTGCAGAATGTTGGCCATTAAAAGGGAAGCATACTATTAAGTTAAATGTTGCAGAGATGAGGATGCTCAGGTGGATGAGTGGCTTTACACACAGCCGAATGCCTTAATTGGATCGCCTCAACCAAGTTCCTTCTGGGGATTTCAATAGGATGGTGTCTCTTAGCATGCCAAGTGATCTTAGTCTTAGCTAAGGACACTTCAGGTGTACACCCCATAATGACAACTAATATGCATGCACACATACAAAAACATCAAAAGTATAAATTTATGAACAATGCTGCATAATCATTTCTACTTATGAACTAAGCAAGATAAACTAGGGGTAACAATTTGAGCCTTGATGGTGGTCAACTTTAGATGCCAACTTCAACATATAACCATACTCACAAATAAAAAACCTGCAGCCAAGACTTGAATGATCAAACAACATGTTTGTAAGTTTCAACAAATAATAGCATTCATTAAACACACTTTCCAAGCTCAATCAAGAATAGATGGTGCAAGTCAGCATAACTACAACCAACAAGCCTCAAATTCCCCCCAAAAAGAATACAACCAAAAAGCCCAAACGACATACACTCGCAAAATGTTGCCAAACACCAATTTAAAATCGACAGATCTACAAAACTACAAACCTAAGATTCCAACAACAGTGAAGCAACCCTTTCTGTAAAGACATTTTCAAATAAAAGCATTTACGCGGACCAAATAAACATCAAGTATACATCCAAAATAGCATATATAGATGACCAAAGAAAGCCAATAGTAGAAATTTTACTCCATGCAAATCAGAGCATTGCGTTTGATAAAAAATGCCTTAGATGAGTAGAAAAACATATGAACTTGAGATTGTTCATTCTTCGAACAATTATAACTGCAATATTCCAAGGCTTTGTGACACAAAATAAATAAATTTAAACACCCAAAAAAAAAAGTCCCAAATTCATCTATATGTTGCTTTTTTTTCTTACTTGCCACTGTTATAAACTGATAACAAAAGGGTTACACTCCTTCCATTTCGCTTTCCGTCAATAAAAACTAGTTGAACGAAAAAATCGCGAAGGTTCAATCATCATATTCACAACAAAAATCTAAGTGGGGATGGCTGCGAACAACTAGAAGGCCGACCTTCCGAGAAGAATTTGGGCAAAATATCCATCTCCATCGGAATCCTGCTGTAGTGGCGGAACCCTAGAACCTGAAAACTGGCGAATTGGTGGGCAGATGCAGCAGGAGTAGGCGGGAACGGTGATACACATGGCCGCGCGATACGTGGCTCGACTTCAAGTTTTGAGGGAGTAATGGAGTATTGACCAAGTTCAGTAGGCGTGGGCTAGTGGCTCGAAACAATAAATTACTGACCTACAGCAGATAATTAAAAAATTTAATTGATTTTTTTTTTTTTTTTGGGTGAGTGAGGGGGCAGATTTAGCAGATTTATCTAGAATTTATTTTTTTAATTTTATATTATATATATATATATATATATATATATATATATATATATATATAATGTTATTTGAATACTAAAATAGTTATATACATTTTAAATATTGAACATATAATGTAAATAATCTTTTAAAAATTTGTTTTAAAATTTTAAATCTTAGTTTTAAATTTTTTTATTGCATTAAATTTTTTTTCCAGCATGAAGAATTAGAATTCATAAAATAATTTTGAAAGAAATATTATATGATAAATATAATTAATAAACAATTTTAAACAGAAATTATATTTAATATAACATGCTCTCAAATTTTTATAAATGGCAAGATATTAAATCAGCAATTAAAAACATAATATTTTAAAAGTAGATTATTTAATGCAACATTTTAATCTTAAAATAAGATTATCATAATTTAAATAAAAAATTAGTCAAAATTTTGGATGAGAGGAAATAGAATCAACCAAAATAGTATACATTATATAAATTATATTATAAATTGAAATATAATAATATGATTACAATTGATATTGAGTAGAGCTTAGAAAGCTTAGCTTGACGTAAAATTAAAATTTTTCTTTTGTTCAACTCAAAATTTAAATTAATTTGAGTCTAGTCAACCCTTAGAATATATTTTACTCTACCAAAAAAATGTTAAGAAACAAAGCTCTGTTTTATATGAAAAGTTTGGAACTGATCATTAAATGCATTTGAGGGGGCTTCAAAAGGAGGAATTATTCTGTGGAGACCGAATGTAGAACACTGTTCGGTGATTAACCAGAATGCGTCACGTTAGCGGTACCGAGCTAAGAGGTGACGTGGTGCATTCTGGATAGTTTCTGGACTGCGTTCAGTGTCAACCTAGAATAATTAATCATCCAAAAGAGGATATTAAGAGCATTGGTTGTTAAAGGTTTAAACATGGTAATTTAAGAAGATTACATCTATAACTATATATAAATTTGGGTTTATCATTGTCATTCACTTCAACTTTAACCATTTCATTTCTTCTGCTTGAACCTATAAAACATTCTCATGGATATTTCAAGTATTTGTCCTCATCAATATTTAGCTTTCATTCCAATCCTTAGATTATTCTTGTAGATTCTTTCCTAACTTATACTAGCTAGAAACCATATTTTAACAATCATACATGAAAAGACCTGATCTTAGAAGGATTTTATCATCCTATTGGACTTGGACAAAGACCATAGAAGTAATCCCTTAATCATTAAATTCCACATTATTTTGAATTCAACCTTAATTACTAAAGGGTGTCAATTTCGGGTCACAGATCGGGTTCGGGTCGGACCCGGAACTGACCCGGGTTCAAACGGGTCGACCCTAACCCGACTCGGTTAGGCAAAAGGGTCGAAAATCAGAACCCGACCCGGCGGGTTGTCGGGTTGACCCGACCCGGAACCGATCGGCAGCGCGCGAGAGAGCGCATCACCGAGCGGCAGCAGCGCGCGCATCGCGCGAGCGCGGGCGGAGCGGGCACTGCGCAGACGCGACCGCGCGAGCGTGGACGCGGGCTGGCTCGGACTCGGACTGCATGTATCGGGTCAAACGGGTTGACCCGGCAACCCATCAGGTCAACCCGAACCCGACCCGTTTTTCAAACGGGTCGATTCTAGAACCCGAACCCGACCCGTTTTGAAATCGGGTCGGGTCCAACCCGGATTTTTCAGGTCGGGTCCGGGTCGAGTTTTCGTGTCGTGTCAAATATTGACACCCCTAATTTTGAATTCAATTAAATTCTCATCAAATGGGTTTGAGCTTAGCTGACCCTAAAATATGAAAAATTATTGCGTCCTCCCACCTGATGTAGAGATACGTCCTCCCACCGCTAAAATCGCGCTAAAAAATGAGAAATACCGAGCAAATACCGAGCAATACCAAACAATAACGAAGAATATCATCATGTGAAGATCAATACAGAGTTATACCGAGCTATACCAAGCAATACCGAGCAATACAAAAAAATACCTAGTTTTTTCTAGAAAAAACTCGGTATTGCTTGGTATAGCTCGGTATTGCTCGGTATAACTCGGTATTGGTCTTCACATGATGATATTCTTCGTTATTACCAAATAATAGCTAGCAATACCGAGCAAAAAACCGAATTTTTTAGCGGTGGGAGGACGTATATCTACGTCAGGTGGGAGGACGCAATAATTTTTCCTAAAATATAGGCTTCTTCCTAAGCTTAACCTTAAATTGGTTGTCCCAACCTAATCTAATATAGCTCAAAGATAGAACACGTCATTTCATGTTGATTGTTGAATGGTGATAAACCAAACCAAAAATTTAAGTTTTGAAGACTTTTTAGATTTCTTTAGTTTAAAACAAACAACGGAGCTACTAAAGAAGATCTAATACATGGTAAATGAACTTATTTATAAATTTCTTTCTATTTGATTTATTTTCTAAGTGCGCATATATTGCAAAATCTATACACTATAGTGCATAGCTATAGACTCAGAATAAAATATGGCAAAGAATAGCTGCAACTGTATAAAAATAAAAAAAAACTAGAATAATACCTAAGCAAACTTAGAAGATCATATAATAGATCTCTAGTTATTTAATTGGCTCTTTTCTCTTTCCCTAACCTAATAGAATACAAAATAGTTATGAGCCAACAAAGCTCAACAGGTCATATCCACCAATTAAGTTTTTAATAATTAACACATAATGCATATATTGAATTAAAAACATTGATTAAGATGCTATTAAATTGATCATGGTAATGCTAGCATATAAAATAAATTAAATAGGTTTTACATTGAAATTAAATAAACAAGTAATGCAAATATCAAAGCATAAAATAATATATTTACCTAAACTTCTTATGCCTCCCATTAGAAATAAATATCAGAATTCATACCCTTAATAGCTCTAGGTTAGTATATCATAATACATACTCTGATGACTCTCAAATGCTTAGCACGTCACATAATTGAAATTCCGGTCCTTATGACTTCAATTGCTTCTAGCATAATAAAACGTCATCCAATATCATATCACCTCGGAATCATACGATTCAAGTAAATAAGCACATATGTAATTGCATTGCAATAAAATAAATGTAAATAAATCAAATTCATGTATTGTTTTATTGGTAGGCAACAGATTCAACACCTGAGTAAAATTTTATTACTTCAAAATTTCACTAGATTATCATGAATTGTAAACCTTAACTATTCTACAATATATATATATATATATATATATATATTTTTTTTTTTTTTTTTTTTTTTTTTGAGATCAGAATTATTTTCTAATTTATTAAAAATAGCACACTTTTCGATTTACCTCATAAAAATTTTCTTGAAAAATAGCTAAATGTTCAGAATGATCATACTTACAACATAAAAAAAGTGAAACGATGAAAGTTTAGCGGATATGAAATTGTTTATATTTTTATGCTATAAAATTATTATTTTAATTAAAAATTCCTCAAATTTTCTTATTTTTGAAAACTAAGATAAATAGAATGTAATCCAACTCAATCCGAACAACTTCCTGAACTAAACCAACAATAAAAAATGAAACAAAGACACCCAAAATTAGTTCTCTCTCTTTCTCTTTTTAGGCCCCAACTCAAATGGGTGTATGGTTTGTCGAAATTGAGTGGAAAATAATACTTTTATAAAATTTGGACTTTGTACTGTGGCACCTAACCATGTAGCACTACAGCCCAACCAAGCATTATAGTGTTCCCCATCTTTTTTTTGAAAAAGGCAGAGAAATTATTGCCACAGTGCCGCCAAGGGAAAATATCATATTTCTTATTCATGCACACATGCCCTTAAGATCTGCTTGAAAACAATTTTAGATATTCACTTGCGTACAAGAATACTTACAAACACTTGCAGAGAATAATGCAGATGTTTTAACACATAGCTTATCTGATTTGGTCAAAACATGTGCAACTGAACACTATTTTTGTGAGTATTACATTGGGCCTAATAGACTAAATTCATCATGTAAGCAGTTTATTTCTTCCTGGTTTATTTAGTTACTTGTTGGTGCAATGTAATTGACCATGCTATCATTTGAAATTAACATATGTGCTATTTTTTGACTTGTGGTTAAATCAACTAAATACGCTCTAGACCCTTTGACTCATTTAGTGAATTTGAATCAAATAATCCTATATCCTAGCTAAATCTTTTACATAGTATTTACATCATGAAATCATATATGAGTTGACTATATTTAATCATTAGAGTAAGCTAAACCCCTATGAACTCTAGCTTGACCCAAAAAGACCTAACTAGGACAATGTGAACTTAGACTAATTGCTTAAGGCTGTCCCTTTGAATAGGTCCTAGTAGATTATTAAAAACTTAGTAGGTCTGAGTAGACCTTTGCCGGTGTAACACTCCAAGACCTAAAAGATGAATTTAAACATTCTTTTCCTATTTTCTTGCTAATTTTCTTATAATTTATCATTTCACCGGAACCAACTAATTATCCCAAATCATAAAAAATGCACATTCAGAGAGGATAAACAAGATATATCTTTCAAAATAATTAAATAATAATAGTCCATATCACAATGATTACAACAAAACTAAAGTACAATTTGAACTACAAATGCATGTGTACATTTCCATAATTAGACCTCCTGCTTTCTATCAGACTCAGTCTACTTAGCAAAACTTTTGCACTTGCCTGAAATATTATAAACAACAGGGTGAGTATGAAACTCATTAGGCCACTCTTTTTCCCCATAATAAAGTTCATTTCACTGTTCAAAATAAAAATAAATAAAATAATAAAAGTATCATTTACTTTACAGTTTGAATATAATACCTTTCATATGAAAATGAATGCAGAATACATGTCTTAATGCTAACTTATAACCTAATTTCCGCCTCTCACCTACCTGAAGCAGGTGCAGAGCAGAGCCAAACAAAGCAAAGCCATCTCAGAGCCAAAATATAACAGAGTAATCTTATACAAAGATATATATATCCACATTGGGGTCAAGAAGAGAGTTTTATAATGTACTTATTTTTCTTCACAACATAGCTTTGAAATGTGATTAAAGGCGTGATAATGCAAATACAATATATATCTAAGAAATTCAAAGCATGTATGTAAATAAATACTAATTTTATCAAAAGATTTAAAATTTTAAGGACTCATACAAAGTTTCTAGAATTTCATCAGTTTTACATAGAATGTGTAAAATCATAAAATAACTCACTTTACTAATTATACTGAGGTTTAGAGATGCTATAATTTTTCAAAATCATCAAAACTCATACAACACAAACAAACTGATAAAATTTTATATTCTTATAGTCAAATTCTCCAAAACATATGATATGATAATATACTAAAAGTTACACAGTAAAATCTTTCTCAAACTAAAAAAAAACACATTTAAAAATATATCTCTTTGTAAACACATGGAAATTAAAAGCAAAAATAGGGTACAGGTTTACGATCTCGAGCCCAATAATTTTCCCAATTGGTTGGACGTGCAATTTCTGGATTTTGGACTCCAAATCCTCTCCTTTTCTTTCTCTTCCCTTCCTTCTCCTCTCCTTTCTTTTCTGGCAAGGTGGTAATTGAATGAATGGGGTTTCAAAATGGAATGAGATATTTTAATATTTAAAAAACACTAATTTGGTTAGCGCTACGGCACCCAAAATCCCAATGCTATAACACCCACTGAGAACCTTCAAGATTTTCCCAAAAGCTCTTAGTTCTCGACCTATAGCTCTGGCGGTGCTATACGGCGCCACAGAGCTTGAACAAAATTATATTTTCCCCATTATCCCGAGAGCTCCATGCCAAGGCACCACCAAGACCGATGTTGCTACGGGTGTCAATATTTGACACGACACGAAAACCCGACCCGGAAAATCCGGGTTGAACCCGACCCGATTTCAAAACGGGTCGGGTTCGGGTTCCAGAAATTGACCCGTTTAAAAAACGGGTCGGGTTTGGGTTGACCCGACGGAGTGCCGGGTCAACCCGCGAACCCGTTTAATTCGAAAAATTTTGAATCCCGCCTCTGCCCGCTGTCGCCGCACCGCACGCCCGCCGCGCTGCCCAGCGCGCCCGCCCACGCTGCTGCCCCGCTCGCGTCCCCGCCTCGCTCGCCTCCGCCCCCGCCGTCCGCCTGCCGTCGTTCCCGCCGGCAATACCTAAAATCGGGTCGGGTCGGGTCAACTCGGCAACCCGCCGGGTCGGGTCCGGGTTCGGATTTCCGACCCGTTTGTCTACCGGGGTCGGGTTAGGGTCGACCCATTTGAACCCGGGTTAGTTCCGGGTTCGACCCGAATCCGACCCGTGACCCGAAATTGACACCCCTAGATGTTGCGATGCCCGCAAAGGAAAATCCAAAACTTAATCTTTAACTTCTCACAGCCTAAGTCTTGGTTATTTCTATTACATTTAACATTTTAATACTTATAATTACTATTAACTCAAATTTTATAATCAATAACAGAGAATTACCTAAATCTCAAACGACAATTATCATTGTTGGAACCTAATTGGACCCCTTGACCCAACTGAACCAAAATGAAACATTATTCCCATATAGAAACAAACATACCAAATTAATCAATTTGATCAAAATTAATTACTTTTAATATCTTTAAAAAAAATTAATAGGTCAGCCGTAGATGACTTGGCTCGAATTGGCAATTGGTCCACTTAGCCATGTTTGACCCAATTGACCCTTAAAGACCAATTTGACCTTCTTAACTAAATTGAGCCCAACTAACCTTTAGAAACTATTTTAATAAACTAATCATAAATGATTTGAGCTTAAATTGCCATTGATCAAGCCCATTTCTCATGTCAAGAAAGCTATGAGATATACTCAGATAGATGCCATAGTGACTATGAAAGGCCATAAAGCTCATCCAAACATTTATAATAGTTTAGGGTTTAGCATGATTTGCGCCACAAAGGTTCATGAAAGAATGATATAGATTGAGAAGTTTTAACTATTTTTGTTGGCACAATTAGTGTCATAGACACGAGAGTGTTTATACTTGGCATGTGGGGATGATCAAAAGAAGCTAAATTACAAGCAATGAAGGAGGGATAGGATGTAAGGGAGGAGGAGAGTGAGGGATTATTGCTATAAGTGATATGAAGATGGGTTTTCAGTCGAGCATGGCCATTTTCTTAGCATAAAAGTTGCTTATTGCTGTGAATTTTACCTTCAACATTTAATGGATGGTTTGATAAATGACAATACTAAATGCAATCATCTTAGGCTTCGTTTGGGGTGGCTTTTTGACTGTTTCTTAAAGAAGTTCTTTAGTATACAAATTAAAATTTTTTACTAGAAAGCTGTTTTAAGATGTAGTAAAAAAGTTGTGCCAAGCAAAACCTTAGTTTATTCGTTGAGAGGTTATGCTTTCAACCAAGAGGTACAAGAATTAAGGTCTTGCATGAAGATGTGTGTGAATTTACGATTAATTTCTCTTAAAACTCCAATAAAAAAAATCACCAATGAATACAAGATCTTAAGGTTCAAACTCCACAGTAGTGTGCAAAAATATTTTATTATTATTATTATTATTATTATTGATACGTCATCAAAAAATTATCTTGATCGGGCACGAATCTCGATGCAAAATCAAGTTGGAAACTTCAAAAATTAAAATTGGGACCATCCGAACTCCGATTTCAGCAAACTCACAGTTGAACTGAATGTCTCAAAAATACAAACCTAACGACACCAAATTCGACTCAATCCGAGCCCAAATGGGTCCAAATCAAGGGTCTGAAGCGTTGTTGGAGGGTTTGAACCACAATTTGGATTACCAAACGATTTCAAAACATGATCTGCTTATAATCGAATTGAGTGGCTTGACGAGATGAATCAAATGAGCCCAATATCACTGAATTATGACATCACTAAGACATTCAATCGTCCATTAAACGATCCATGATCAAAGGATGCAACATTGGCCGTCAGTCCAACCAATCCCAATTAATCCTTGATCTCTCACCTATTTACGGGCCATGCCACTCCAGAAATCTATAAATAGACCCGTCATTTCTCTTGAAAGGATATCCAAGCAAGAAGAGAAGGAAGAGGAGAAGGAAGAGAAGGAAGAAGCTCCTCCTCGACCACTGCCTGAGTTCCGTCAGACCACCGCCTGTTGTTGTTGCTTCACCGTACCACCACCTGAGGCCTTCACCTCCGCCGGACCACCGCTTGACGTCGAAGTTGTAACATCAAAATCTGCTCCAGGATCGTCCGGGCCGATCTGGATCGTCTCGGGACGATCAGTGCAATTTTTGTTCCAGTTTTCTGTCCAGAAGTTCCAGAAATGATTCCTGTAGGGATCGTCCGGGCCGATCTGGGATCGTCCCGGGACGATCAGTGGATGGCACAAGTCAGAGAGTAGGGGTTTTCATCGTCCAAGGAAATTAATTATCGTCCTGAGAAATCGTCCCAGGCCGATGTGTTTTTGGTCAGATCGTCCAGGATGATGGTGCGATCGGCCGGGCCGATCAGAGGAATTTAAAGCTGAAAGCAAGTCATTTTGAAGAGAGAGAAAATCATAAAAATATCTAATATCAGCCGAGGAGAGAGAAGGTCGAGGTCAAATTTGGAAAAGTTGATTTTCGGGCGACGCCGGTCCGTTTTCGTCCGACAAGACTGTTCAGGATATTACTGTACGCAAGGTAAGGCACAATCCGCCTTTCTCAATTTTCAGAACCGTCGCGTTTGGCGGTATTATCTGTCCGGAATTGATTTTTGTTAGTGATTTTTGTCCGTATTTCCCGTCTGGTTCAGTTTTTACCTCGTAAGTTTCCGTATGTTGTTGACGTGCCGAGTGTGCACATTTTGGTTATTTTCTGGAGATTTTTGTCCGGGTATTTTGAATTCGGCGATGTTTTATTTCGACTGTATTTTTCTACGATGTCTAAAAAATGTTGTGGCAGTAGAATTAAAGTCTTGCATTGTTGTTATCTACATTATGTGCAAATTTGGTATTTTGTGATTTTTCAGAAAAATTGTGTAAATTCCGTATACAGCCGTTGTGCTGCCCGATTTTTGTCTGATTTCTGAATTCGTCCGGATTTCTTCTGAATTGATATGCTATCTGTATATGCTATATAAAGGGAGTTATAAGGGGCCTGGATCCTATGAGATTCAGTTAGTGTCTGGAAAATCTCAGATGAGCTCAAGTTGGAGAAATATCTGTTCTGTTCCGGATCCAATGAAATCTGTTCTGGTGCTGTAAGCACATCTATTCTATTCTGGTGCCGTGAGCACAAGGGAGACATAAGGGTCAGAATCCGTAGTGATTCTATTTAGTTTAGCTTAGTTTAGCTATTATTTATATATCTGATATCTGATATCTGATTTGAAAGGACTTCTGATTTCCGTATCTGTTCTGTAAGCAAATCTGATTCTAATTTGATATGACTTTTGTTTCCGTACAGTTCTGATTGGATATTCCGATTTGTTCTGATCTGCTTCTGATTCGATATATGTTCGTATCTGTTCTGTTCTGATCTGTACAATTCTATTGATCTGATTGTTCTGATCTGTCTGATTCTGATTTCTGTACGAATATTCTTATTAGATTTGGTCTGATGTGTTTGGTTTTGGATTCTGAGAGTTTTGATTGGAGGTTTGTCGCTTTGCTGAGCTGTTGAGCTCACCCTTGTTTTCTGCGTGGTTTTTAGGTTCTGGGAAAGGGAAGGAGGTCTTGGACTAGAGTTCAGAGTTTGATTTGTAGGTATTGTTTTGTACTTTTGATTTTTGTACAGACATGGCTCTTTTGTTCTGTTTCTTTTTATCTAAGCCATGGCCTGTAGTGTAGATGATTGTTTTGAGGAAAAGAAAAATATAGATGATTTATTCCGCTGCAGTTGATGTTTCATAGTAGCTCTGTGTGTGTCTGTTTTTGAGTTGAAATATTTGGAAGATCAGTTCCGAAACAAATTCCAAAGCTAGATCCTGGTCTGTTTGTTTTGGCTGGTCGCGACCCGGTGCGGGCGGGATCCGTCCCGGTCGGGTCGGGTCGTGACAGAAGTTCCGCTGGACCACCACTTAAGGCCCTCACCTCCTCTGAACCATTGCTTGACGTCAGAGTTCTGCCGCACCACCACTTAAGGCCCTCACCTCCGCCGGACCACCACCTGACGTCGGAGTTCCACCGGACCACAGCTTGAAGCCCTCACCTCCACCGGACCATCGTCTAACGTAATTGCTTCTCCGGACCACCATATAAGGCCCTCACCTCCACCGGACCACCACTTAAGGCTCTATGCTCCACTAGGCCACCACCTGAGCCCCAGACTTCCGCCGGACCACCTCTTGAGGCCTTGTGCTCCACTAGGCCACCACCTGAGGCCTGGACTTCCGCCGGACCACCACTTGAGAACCTGTGCTCCACCAAGCCACCACCTAATGCCCGAACTTATGTCGAATCATCACCTTAGGCCCAGACTTTAGTCAGACCACCACTTGAGGACCTGTGTTCCACTAGGCCTCCACCTGAGGCCCGGACTTCCGCTGGATAACCACTTAAGGCCTGTGCTCCACCAGGCCACCACCTGATGCCCGAACTTTTGCCAGACCATAATTTGAGGCCTTGAGCTCGACCAGGCCATCACCTGACACCTTGACTTCTTCTGGGCCATCACTTGACACCAGAGTTCTCCCAGAGTACTGCTCTTTGACAACGGTCTTTCTAACCCCGGTCTCCAGCCAACTACGGTGTGTCGGACCCGTGTCTCCTGCCGACTATGGTCCTTCCGACCTCCATCACCAGACAATAGTCTTTCTGACCTCGGTCTCTGCCTACTACAATCTTTTGGACCCCTGTCTCCTGCTGATTATGGTCCTTCCGACCTCCATCACCAGACAACGATCTTTCTAACCCCAGTCTCCTACCAACTACGGTCTTTCAGACCCCTATCTTATGCTGACTATGACCCTTCCAACCAAACAAACATGTCTATATTGATTATTGTAACTCCCACCATGTAATGCGCTCTATATGACGTACATTTGTAACATCAAGCCAAGTCCTTCTCCCGAAGAAGGGTTTCATTTGTAATTGGTTGCAAATATTAGTGTATTCATTCAAACTGGCCCAGACCCCGTGGTTTTTCCCCCTTTTCAGGGGTTTACACGTAAAAACTTTGGTGTCTCTTATAAATGCTACACCCTCTCTCTTATCTGATTGCGTGCTGGATCTTTGTGCAATGCTAAGACATTAAACTTCATATTTCTCTTTCGCCGCGAATATTCCAGGACGCAACAAATATTATTATTTTAGGCTATGTGGATTTTAAGGTTTTGTTTGGGACAAACTTTTCCTGTCGTCTTCAAAATTTCTTTTTTTAGTACAAAAATTTTTAAATTAAAAACTTTATACTAAAAATTTATGCTAGAAAGCAATACAAAAAAATTCCCAAACGAAGCCTAACCCCAAATACTGCCATTTGTTAAGAAAACTCCTTGTTTTGCTGCGGGATGGAAGAACACTAGGGTGTACTGTAAGCTCTTATCTCATCCTTTGGTTCTCTAAGACTCTTTTATTTTCGCTAATTTAATGGGATTTTTACCCTTTGCAAAGCAAATCTGTTCTTAGAGTTGCCAACGAATGTGCATTTGTAAGAAACTCTTATACTTTCGTGTCATTTACACGGCAGTGAAGCTTTGTTCACTTTATAGTCAGTAAATGTGGTTGAATGGGATAGGACCTAGAGAAATGAGGTTCCTGTTAGGAAGTAAACCACGTAACGAAACAAAATAGAAACAAAAATAACATAAATGAACTTCAAGATTTAACATGGAAAGACCAATAATAGGAAAAAAAATTACAAAACCACACCACAATAAGAAATTCACTATAAAAATTAGGATAAATTGTGCAAATTTCCTTTTCCCTCACTCTCTTCTTATCTCACTTCACTTCTTCACCGCGATCTATCTCAAAACTAACAAAGAGAAGCACTCCTAAAATATGAAAGGATGCAATCATTCAAGTTAAACATGAAAATCAAGGAAAAAAAATACCTAACCCGACTCATAACACCACAACGCTTTGCTCTATATATCTCCAAGTCAAGACTACAATGTTTTCATGTTACACCCTACAACACTATATTGCACAAGTTCACACCACTATAATGCTCTAATGTACATCATCACGATGCCACATATTTGTACAGAGAAAAAAAATTTCGGGACAAGGCCCCCAAACCCCATGCGGGGAGAGGGCCCCCTATAACCCCCGACAAGCTCATCTGGTGGAATTGGTGTTGATACATCGTCAAAAAATTATTTTGATCGGGCACGAATCTCGATGCAAAATTGAGTTGGAAATTTCTAAAATTAATTCGGAGGCCATCTCAACTCCGATTTCAACAAACTTATAGTTAAAGTGAGCGTCCCGGAAATACGAATCCAACGACACCAAATTCGACTCAATTCGAGCCCAAATCAAGGACCTGAAGCGTTGTTGGAAGCTTCATAACATTGTTTGAGTTACCAAACGGTCTATAATTTTAATGAGCTTATAATCGAATCGAACGACTCGACGAGATGAATCCAACGAGCCCAAGATCGCCGAATTCCGACATCTCTAAGGCCTTCAAATATCCAACGAACGGTTCACAATCGTAGGATTCGATATCGGCCGTCCATTCAACCACTCCCTATTCGCCCCTGATCTCACTCCTATTTACGAGCCATGCCACTCCAGAAAATCTATAAATAGAGCCCTCATTCTTCACAAAGAGGGACCCAAGCAAGAAGAGAAGAGGAGAAGAGAAGGAAGAAGAGAATGAAGAAGCTCCTCCTTGACCACCGCCGGACCACCGTTGGAGCCTCGCCGGACCACCGCCGGAGCCTCGTCGGGCCACCGTTGGAGCCTCGTCGGACCACCGCTGGAGCTTCGCCGGACCACCACCTGAGGCCCTCACCCTCGCCGGACCACCGCCGAAACTTTGTCGGACCACCGCCGAAACTTTTTCGGACCACCGCTGGAGCCTCGCCGGACCACCGTCGGAGCTTCTCCGCACCACCACCTGAGGCCCTCACCTTCACAAAAGACCCTCACCTTCACCTGAGGCCCTCACCTTTGCCAGAGGCCCTCACCTTCGCCAGAGGCCCTCACCTTCGCCAGAACATCATCAAAGGCCGTGAGCTCCACCAGAACATCACATGAGGCCCAGACTTCCGTCGAACCACTACTTAAGGCCTTGAGCTCAACCAGGCCACCACCTGATGCCTAGAGTTCTCCTAGAATACTGCCGACTATGGTCCTTCCGACCTTCATCGCCTACTATGGTCCTTCTGACCTCCATCAATTGACAACGGTCTTTCTGACCCAGGTCTCTTGCAAACTACGATCCTTCCGACCTCCATCGTACTATGGTCCTTCCGACCTTCATCAACAAACAACGGTCTTTATGACCCCGGTCTCCTGCCGACTACGGTCCTTCCGACCTCCATCGCCTACTATGGTCCTTCTGATCTCTATCAACTGACAACCGTCTTTCTGACCCAGGTCTCCTGCCGACTACGGTCCTTCCGACCTCCGTCACCTACTATGGTCCTTCCGACCTCATCAACAGACAACGATCTTTCTGACCCATGTCTCCTACCGATTACGGTCCTTCCGACCTCCGCGCCTACTATGGTCCTTCCGACCTTCATCAACAGACAACGGTCATTCTGACCCTGGTCTCCTGCCGACTACAATCCTTCTGACCAAACAAATATGTATATGTAACTCCCACCATGTAATGCAATATATATGATGTGCATTTGCTACATCAATCCAAGGCCTTCTCCCAAGGAAGGGCCTCATTTGTAATCGACTGCAAATACTAGTGGATTCATTCAAACTGGGCCAGACCTCGTGGTTTTTCCCCCTTTTTAGGGGTTTTCCACATAAAAACTCTGATGTCTCTTATGAATGCTACACCCTCTCACTTATCTGATTGTGTGTTGGATCTTCGTACAATGCTAAGACATTAAACTACATATTTCTCTACCGCCGCGAATACTCCAGGACGCAACAGGTGTATTAGTCAACAATATAACGAGCCCAATTCATCATATAACCCAATTCATTAACACAATCAAATTTCACATAGGAATAACACTTCCAAGTTAATTTCAGTTAGTTTAATCAATAAACATTTTGAATTTTGAGATTGATTGAATCATGTGTACATCGAATTTTTGCTTCGACACTCAGCATCTTCGAAAAGAAACAAAATAGCTCTCATGATATGATTTCTGCTTTAGTTGTGGAAATAAGATGAGTAATTATCATTGCAACTACGAATCCACCAGTAATGCTCATTTTTGCATAATTGATATAAACTATTTTTTCATGATTTCTATTTTTATTTCTCCATTCCCTACTATTTTATCAATTAAAAGTAAGATAGAGGATTAATTATAGATAAATAGTTAGGATGGCCGAAGACCTATTTGTTGATAAAATTTGACTAAAGAAAGAAGATCAAAGCTTCGAGTCAATCCTATGACCTCAAATCCAGAACCACACGAAGCCCATCTCTCAAACTAGACCTCTATAAATACTCGATTATGTTATATGTGGAATCTTATTGTGTTAATCAATCGAGTTGTTATGTTATCTCGAACCTCAAAATCTGTCGTGTACACTGGGAAGTGTTGGTGGATGCACCCAAAAATTTTTTCCCCGTACAACGCATCGATGCTGTGTACCTGAACGCTTTGTCGTTGTGTTACTAAGTACCCCAATGTTGAACAACAAAGAGCATAACACCAAAGCGGTCGAAATATGGCACCGCAGCAGATCAAGACAAAGACAGAGCGCTGTAGCTCTGCAGCATTGTCAAAAAGAGAGTGGGCGCTGCAGTGCGCCAAACTGGCGCTACAGTGCTGCAAGACGGACTGAACAGTTATTTTTCTCTTTTTTCTCAAGGGTTATATTCCTTGGGGGTTATAACTTACTTTCTCTTATATTTTCTAATCGAATTAGACGTTGAGAATGGTTTATGTGAGAAGAGAAACAATGAGAGAGTGAGAGAGAAGAGACATATGTACTTATTTTTCCCAATTTTCATCGTGGTTTTTATGGTGAGGTGTGGCTCCGTAGTTTTTTTTCCTTATTTTAAGTTTTTCCCCCAAGCTTGTCTTTTAATTTCCTGGTGTTTTTACTTTCTTACTTGTGTCGTTGTTGTGGTTTTTACTCCTCATCTCTCCCCAATAGATTATTTCTATGAGTTCACATTTGTACTTATTCTCATCATCATGCTTGCACATAGCTTCCTCACTTCTCCAAAATATCAAATTATATGTTTTTTTTAAAAAAAAATAAAATTTAAGCCAATTAAGATAAACTCATACACATATCACATATATAAGACTTGAACTCAAAACCTCTTGATTATTAGCCAAAGCTCGCAACCAAACTGATCAAATTGAGTTGTGCTCTATTCATCTTTCATTTTACATATATGCTTCACTATTATATGAAAAGTCATGATTTTTCATTACTTTCAAAATAATAATGAATTACATGATTTTCTCGATCAATAAAGAGGTAAGTTTATTTTCAAATTAGGAAGTCTGGGTGGACGTAGGCTTCGTTTGGAATGACTTTTTTATTGTTTTCTAAAGTAGTTATATAGTACAAAAGTTTCTTAAACACGAAAATATTTGCATTAAAAAAGCAATAAAAAAAAGTCATTCCAAACAAAGCCATAGTGGCATGTTGCCTAAATTTGTCAAATAAAATTGACATTTCATTTTTGGGGGGAATCTTATATTGAAGTTTGAGGCATTATATAACCAAATGGACACTATAGTTCTATAGATTCATTTTAATAATACATGAAAGATAGATATGAGAAATTATTTTGTGCGGACACCATACCATCTAAAGACGATTAGAACGCGTCACGTCACCCAGTATACAACATTATATAGCCGCGACACACAGCAAGCAGGTGACATGGCGCATTCTGATTCACTTCTAGACGGCATCCGTATCCGCACAAAATAATTTCACGAGAGACAGAGAGGGGAAGAGCTAGTGGGCGGAATTATAGTTCAATTCACTTTTTAAAATAATAATTATAGCACTTATTATGCAAGCAAGAGCTACCATAAATAATCCTTATAATCTAATTAAAATAACCCAAAATTCATATTAACTTGATAAATACAAAATTATCCCTCCAACCAATTACAAGATATTCCTACATAAGTTATATTTATAATAGATAATATTTAATACAATTGTCAAAGGGATTAGGTGAAGATCAAATAAGATATCCCTCTCATGAATCTCTTGCTGATTTGAACTTCTCCATACTCCAATTTATCATATATTGTCCTTACATTGATGGTCAGCTTCATCATTTTCTCTATGAAAGTGAAAGAATGATTGGCCTCTCTATTTTCTTAAAATATTTGGGATTTGCTTAAGCTCCTTCTCATGCCCATAAGGAATCTAAAGTAGAATCTAGGGTTTGGTCCTCTTGATCAACATCTTAGGATTTGAAAATACCAATTCATTGACCTTGCTAGCCCATCTTTCTTCTAGAGTGACCTTCTTGCCTCTTTGAGTAGCTTTGGTGGCCCCTACACAAATATTTTATTTATGCTGTCTAGTTTAGTTTATCTCACATGAAGACTTGGTGTAATCAATTTTATCATTGTCATTATTTTCTTTATAGCTTTAATATAGTTTATACTTAGGCTTCATTTGGGATGACCTTCTTACTGCTTCATAAAGCAGCTTTATAGTATAAAAAATAAATTTTTATACTAGAAAGCTATTTTAAGAAACAGAAAGAAAGTCGTCCCAAAAGAATCCTTGGGCTTGATTTGAGATGATTTGTTTGTTGTTTTCTAAAGCATTTTTTTAATATAAAAATTTCTTAAACTAAAATTTTTTATGCTGAGAAAATATTAAGAAAATCATCCTAAATAAGAAAAATTATTCTTTGCGGAATCCAGACCCCAATGAAAATGTGTCACATCTGGTACCGAGCGGTACCGCGGCTCGATACCGCTCGGTACCTAAGCATAAATCGGACTGGAGACCCGTCTGGTGTCCGTCTGGTGTCCGCACAGAGCCTTGGTTTTTTATGATTTTTCGTGCTGTTTTGATATAGAATTTTTTATTATATTTTCTACCTTAATTTTAATTTTATGTAATCCATTTTATTACTTATTCTACCTTTGTTACAAAGACCTTTTGGAACTTTATCTTCATCATGATGTGATTACAGTTTTTTACAATAATTGCTTGAAGATAATTTAATAAATTTTCATTCTCTACTTCTTTCTATTAACTGCTGCACAAGATGACAAGTCTAGTTCTACAGACCTTCTAGCATAATTTAAAGCTAATATCTTTATTTTATTTTTCCTAATAATTTTTTATTATTCATTGGAATCATGCAGATTTATTTAGTATACATATAATTAACTGCATTACTGTATGGACATGGCACGAATCTTAAGACTCAATGAGAGACAATTGAGTTTCCATACCCGCATTTAGGAGTGTAAGTGTGCGGAGCGGGCTCCCGAGATGCTCGAGCTCGACTCATTTATAGGCTGGGGGGCCAAGCTTAACGAGCTCATGAGTCGTCACTTGATGAAGCTCGGCTTGTGAGCGCGCGAGCTAACTCAAATAATTTATTTTATTTATTAAAATTAAATATTTTGAAAATAATAATAATAAATGTTTAAAATATTTAATAATATAAAAATAATTTAATGTTTAAAATATTTAATGATATAAATATAATTGAATATTTAATGTTTAAAATTAATAATAAATGTTTAAAACATTTAATAAAAAAATTAAATATTTAAATATTTAAAATAATTTATATTTTTAAAAAATCCCATCGAAGCTTACGAGCCAGCTCAAGCTCTTTTAAATTGGGAAGAGCTCGAGTTCGAGCCAATTTTCTGACCGACGAGCCAAGCTCATAAGACCACCACTCAGACTCCACTCTTTTACACCTCTGCCTGCATTAGAACCCATTCAGTTCCTCATCCAACTCGCAAAGCTGTTCATATAAAGAACTTTATCTATGTTTATCAGCGATTTTATCACATCCAGTTTGAAGGAGTTTCTGCTCTGCTAAGTCATCATTGATTGTTCTTTCACCTTCTGTGGAGTTTCCATCAGAACCATCTCAAAATTGAAAAGTTTTATTACAGGAACTAGACTAAGGTTCCTAATTTGACTTGTTGGAAGATAAGGGTATTAGATAGGGCAAATTATTACGTCCGATGTCCGGCTTCGTCCGGACACCAATCCAGACGCACCACGTCATCAAAATACACCGGGACCCAGTGTATTCGGATGACGTGGCGCATCTGGATTGGGTGTCCGACGTCCGGTGACCGGACATATTAATTCGCCATTAGATAGAGGAAGAAAAACTACCAACCAACATTCAATGATACTTTTACTCTGATCAGGAGTTAAGAGAACAAAAGAAGGGGGTTAGGTATAGAGAAAAGAAAAGCAAAGAAAGGTAATAATCTGATTTAATGAAAACTCAATTATAAAGTTAAACCTCTTCCCAATCACCACAATACTCCCCATAAACCCATAGTATCATTTCAAGTACAAACCATTAATATTTCAAACTTCCTCATAACATGGTGCAACCAAAAAATTTTACATTAAGATTGCAAATTAAAAGCTATGTTGCACCGATACGGATACGGCGACACGGATACGGGACACGTCAATTCTTAAAAATACAGGATACGGGTACGGCATGGACACGGCATTATAATTTATAAATTATACATAAAAATTAAGAAAGCAAACAAAGCATAATATTTGAAATAAAAAAAAAAATGACAACAACATCATTTGTAGCCTTGTAGCTTATAATATCAAAATATAAGCAAGCATTAAATGTCTAGTACAACAACAAAAGCATAAACATAAATTATCTAGCACTTGAAGTTTCAACTATTCAATAGAGGGAATTATATAATTATCTTCTTCATTGGTTTGTCTTTGAACTTCTATATCATCTTCGATAAATATCATAGCTTCTAATTCAGGCTCGTCAAGTGAAAGATTAGTAAATTTTAATATTTTCATATCATCAAGAGATTCAAATCCATCTCGAAAATGAGAGAATCTTGCTCGCAACCGTGGAAGTAAATACGACACGTCTTTTTTTTTCGGATTTCTTTTTGTTTTTCAACGGACACTCGTATCGTATACGTGTGTCCTTTTGAAATTAAATAGTATTTTAATTGGATACGGCTTTGGCATATCCGACACGAATCGGTGGAGTATCGGAGGCGTATCTATGTATCGGTGTATCGGATACAGCACGCCTTCATAAATAGGTGTATCGGTGCAACATAGATTAAAAGTCTTTCTTATCATAAACATAGACAAACACATATATAATTTAACAATACTAGAACACAATACCTTATAACTCATATTAATTAAGAGAAGAAAGATACAGATGATGCGGGAACTGTGTATAAAGAAGAAGAGATAGAAAACTGAGACGAAATAGAAGAGGGGAAGGGGAAAGGAGGCTAGCTCGCAAGCTAGAACAAACCCGCAAGTTTTACATTCCAAAAATCATCACAGACTCTCTAAAACTATCACAAAACAACCCCATTTATAAGAGAGAAAAAAAAAAGAAAAAAACAATTAATGCATGGAGTCCAAGCACTTAAGCACCACCCAAACAGCCACTAGAAACTCCTCAAAATCTACAACAAATAGGGACCGAAGGGACAACAGCCAAGGGGAAAACGAAGCATCAAAGCAGCAGTCAATGGGCACAGAAACTGAAGGGACATTAACCCAAACCGTAGGGACAGCTGCAAAGGGGAAAACATAGCAGCCAATGAACACAAAAATCGAAAATCAGCCTAGAGAAGTTCAAACAATTGGAAATTCCAAACAACACACAACACCTAGGGAATTCCAAAAAACACATATAGCACATTGATTGCATCATAATGACACTTAGCATACACAGACAAAGCATAACAAATATAACACAAAAGAAGCTTGCCACAGCTGAAGCAGGTTTTATTGGATAGTATGCCTTATGGCCTTCAGTGTGGCTGGAATGATTAGGCTTAGGGTGTAGTAGACCTAATTTCAGGCCCTCTCAGCTATTCATTTTTCTCATCTGGTGCTAGCGTGAACAAGTTAGATATATATATAAAAAGTATCATTGTATTCTCCTACATCCATGGAAACTAGGAGCCATTGGAAAGTTTAACCCTAATAATACAACTTATATACAGACTAAGCTCTTGGATTTGACACTAGATAAGTAAACGTATGCATCTTGAAGAACGCTTAAGATCTGCATTCAAGCATCAGAATAACAGAGAAAGAAGAGAAGGTAGAATCTGTAGATGATAAATGTAAAACAGTCATTATTTCATATCCTTAGCTGTGGCAGTTCATTGGCTTATATAATGTTTAGCTTCACACATGTGTGCTTGTGATGAAATGGTTTGTTTTATACTAAAGGCTGTGATCTATTCTAGGATGTGCTTGCGGTTATATTGTAAGAGATAATGAGTGATGCTCTATTACGCCCCTTCAACTGATCCAGTGTGCTAATGAGGACGAGTCTGATGTTGTTGTTGTGTATATGATCCCGAATGAATCTATGAACTATTTCTATATGCTTAATCCGAGCATGGAACACTGGGTTATTTGCAAGGGCGATAGAGGAAGTGTTAACAATAGATAAAGGTACTCACATAAATATCATAAAATTAGTATTCAGAAAACAAAAAGGTGCCTGAAGAATGCATGCATATTCTCCTCATCTGAAGTCATGGCTGTACAGAAAAGAACAAGTCATTTCGCTGTCTAGAGCAAGTTCTGCCAAGCTTATGTTTACCATGATGCAGAATGTATTCAGATCACTATAGAAAACTAATTATTTCATGCAACTGCAGTAGCATCTTTCCTGTATTTTCATTACAACTTAACAACCTAACTATAGTGGTAATATAATGGATTTATTATTCTGTGCGGAGTCCGGAGGGTGTCCGGAGACCAATAAAAATGTGCCACATCACCCCATTGCTAGGTACCAAGCTCGATACCCCTAGGTACCGCTGGGTACCAGTACCCAGCTTAACCGGACGGTCCGTACAGAATAATAGCTCCATATAATGACTGAATATATACAATTCTTCAAGTTTAATGACTAGCAATCCACAACCACGTACTGATTGGGAGTAAATAATGAGTTGAGTGTTGGAACAGAAGAGGATCAACAAAACATCTCAAACAAAAAGGTTGGAAAAAAGGAATTAATTACAGTGAATGATGATTTAGAAAAAGAAAATGAAAAATCTAAAAAAGAAAACAAGATTTGAAAAGTGCTTATACGAACTTGCTTCAATAATATAACATGTAACAAAAAAACTTACAGATGAAATTTTACAGGGCTCATGTGACTTAGCAACTTTAAAAATGATTCAGTGATTTCAATCCTCGCAAAAGAATAACCTTCATTATGCTTTCAATCAATTCCATGAAATAACGAATATTCAAAGATCAGTTGTCCTCTCATTCTCAGAACCCAAGCGCTCGAAGACTTTCCATAAAGATTAAAGAATAATTTCTACAAAACTCGCTTTTAATCCCATCTAACATCAACTTCAATGGGACTTTCTCCTGCCATGCAAAGGAGGCGGGCACCCCTCAAAAAAATCAGATAAGGCAATCTCAAGATCCTCGGCTGAGTACTTAATATACATCTCAGGGTGTCTCCCACTCTCTATATGTTGCCTGAACCGTCCCAAAAAGGCCCTATAAGCAGGAATCAATCTCTCCGATATTGAAATCCTTAGCTCCTCCCTCAGCTGAGACTCAGGCACGAACCATGCAGCCTGAGTTCGGTGAACTTCGTCAAACGCAGCATTGAAAGCTTTGAATCTATCTCTCAAAGTTGATTTTGAGACAGAAGATGAGAAGCTTCCTCCTACATGTAACCCCTCATCTCTCAAGCAATGGAGGATCTTCACCCACGTTGCTCTCACATAGCTATTAGCTAGCTGCCGGTACTTTGCCGTCAATTTTTTCAGGTAATCATCCCCAATCATTTCCTGCAACTCAGGGGAGCCCTTCACTTTCTGGACAATGTAATGAACGTTATTCATTAAGAATAGGTGGGAGAGGGCAGCATCCTTATAGAGCTGTGCCTTACTCTCCATATTGAATTGGAGAACAAAGATTATCCAAATTAAATGAGATGCAAGCGGGGACTGTTTTGCCGGCTCCGGTAAGTCTACTTCCGGTAACCCTACACCGGTTTCATCGCCCGGCAACCGATGGATCGCCGGCGGCCTTGATACGATCAGCTGAATCAGCGTCTGCTTGTAATCCGAAATGAGACTGATGTAATTCATTACATACCTCGTAAGCGGGTGCAGAGTACCACCAGGAACAGCAATTTTTGAGGGCTCTCTTAGAACGGCATTCTCAAACTCTGATAAGATTCCTCGAACGGCCTCAGCAAGCCTGGCGATGATATCAGATACCTGGGTGTTGAGTGATTCCAATGCCCTGGATTGGAAAATAACGGCAACGTCGGGAAGTAAATCTGTGAGGGCATCATGAAGGTCGAGGATCTTAAAGAGCTTCTCCGGAGAACGGCGGCCGATGCTGATTGCCTCGGCGAAGCTCAGCAGTTGCACGGCCGCGCCCTTCACCGTTTCAACAAAAGGGGCATCGTCTCCAGCGAGGCCCGCGAATATGAGATCGCAAAGGCGGCGCTCGCTGGCAAAAATAATACGTATACAAACTCTGGCAGCGCGAATCCAGCGACGGATCTTAGATTCAAGAACCACCCAGTCCAGCCGCTGAACATCGCCGATGCTGAGCCTCTCGATCCCCAGATGGCGGAAACAGAGCTCCACCGCGGACTTGCGGACGCTTCCATAAACCTGAAAACACTCGCGACTGTAGCCGGAGGCAATCATCCGGTCGGCGATACTGCGGAGATCCTGACTAGCATCGTCAGGGAGGAGATCGATCTCACGGATGCTGCTTGTGGAACGGTAGCTCGGCGTGCTGCTCCCCCCGAGGTTACCACTGCTCCCCGCGCTCCGCCGAAGGTCCAATCCCTCTTCCGCGGCGTCAGGCTCGGGTAGATCTGATGCCAAGTCACCGGAATCAGATCGGGGGAGGGAGAGTGAGTTCAGATCGACGATTGAATCGATCTCAAATGCGATCGCACGGGATACCAGTATGTGGCGGAACTCGTCCTCGAGTCGTACCATGGCGATCTGGATTGTACTGGCCGGTGTCCCGGACTTCCTAGGGCTACCGCTGGTTCCAGCCGAGTTCCTTACGGCGCGGCGGATCTCGTCGACGGCGTGGAGGTATCGCTCAGCCTCGGCGCGATCTCCGCCATCGAATAACATGCGGTCTGACGGCGAAGACGTCGGGTCCCAGTGAAGGATGAGCTGCTCGGCAGCCTTAAGATCTGCCGCCGCCGTCGCCGCTGGGGGAGTAGGAAAGGCGTCGCTGCCATCAAAGCCGTCCATTACGGTGAAGGTCGAGGCCGAAGGGAGGTGACTCCGCGATCGAGGACTTGCAACTACGGTGGCCCTCCTTTTGGTCTTTTATCGATCTCTTTGCGCGACGAAAGAGATCGACGATGTTTGACTTTTGACCAGCTATGCTCGACGGCGCTTGCGGGCGACGGCATTGAAAATATAGCAAGTCTGCTCGTACCATAGTATTCTAATGCGACGTCATCGTGGTCGTCCATCGAAAAATAGAATCCTGTAAATGCAATTAGTATTAGGAGTCCATGTTTGTTTTGTCCTTGGACGCCTTGTCAATTCCACAATTAGGGTGTCAAACATTTTTTTCGGGTCAGATCCGATTTAAATTGGAAAATGGCATGCTCTTAACAAGTCTGATCCAAATTCGGCCCGATCGCAATCGATATAACCGACCCACTAACTTAGTTGAGTGCGATGGACGAATGATAATGGACAGAAGAGTTAAGGGAGAGGATGAGCACGAGCAGATGAGTACAAAGCTAAACGAGAGGTTGAGATGCGATTACGGACCGGTCAAACGGTTTGCATTCGGGTTTGTGGACTAATCCGAACAACGATATTTCAATCGGGTCAAAAACTTAAACTCAAAGTCGATCGGTTTGTTAAATGAGTCTATTTGAACTTAGAATTTTTGGGTCGGAACTAAGTTGAGTTTTCAGGTCGTGTCATATATTAACATCCCTAATGACAATAAACATGTATGCATCGAATTCATCGTGTTTGTTTTTGTACCTGAGTTGTAATTTAACTCTAAAAATGAAATTTACTTACGTTTTGTGTAAATTTAAAAAACAATAAGAAAGTTGTCTCAAACTGAATCATAAACTTGTTGATTTAACAATTACTAAATCTCTTGGTTATATTTTATTAATAACAATCCATATTGTTACATCCTAGAATATTTGCGGCGGTAGAGAAATTTATAGTTTAACATCTTAGCATTGGACGAAGATCCAACACACAAACAGATAAGAGAGAGTAGCATTTATAAGAGACACTAGAGTTTTTACGTGAAAACCCCTAAAAATGGGGAAAACTACGGGGCCTAGACCAGTTTGAATGAATCCACTTGTTTTACAGTCGATTACAAATAAGGCCCTTCTTAGGGAGAAGGCCTTGGCTTCATGGTACAAATATTCATCATATAGAGCGCATTACATGGTGGGAGTTACAATAATCAACATAGACATATTTGTTTGGTCATCAGGACCATAGTTGATAAGATAGATGTCGAAAAGACCATAGTTGGTAGGAGACCGGGGTTAGAAAGACCGTTGTCTAGTGATAGAGGTCGGAATAACCATAGTAGGTGACGGAGGTCGGAAGGACCGTAGTCGACAGGAGATAGGAGTCCAAAATATCGTAGTTGGCAGAAGACCAGGCTCTGAAAGACCATTATCTGGTGATGGAGGTCAGAATGACCATAGTAGGCGACGGAGGTCGGAAGGACCGTAGTTGGTAGGAGACTAGGTCTGAAAGATCATTATAGTAGGGCGGTACTCTGGTAGAACTCTAGGCCTCAGGTCGTGGTCCAACAGAAGTCCGGGCCTCAAGTGGTGGTCCGGTAGAAGTTCGACCTTAGGTGGTGGTCTGGCAGAGCTCAGAGCCTCAAGTGGTTGTCCGACAAAGGTGAGGGCCTCAAGTGGTGGTTCGACAGAGCAACAACATCAGACAGTGGTCCGGCGGAGGCGAGGGCCTGAAGTGGTGGCCCTACAAAGCTCAGAACTTCAAGGGCGGTCCGGCGGAGCAACGATGTCAGGCGGTGATCCGGCGGAGGTGAGGGTCTGAAGTGGTGGCCCAGCGGATCTTAGAGCTTCCAAGTTGTGTTATGGCGGAGCAACAACGTCAGGCGGTGGTCCGGTTAAGGTGAGGGCCTCAAGTGGTGGTCCGGCAGAGCAACAACGTCAGGCGGTGGTCCGACGGAGATGAGGGCTTAAAGTGGTTGTCCGGTGAAGGCGAGGGCCTCAAGTTGTGGTCCGGCGGAGCAACGATGTCAAGCGGTGGTTCGGCGGAGATGATAGCCTGAAGTGGTGGTTCGGTGAAGGCGAGAGCCTCAGGTGGTGGTTCGGCGGTGGTCGAGGAGGAGCTTCTTCCTTCTATTCCTTCTCTTTTCTTATTGCTTGGATCCCCTTTCAAGAGAAATGAGGGGTCTATTTATAGATTTATGGAGTGGAATGGCCCATAAATAGGTGAGAGATCAAGGGTAAATGGGGAGTGGTTGGATGGACGGCCAATGTTGAATCCCTTGATTGTGGACTATTCATCAGACAATTGAAGGTCTTAATGATGCCGGAATTTGGCGATCTTGGGCTCGTTGGATTCTTCTCGTCGAACCGCTCGATTCGATTATAAGCATGTCATGTCTGGAAACCGTTTGGTAACCCAAATTGTGGTTTGAACCTTCTAACGACGCTTCGGGTCCTTGATTTGGACCCATTTGTGTCGTTGGGTTTATATTTATGAGACGTTCAGTTTGACTATAAGTTTGCTTAAATCAGAGCTCAGATGGTCCCAATTTTAATTTCGAAAGTTTCCAACTTGATTTTGCATTGAGATTCATGCCCGGTCAAGATAAATTTTTTAGGACGTATCACATATGATTGGAGAAATTTACAAAATCAACTAGAATAACAAACCTTCTAATTGTTAGGTATCAAGCTCACCTAATTACTAAGTGTTGTTATGATTACTATAGTTTGATGCAAAAACATACATCTTCTATAAGAAACATTAGGATGAGGCTCCGAGAAGGAGAGTTGTCGATCAATGGCTAATAATATAAACATAATGCCGAGAAGATGATATTAAGTTTTAAGGTGAAGCTAATGTCGATAAGGTATTGATTATAAGAGGAAGATAAGAATGGGTACACTCCTAAGATGAGTCATCAAGAAGATTGACATCATGAAATGACTCATTAATTAGGTAGTTCTCTAAACTTTTTCAAAACGGATTGATTTTTTCAAACTCTAAAGTTTGCTGGTATGAACAATGTAAACTCATTAGGAGGGAGAGAGAGAGAGAGAGAGAGAGAGAGAGAGAGAGAGAGAGAGAGAGAGAGTTCATGTATTAAAGATTTCAAGATTTAGAAAGAAAATTAGTCAGGTTACACGATGAAAATGTCAAGAGCGAAGCATTATGACATAGAAAATGGACACAATATTTATATCGATTTGGTTAAATGATATACATCTATTATTGAGCCAGCCAAGAAAAAATAAATAATCAAAATTTCAAAATATAATAAATGAATATGAGAGCTACATAATAGCCTTTTGTTTTTAATTTATAAGCCTTTTTTCAATGTTAAATACAGTCAATAAAAAAAAAAAGTTAAATACAGTCAACCATAAGCCAACCACAATTCTTGATCATCCTTTGCCTTATTTTATAACCATTAAAAAATTCAATTATAATTGTGAAATCAAAAGTTATAAATTATTAATTGCACATTTGCTATGATTTTGTCATCCAAATCATAATGTGACAAAAGAGCTTCTAATTTTGAGCGTACGAAATTCTTAAAAAAAAAAAATCTCTCTATTTTTGTCAATAAATAAATAAATAAATATTAGACAAACATAATTTTATCACTTTAGGGCCACATAGAGCGTATTTATAGAAAGTTAAGATTTTATTTGGGAAATTTTTTTTACTTTTTAAATTGCAATCATAGTTGCTATCTGGTTACTATTTTTTGTTGCTTTTAAAAAAAATTTAGGCTAGAAAGCTGAATAAAAAAAATAGTTTTTCTATAATAATTATGCAATAAATTTTATAAAAATTTATAACCGTTTCAAACAGGTCTTAAGTTACGTATTTATTTGAAAGTATAATAATTTATTTTAATCAAAGAATACAATACCCTAGAGATTTTTTATTTATTTATTTTTTAATATTTTGCCGTCACCAAAATTCAACTAGAGCTGAATGAACAATGAATATATATATATAATAATAATAATAATGAAGTGTTTGTTACAGAACAATTGCCACCGAACACGGCTGACCACAAAATGAACCAAGAATTATGACTGATGACGTGTAACTCATTTCACCTTATTGTTTCTAGGGGTGTCAATATTTGACACGACCCGAAAATCCGACCCGAAAAAATCCGGGTTGGACCCGACCCGTTTGATAAATGGGTCGGGTTCGGGTTCTCAAATTTGACCCGTTTATCAAACGGGCCAGGTTCGGGTTAACCCGACGGGTTGCCGGGTCAACCCGCAAACCCGTTTATTTTAAAAAAAATTGAATTTTTCGCTGCCCGGCCGCTGCCCGCTCTGCCCTACCGCTGCCCGCCGCTGTCGATTCCGAAATTCAAACCTGCGCGCGTCACCCACTGCCGGGTCACGGGTCGAGTCGGGTCAACCCGGCAACCCGGCCGGGTCGGGTACGGGTTGAAATGGCCGACCCGTTTTTGCAAACGGGTCGGGTTTGGGTTGACCCGTTTAGATTCGTGTCTGGTCGGGTTCGACCCGAGCCCGACGGGTTGACCCGAATTGACACCCCTAATTATTTGCTAGGGATAGTGGGTGGGTTTCAAGGCGTGAACTATTAATTTTTTTCCGGATTTACATACATACTATTTTATTTTATGTTATTTACATATCTATCAAATAAAATATTAATAATACATGTTTATCATTCATAGAACAAATTTGGATGCATGAAATAAAATATTAAAGTTTATAGGATGATATGAATGGTAGAAATGAATTATAGGAGTGATATATTTGATATTAAAATTTTATATGATTGGTAAACATGTGATATTAATATTTTGGGTGTTAGATATGTAAATAGAATGAAATAAAATGATATGCATGTAAATTTTCCTTTTTTTCAATAGAAAATAATTATATATATTTTTCCTCATAGTTATGATGTAAAAATAATTGAGAATAAAAGTAGAAGAGAAACATTTTTAAAAAAATTAGTAATTGTATATAAATATTGTGTCCATTTTCTATGTTATATCCAAAGAAATTGACCCTATATTCAAATCATACATAAATTGTCGTTTAGATAAAATTTACTCTTAATTATGATTCATATTTCCGTAAGAAGTCCTACAACTCATTATTAGATAAAGGTAACTATTCTTTGATAAGGAAAAAGTGAGCGTTTTTATTGTGTAAATAAGATTTTTGTATAGAACTAAAAGTCTAATTGAGACCCTTTTTTGCTAATTTATTTTTTAGATATCATTATAGTACGATTTGATTACTATTTTTATGGTTTTTTCATTATTTTTCAAATATTTTTAAATGGAAAGTTGATTTCTACAATTATAATAATGAATTTATTTTCTCCACACCAATGTCGTCTGACTACGATCCTTTCGACCAACTTCGTCTGACTATGATCTTTTTGACCTCCGTCACTCATCGACTACGGTCTCTTCAACTCTAGACTATGATCTCCCGACCGCTATCTCCCAACTATGGCCTTTCTAAGCTCCGTCGCTTGTTGATTACAAACTCTCAAACTACCATATCTAAACCTCGATCTCCCCGACCACCGTAGCCCGAATACGGTCTTTTCAACCTCCGCCACCCGTCGACAATGGTCCTTCCTACCATTTTGCCCGACTACGATCCTTCTGATCTCCATCGCCTGTCAATTACAGTCTAACCACCGTTTTCAGACTACAGTCACCGTGACCTCCGTCGTCTAACTACTGTCTTTCCAACCTATGTCACCTCGACTATGGTCCTTCCAACGTACATCACTCGTTGACTATGGTCTTGCCAACCAAACAAACATGTCAATATTGATTCTTACAATTCTCACCATGTAATGCACTCTATATGATGTATATTTGCTACATCAAGCTACGACCTTCCCTTAAGGAAGAACATAATTTGTAATCGACTGAAAACACTAGTAAATTTACTCAAACTGGGTCATTCCCCATGATTTCCCCCTTTTTAGAGATATTCATGTAAAAACTTTGGTGTCTCTTATGAATACTATGCCTCTGTCATTTATTTGATTGTTTGTTGGATCTTCGTACAAGTCTATGACGTAAACTTTATATTTTTATATCACCACAAATATTCCAAGACATATCAGTTATAAATATTCTAGCAATCAATAAAATTTAACAACTAAAGCTTTTGCAACAATGAGTATACTGAACTTTTTATGGAAGTACGAAGCTATATGTGGGAAGTAAATATCACAATATCCAAGTTCCTCTATTTTACATTTTGGAAGTCACTATCATGAAGTTCTTTTTTTTGGAAATATTTAGGTCAGTTAAGATAAGTTCATACATATAACATATATGCAAGTCTCAAATTAAAGACCTCTTAATTGGTAACAAAAAATTCAAACTAAAAGATGAAGATGAGCCCCATACTATCTCGAAGATAAAAACATGATGCCATTAGTTAAAAATCAATGCTCATAATTCCTAGTCCATTTTGTGGTCCACATTTGGGTTAATAAAAAAAACCATTTTTTTAATGAGATTTTGGCTTTGTTTGAGACAGTATGTTTACTATTTTTTAAATACAATTGTTGTGTCTTAGAATATTCACGGTGGTAGAGAAATATGAAATTTAATATCTTAGCTTTGTACGAAGATCCATCACACAAGCAAATAAAAGAGAGGGTGCAACGTTCATAAGAGATAACAGAGTTTTTACGTGGAAACCCCTGTAAAGAGGAAAAATCACGGGGCCTAGGGTAGTTTGAATGAATCCACTATTATTTGTAGTCGATTACAAATGAGACCTTTCATTGGGAGAAGGTCTTGGGTTGATATAACAAATGTAAATCATATTACATGGTAGGAATTGAAAGAATTAGTATTGAAATGTTTGTTTAGTCGATAAAATCATAATCGGCGGGCGACGGAGGTCGGAAAGACCGTAGTCTGGTGATGGTAGTTGGAAGGACTATTATTTGGCGATGGAGGTTGGAATGACCGTAGTAAGTGTAAGATATTGGTCAGAAAGACCGTTATCTGGTGATGGAGGTTAGAAGAACCGTAGTTGATGGGAGACTGATCAGAAAAAACATTGTCTAACGATGAATGTCAAAAGGATTGTAGTCAGCGGGAGATAATGGCTGGAAAGATTTTTGTCTGGCGAGGGAGGTTGGAAGGACTGTAGTAGGCGATGAAGGTCAGAAGGACCATCGTCGGTAGGAGATAGGGGTCAGAAAGATTGTTATCTGGTGATAGAGGTCAGAAGGATCGTAGTAGGCGACGAAGGTTGGAATAACTATAGTTTGTAGAAGATAGGGGTTATAAAGACCGTTATATGGAGATGGAGGTCGTAAGGACAGCAGTTGGCAGGATATATGGGTCAGAAAAATGGTTATCTGGTGATAGAGGTCGGAAGAACCGTAGTCGGTAGGAGACTGGTGTCAAAAAGTCCGTTGTCTAGCGATGGAGGTCGGAAGGAATGTAGTAGGTTACAGAGGTCGGAAGGACTAAATTCAGTATGACACAAGGGTTAGAAAGACCGTAGTCGTAAGGCGATGGTACAAAGGAAGTCTGAGCGTTATTCGGTGGTCTTGTGAGACTGCGACTTCTATCAGTGGTTCGTCGGATATTTGTGCCTTAGTCGGTGGTATGGTGGTGGTTTGATAGAACTTTGTAGTTAGACGGTGGTCCGGTGGAAGTCCGGTGTCGGGCGGTGGTCCTGACAGAAGTTCGGTGTTAGGAGGTGATCATGATGGAAGTCTGGCATCAGGCGATGGTCCGGTGGAACTCCTGTGTCTGGTGGTGGTTTGACAGAACTCCGACGTCGAGCGATGGTTCTGCAGAACTCCGACATATGGTGGTGGTCTGGCAGAACTCCGACGCCAGGTAGTGGTTGGGCAGAACTCCGACATAGGGTGGTGGTCCGACAAAACTCCAGCGTCAGGTTGTGGTCCGACGGAAGTCCCTGCGATGGTCGAGGAGGAGCTAGGAGGCAAGAACGATCTTCGATCTCTCTCTTGATTCATTGCTTGGGGGTCCTCTTTCATGAGAAGGGGGGTGGGGGGTCTTTTTATAGATTTTCTAGATGGCATGATTTGTAAATAGATGGAAGATCAGGGGCAAGTTGGAGTGGTTTAGATGGACGGTCGATGTTGATTCCATTTATTATAAATTGTTTATTGGACATTTGAATGTCATAGTGATTTCAGAATTTAGTGATCTTGGGCTCGTTAGATTCGTCTCGTCGAGTCGCTCGATTCAACTATAATCATATCAGTTTGGAAACGGTTTAATAATCCAACTTGTGGTTTGAACCTTCCAATATCGCTTCGAGTCCTTTATTTGAACTCATTTGGGCTCAGATTGAGTCGATTTTGGTGTCGTTTGGTTCATAATTCTGAGACGCTTAGTTTGACTTTAAGTATGTTGAAAGTGGAGTTCTGATGGTCCCAAATTTATTTTCAAAAATTTCCAACTTGATTTAGCCTTGAGATATGAGTCCAATCAAGATGATTTTTTGATGATGTATCAACAATAATTTCAATTTTAGCTATTTTTAGATCGACGACTTTGTAGCTTTTTTGCCAATTGTATTCTTTACACTCTTTTGCTTGAGCTTTTTTTTTTCTACCTTTTCTTTTTGATAGTTTGTTTCGCCTCTTACTTACATGTAACTAGTTTCTTTAATGGAAATGGGTTCTGTCCTTAATTTTCTAAACAAAAAAAAAACAATAATTTTAATTTTAAAAAATAAATTATCTTAAAAATAATAAATAAAGCGGTCAAAAAATTATTTATTAGTTTGATGAATTAAAACTTTTATACGTTTGCCTTAAAAAGCCAGCTAATATTACGTAAATGTGCGTTCTATGAGATTCTGAAGTTAAAGAACAGGTGTTCATATAAATTTATAACTTTTTTTTTTTTTCAGAAAAGAAGAAGAAACTTTTAGAAAAGTTTTTTTTTGGGAAAAAGTTGTGTGCTCAAAATTTGAGCTCTTCCCCCCCCCCCCCCCCCCCAAAAAAAAAAAAAAATTGAACTCTTTTTATCCGATACGACTTATTTGTACCGTGACGTTCTCGATAAAATCATATCTAATACGTCCCCAATATTTTAAAATTTCAGAAAAATTATATATTTTTTGTTAATGATGATAGAATAAATCATCGGTCAGTAAATCCATGTAAATAAAATTTATGTCAAATTGTTATGATCACAATTTTAATTAAGATGCTTTCAATATTATTAAATTTATTTTAAAACGAATATAATATATAATAATTAATATCATACTAAAATCAAATAAATTAATTTTTTCTGAAATTCAGTCTAATTATTTTTAGTCAGTATATTGTAATTTATTTTTTTTATTATAATTGGTGATATGTGATTGGCCATGCATGATTGGTTGCACTAAAAGGATATTATATAAATTAAAGATTGATTTGTGCGACTAAAATTATCGATACAAATGAATGAAGAATTGTGAAAGATATATTTTTTTTTGAATATGCTGATATCAATTTTTTTTTTGAAAAATTTTAAGAAAGAAAATACAAATTAAAAATTTAAAGAAATTTAACTATTTTCATACTAAGTCCAACCATTAGAGAGACCGTAGTTGGCAGTCAACATGATCGTAATTGTATGACGGTGGGTGGAAGGATCATAGTCGGGCGGCGTTGGTGTTTATGTAGCGACGACCAGTGGTTTGGCGAAAGTCAGATGATAGTTGGTGGCCGGGCGGAAATTTGACGTCGGTAGCAACCAAGAAGAGTTCTTGTGATAATCGAAGAATGGTGGACGTCCTATGACGACTAATGGTCTGGAAAGAGATCCGGCAATAGTTGATGAAAATGGAGCTCCATTAGTTTTCTCCTTTTTTTCCTCTCCCATCATGTGAAGAATAGGTGGCTATTTATAATTTTTTGGGAGTGTTATGACTCGTAAATATCCAATAGATCAAAGGCATGCTAAAAGTGTTCCATTAGATGGCTCATATTTATTCTCTTGATCATGAAGCATTTATCAAGTATTTTGATGTCTTGGAGACGTCAGAGTTGAGTGATCTTGGGCTCATTGGATTCATCTTGTCGACCCCGCTCCATTCGACTTTGAGTATGTCATATTTGAGCATCATTCAGTCATCCAATTAATGTTATGAAGCTTCTAAAAAGTTTTTGATCATTTGGTTTGAAACATTTGTGCTCAGATGGATTGCTTTTGGTGCTGTTCTTCTCGTATGTCTGAGATCTTCAATTTGACTATAAGTTTATTAAAACCAGAATTTAGATGACCCATTTTAATTTTGAAAATATTTAATATAGGTTTGCGTCGAGATTCGTGCTCCATCAAAACTATTTTTTATGAAGTATATATATATATATATATATATATATAATAAAGAGAAATTAACAAACACATGTGACCAATTTTTATTTTTTTTAATTTAAAAACTTAATTTTATTGAGAGAGGTCACGAGAGAGGAGGGGAGAGAGAAATACCAGTTTAGATATTTATATATTACATTATATATTTTAAATATTAAAAATATAAAATTTAAATTATATTTAAACTAGAAAATTTATATAATATTATTTAAAAACCTTTAAAATACTAGTTAAATTATGCGGATATTTAAATTTTAATTATTTCATACTCCTCTTAATTCTGTTAAAAAATTTTTTTTTTTTGTGACCTAAAATCACTCCGGTCGACCCATTATTCAAGCCACACCAATTTACATCTATTCCTTTTGAAACTAACCCCTTTTAGAAATTTGTTGTCACATAGCTCACCTTGGCCTATTGGTTGAGAACTTAGGCTTTCAATTAAGAGGTCTTGGATTCGAGTCTTTGTATGCATTATATGTATGAATTTGACTTAAATGGCCTAAATGTCCAAAAAAAAAAAAATTGTTATCCTCTTCTAAAAAAGAAAAAGAAAAAAAAGTTGTTCTTTTTTATTTTGTTTGCGACGTGCACCAGCCAGGCGACGGACCAAGCACTGCGAACTGCCCGTCCTGCCCGGTCCCTTTCGGGCACATTCCCAGATGGTCACGTGTAATTGTAAGATAGCTGAATGACAGCTAGAGTCTCATACTTTTTTTTTTTTTGGGAAATTTGGGGCCAAAGCCCATCTATAAAAAAGAGGGGACTACAAGTAACTAACTAGCAACCTGCCCTAAAACAGAGGCAGGGCAGAGAGGTGAAATAAAAATTACAATTAAGGAAGAAAAAACCTATACCACTAATACCCAAAGAAAAAACAAATTGTGGTATACAAAAAGTAAATAAATCAGGACTCAGGTATAGGCTGTAGCGAAGAACGAACGGGACAGCCATCGGCGGCTAGAGGGACAACCCCTGGTTGCCATAAAGACCCTCCAAGGAGCGTAGCTACAACGATCATCATCGTCCTGCAAAAATCTGGAGTGCCGAAAAAAAACCAAGCTCCCTGGTTGCCGAGACGGCCATCCAAGGAGGATGCCAGCGAGCCAAAAAGTAACCCAGTTGAGCAAAGTATCTAGGGAGACATTCCCTAACAGAAGCAGATAGTGCCAAAAAACTAACATACAGGGAAACTCAATCACGATAATAGATGTAAAAACTGATGACTGTTCTTCCAATTTTTCAGCTTGGCCAATGCAGTTTTTTTTAATTTTACTCACCACCGTGGAGTGACAATCAATAGTATTTCCAAAAATTCTATCATTACGGGCACGCCAAATGTAGTAGATAGCCATATTAATAAGAAGGGAAAGGAAATTTAACATGCCAGCAGAATCAGAAATGTCTTCCAGCAGATCAAACACTTGGTAAAGATTAGGACGCAGCAGCAGCGTATGAGAATGGGGAATCAGAGAGTTAAGGATCCCAAAAGAAAAATCACACTCAAAGTAAAGGTGAGTGTGAGAATCTCTATAATCCTGGCAAAAAATACAAAACGGATTCACATTAATACCCCTTTTCAGTAACAGATCAGCCATTTTTAACCCATTTCTAGCAGCCTGCCACCCATAAGCATAATAGCGGATAAAGGAGTGTTTATGCCAAACAAAATGATGCCAAGAAACCACAGAAAAATGCTTAAAAAATTTTTTGCGGAACATTTTATTAGTAGGCTTCTCTGCATTGTACCAGAGGCAGCCAACCTCTGTATTCCAAATATGAACAGAAGAAATGCGCCTAGTCAGATAAATGGGCCAGCTAGGGGGGCAGTTCCAATTACCATTCCGCAGAATGTGAGACACAGGTTCACTGCTTAAAGAGCTCATCCTCCCATTATCATCATAATGATTCAGATACTCCATCAGAGATTTCCCAGAACACCACGGATCCCAGAGAAGCGAATGTAGGCTATTGGGAATAATTCTAAGCGTGAAACAATGTTTGAATTGAGTAGCAGTCAAGCACAGACTCTTCCAGAAATGAGAGCGACGTTTGGGGAAAGGATACCAGAGGGAGTGATAAAGATTGCACCAACAGTTAAAAAGGGGATTTTCACCATTTAAGAATCTCCAGATAATAGAACAACTAAAATTGTGAGATAAGGAATCCAAAGAGGGCAGCCCAATACCACCATTATGCTTAGGCAAACAGGTATCCTTCCATGCAATCAGCCTAAGCTTCTTCACATAAATGTCACAAGAGAAGAGAAACCAAGAGCAAAGCTTGTTTAAGACTTTGAAACAATGCTTGGGTAAGATGCTTCCTCTAATCCAATATGCAATAGTGTTAAATATCGTAAATCTCAAAAATTGGATTCTGCCCCCAAAAGAAAGGAATTTAGCCCTCCAACCCTCTAAAGCCTTGGTAACTTTCAAAAGCAGAGACTGGAAATCAGCAAAAGAAGGCTTCTTAACCGAAATGGGAAAGCCTAAATATTTAGGAGGGGTTAAAGTTTGCTGGATATCAAGCATATCACATATAGTGTCACTTAAAAGGCAATTCTTAGAAAAAAAAAAAGAATAGAACTTTTAGAGGGGTTAATTTTCAGCCCAGAGGAAGCCTCAAAACGCTTCAGAATATCCAACAATGAAGCAGCTTCAGTGTGATTCGCCTTAGAAAACACCAATAAATCATCAGCGTAGAGGAGATGGGTAATGGCAGAATTACCCAAGGTGATACCTTCAAAGCAATGGTTGTTTTTTGCTTCTTCAAAGCAGGCCGAGAGGCCATCCATAGCAACAATGACCAGATAGGGAGATAACGGGCAGCCTTGTCTAAGTCCATTGGAAGAACAGAAAAAACCTTCAAGAGAGCCGTTAATAGCAACAGAGAAATAAATGTCAGAAATACAGGACTCAATCCAGGAGGTAAAAAGGGAGGGGGGGGGGGGAACCTTTTGCAAGCAGCCGAGAAAGCAGAAATTCTTTGGAGACAGAGTCAAATGCCTTATGAATGTCGAACTTAGCACAGAAGAATTTGTGCTTGGAGGAAGAGTTAAAATGACCCAGAACTTCAGACGCAAGGATAATGTTATCCGTAATAATCCTATTTTTTATGAAGCCGGCTTGGGCAGGATTAATGATAAAAGGCATTACCAGTTTCATTCTATTAGCCAGCAATTTAGCAATGATTTTGTAGAAAGAGTTGCACAGAGAAATCGGTCTGAAATCATTGACAGAAGTGCCATGAGAGCTCTTAGGGATAAGTGCAAGAACAATATTTTTTGCTTGCTTAGGCAAGAAAGAAGTGGAGAAAAAGGATTGAACAGCACGACATAACTGTTTGCCAATAGTGTTCCAAGTGGCCTTGTAGAATTCGAAGGTGAAACCGTCAGGGCCCGGAGCCGCATTAGAAGGAGAAGAGAAAATAACAGTTTTGATATCTTCAATGGAGAAAGGAGCGATCAGGGCAGCCCTTAACTCAGACGGGATAATATTCCCAATAGGGAGGCAGTCAGTGCCGGTGGGAGGCGCCCCATTGAAAAGGTTCTGATAATGGTCGATAAAAGCAGAGGAGATACCATCAGGTGAGGTGAGCAGGACATCATTTGTAATATCAAAATCTGCTCCAGGATCGTCCAGGACATCATTCTCAGTGGAAATTCTGCTCCAGAATGTGCCCAGATTTGCTCCAGGTGATTTTCTGTACACATCGTCCAGGCCGATTGAGGACATCGTCCAGGCCGATCGGCACTGTAGAAAATATCGGCCTGAAAATAGTCCTGGGAACCGTCCAGGACGATCCAAATTGGTCTGATCGTCCTGGGACGATCTGGCGATCGGCCAGGCCGATCTGAGTATTATAAAGCTGATTTTAGTCGTTTTGAAGAGAGAGAAAAAAATAAAAATATCTGATTTTTATCTGAGGAGAGAGAAAGTCGGGAGATTCTGGGGAAAAGTTGATTTTCGGACGACGCGGAGCCGTTTTCGTCCGAAGAGACTGTTCGAGAAATTGCTGTACGCAAGATAAGGCACAATCCGACTTTCTCAATTTTCAGAACCGTCGCTGTTGGCGGTATTTTCTGTCCGGATTTCGTTTCCGTTAGTGATTTTCGTCCGTATCTTTTGATTGGTTCAGTTTTTACCGCGTAACTTTCTGTATATTGTTGACGTGCCGGGTGTGCACATTTTGGTTATTTTTCGAAGATTTTTGTCCGGGTATTTTTTATTCGGCGGTATTTTTAGTCGACTGCATTTTTCTGTGAAATTGAAAATTATCTGTGCAGTAGAATAAATGTTCTGAAATGTTGTTATTTACATTCTGTGCGAATTTGGTAAATTTTGATTTGCAGGAAATTTTGTGTAAATTCCGTATACTGCCGTTGTGCTGCCCAATTTTTGTCTGATTTCTGATTTGCCCGGATTTCTTCTGAATTGAAATGTTATCTGTATGTGCTATAAAAAGGGAGTTATAAGGGGCCTGGATCCTATGAGATTCAGTTAGTGTCTGGGGAAATCTTAGTTGAGCTCAAATTGGAGAAATATCTGTTCTGTTCCGGATCCGAGGAATTCTGTTGTTGTGGTGCCGTGAGCATACTTAGTTATTAATTACTCAGAGAATTTCTAGTGCCGTGAGCACATGGGAGATATAAGGGTCAGAATCCATAGTGATTCTGTTTAGTTTAGTTTTAGCTATGAAATATTATCTGATATCTGAGTTAATCTGATTCTGCTTTCCGTATCTGTTCTGTAAACAATTATGATTCTGATACGATATGATCTGCAATTCTGATTTCTGATTCTGTTGACGTGATATGTCTGATCTGTTCTGTTTCTAATTTGATACGGCTTCTGTTTCCGTACAATTCTGTTAATTTGATATCTGTTCCGTTCAGTTTTGTTCTGATATGATTTGAAGTTTTGATTTCTGTACTATTCTGACTCTGTTGATTTAATCCGTTCTGATTTGTATTCTGATGTGATATCTGTTCGTATATGTTCTGATTTGTTCTGTTTCGTTCTGATAAGTTCCGATTTGGATATTTGTCTGATTCTGTTCCGATTTCTGTACGGATTTCTGTCTGATGAGTTTGGTTTTGGATTCTGAGAGTTTTGATTGGAGGTTTGTTGCTTTGCTGAGCTGTTGAGCTCACTCTTGTTTTCTGGTGGTTTTCAGGTTCTGGGAAAGGGAAGGAAGTCCAGGAATAGATTTCTGAGTTCTGATCAGTAGGTATTGTTTGTACCTTTTGATTTTTGTACAGTCATGACTTTTCTATTCTGTCTTTCTTTCTGTTCAAAAGCCATGTACTGTATCTGTAGATGATTGTTTTGAGGAAAAGAAAAGATAGATGATTTGTTCCGCTGTGTTTGGTGATTTATAGTAGCTCTGTGTTTCTGTGTCTGTGTGTCTGTTTGAGTTAATTAATTTGGAAGATTCAGTTCAGAACCAAATTCCATAACCAGATCCTGGTCAGTTCGTCCGTTTCGTTTCCGTGTCGCGGCCCGGTGCGAGCGGGATCCATCCCGGATCGGGTCGGGTCGTGACATCATTAACCAGAATACCTCTGATCTGGTTAGAATTGTGTCTGACATTAATGTTAGTGTACAGAAACTTAAGGTCATCTTCTCCCTCTTTGAGCCATCTAGATTTGCTTCTTTGGGAAAGCCATTCAACCAGCCTAGCTTTGTTCACAACAAGCTTACCATTAATATGACTAAGGTTTGAATTCAGAACATCGTTCAACGGGTCACATTGCAGATATTGAAGAACCACAGATTGATCTTGAGAGAGCTTTTCAATATCAACAGACAGGGAATTGGAGGAATTCCAATTTGTAGACTTTAAAATGCATTTTAGCTCTTTAAGTTTGTGGTAGAGTCACATATGGGACTACCGGAGGAAGGTAGAGAAAAAACATCCAACACAGCTTTCCAAAATTCAGGAACGGAGCTCCAGTAATTCTTATATAAAAAGCGGTGGTTTTTCCTATTAGGGGAGTCAAAATGCAGAATAAGAGGGCTATGATCAAAAATATCCGGATCGCCGACAATGTAATAAGAGTTGGGAAACGAAGACAGCCAGGCTTCATTAATAAAGGCTCTATCAAGCTTGATGTGGATAGGGGAATCCAGTCTCTGGTTAAACCATGTGTATAAGTGACCAACCGAGGATAAATCCGTAACTCCAGCATTGAAAGCAAAATTATTAAGCTCACCAAGTTTACTTAGAGGCAAAGGAAGCCCACCAGCTTTATCATTAGTGTTTCTACAACAGTTGAAATCACCGAGCATTACCCAAGGTAAAGTGATGACATTAGCCAGCTCAGTCAGAGAGTTCCAAAGAGATTGCCTCTCCTCGAAAGAGTTAGAGGCATAGATAGCCGAGATACAGCACACTTCCACATTCCCGGAAAGAAGCACCCCGTGAATAACTTGACTTGAGGTAAAAAGAGGTTTAAAGGATATCTTTTGAGCATTCCACTTAATCCAGATACGACCAGGAGAGGAGGAAGAAAAATTATCGTAAGAGCCCTCCACAGGGAAGACCGTGTGGGAGTGAAGAAACCAGTCTTCAGTGACTGAAGAGGCAGAGATTTTAGCTTCTAGAATGAGAACCATATCTAGACAAAATTTTTTAACCAACGCCTTGCAGGACAAAACTTTTGAGGGATGATTGTACCCTCTAATGTTTCAAGACGCGATCCTGGGAAGGGTCATTTGCGCTTGTTTTTAGGGTTGCCACCCTTTTTTGGCTGCTTGCTTCTGGTATTTTTGGGGCTGTTAATTTCCTGAGCAGAGCTGTTGCTAAAGCTAGAGCTTTGAGCAGGGCTATTTTCAAAGGAAATAAGAGGAGAAGAATTTAGAGGGATATTAGGAGACTGAGCGATATTAGAGCTCTTGAGTTGTGCCGATTCATCAAGGTTCTGCCAGTTGTTTTTAGTGGCGGAAGAAGGGGTGGAGGTCGGGAGCTCCTGAGAGTCGGAGAGAAGGTCGAATTTATTGGTGATTTGAAGGGACGGTTGATTAGGCAGGACTAGAGATGGTGAGGGGGCGGAGGTTGAGGGAATGTAAGGTGGAGCGGGATCACCCGGAGGGGAATTTAGATTGGGGATAGAGGAGGGAAGGAAGGAAGACGGGCTAGGTAAAGGAGGGGCAGCAGAAGAGTTCGCAGTGGGGGTCAAAGGGTTTTTAAAGGTAACGTTTGGAGGTGGCTGGCTATTTCTGGGTTTACGACTAGAGCTCCGTCCTCTAGTTGAAGGAGGAAAGGTGGGAGGAGGAGGTGGATTCGGGTTTTTTGGGCATTGAGCAGGAGCATGGTAAATTGAACAACAGAAAGAGCATGGAATAGGTTTCCAGTCGTAAAGCACAGTAAGGGACGTGACCTTCCCGTCAACAGAGATAAAAATTTCATCAGGCAGCGGGTCAGAGCATGAAACCTGGACGCAAACCCTGGCGAATGCGAGTCTGGTTTTCGCTGCCGTGAGAGCATCCACCGCAACCGGCACACCAACACAGCTTGTAATTTTTTAGATTCCCTCCGACGTCCAGCAGGAAAGAGGGAGATTTTTTATCTTTATCCATAGCGGGATGGAGGCGAACTCTTCCCGTTTAGGACTAAAGTTGTGATGCCCCAGATATCAATAGTGAAAGGATTCGTCTGACAGTCTTGATCAATCTCCATTTCAGCTCCCATGCTCGGACCTGAAAATTTTAACCACATATAATGAGCTTTACAAAGCCCAGCAGGTCACCTAATACCTATAACTGAAATCAAAGCACGGCTATGCTATCAATATGCATGTCAGTCAATCACAGTCAATCAATCTATATCAGTCAATGGTCAATGAGTCTATGCAGTGGAAATCAAATCAGTAATCGATGCAATCCGAAAATCAATAGTAATCACAGTCAATCAATCTATATCAGTCAATGGTCAATGAGTCTATGCAGTGGAAATCAAATCAGTAATCGATGCAATCCGAAAATCAATAGTCAATAAAACCAGTCAATGCAGCGGCAGGCAAATCAATCATTTCAATTCAATCAATCAATCAATCAATCAATATCCGTCAATCAAATCAATACGGTCAAATCAATACGATATATTTAATGAAATCAATCGAGGAAAGCAATACGATAAATTTCAATCCATTCTGACAAGAAATCTATACAACAGTCAATACGGTGTAGAACAGTGGCAACTGCGAGTCTATAAAATCTATAGGCAGCAATATCAATGAATCGGTAGGCAGTAGTCCAAATCCATGCTATCAATGCAGTATCTATATCTATCAATGTCTATATCAATGCTCAGTAGTTAATCGATGAAATTAATGAAATCGTACTATACAGTAAATCTGATCAAATCAATAAAGTAGAAATCGATAAAGCAATAGATCCGTGAGTCAATACAGTAAACATGCATTTCAATACTATATACTGAACAAGTACAAACTACTGGCTATGTTGCTGTTGTAGATTCTATATTGCTGTTGTAGATTCGTACATTGGTTCTATCAATAAGAGTCGTCACTCTTTTCGCCCGTCGGCATATCAATAAACTCCTTATGTCTCCCTTCAATAATCAATAATCAATGTTTAAAGGAAAGCCCGTCGGCCCACCATCCTGTACAGGTATCAATATCAATCTCCAACCAATGTTCAACCAGGTTCCACTTGCGATCAGTATCAATAGTCAATTCAATCAATAAGCAATCCAATAGTCAATATTAAAGCAATCATATCAATAATCATATTCATATCGATTCAATCTATCAATTCCAGACAATTCAGAAATCATACGAAAATCGGGCAGAGTAACGGCAGTCTATCGAATTTACACAAAAATCCTGCAAAAGACACAAATTCCAAATCTTTCCAAATTACAGACGAAGATCCACGGCATCAATACAAGACTATCAATCTATAGAGTCCAAATCAAATCAAGTCCTGATAATTTTCTATTCAATTAAAATCGCGTAGAACCAATTCCGACCGGAAGAAAATTCGTAGAATACAGTCAAATCGTGTAGAATAATCATATCTATAACACTCTAAAAGTTGTGCGGTGAAAGTTGTGTCAATCTCAAATCACGTCAAAAGTTCGACTACGAAAACACAAAATAGATCTCAACTCGGTCAAAACACAACATCTTTGAAAACAGAAACAGGGTTCGGAGTCCTTACCACGAGATCTTCACTTTTCCCAACAGCAGCGTCGGACGAAAAGCGCTCCGCGGTCTCCGAAAACCAGCTTTTCTCTTTTTCCTCTTCTCTTTCTCTCTCCTCAGATATTTCTTTCTCTTCAAAATATCTCATTTCTATATATATCCAGACTGATCGTCCTGGACGATCGAGCTTCGTACCGGACGATCCATGAAGAGAAGAATTTCGTCCAGACGAAAAATTACATATCGTCCCTGGCGAAGGGTTCTCTGACTTATTTTCGTCCAGACGATCCTGATTTCGTCCAGACGAACCATACAGCCAAACATGATTTTTCTACACAACCTGCACCGATCGTCCCGGACGATCCAACTTCGTCCAGACGAACCTGAAGCAAAAGCTGATATTACAAAAGTCAGGCGACCATTTCTGAAGGATAAAAGGTTTCCCGAAGAAGAACCACGGACCACCAGTCCACGCCATGTCGTAGTCTTCGGGGGATGAAAATTTGATAAGAAAGAAACCATCGTCCAGCGTAAGCAGGGACAGCTCCCCTTTCAGCTTCCAGGTGCGCTTGATAACCGACAGTAAGGCTTCGTAAAAAGGTCTTCTTCTAATCGAGTACCCAACTAACGAGAGCGACCATTCTGGCACACCAGCGTCGAACTGAGATTTGGTGAAGTGAGCAGTGAAGTTTTTTGTGGGATGGTGAGCTAGGGAGCTGGAAAAGTCATGGGAAATAGGGGTTTGAGAAGAAAGCAGGAGCTTCCAATGAAGAAGATCCTTGGAAAGGGGAGCTATGGTTGAGGAGGAGTTGGGGAGGGGGGGGAAACGGAGGAGGAGGACATCCCTCACAGAGTCCTCCTCAAAAGTCAAAACGGCGGGAAGAAGAAGATAGAGCGCGCAACAGGAAACCCTAGCAGAGCTTCTCACTCTATCCCTAAACTTGAACTGCCTAGATGGAGTCTCATACTCTCATGGCAACGTGTCTCAAGTTTTCGTATAAATATTAAATAATAAATAAATAAATTGAAATAAAAAATAATAATTAAAGATTTATATATAAGGGTTTAAACCAAAAATATATTTTGCACGAACAATCAAATAATTTTGAATGCATTTTTAGAAATGTTAATCCGTAATTTTTCTAATGAAATTATAATTACAAATAATACTGGTGAACTAAACAGCCCTAAACCGCTGCTTTAGGAAAATAAACTGGCCAGAAATAAAAAGTAGGTTCTATGTGGAATATTTTTCTGACTATTTTATATTTTAGATAGTAATTATAATTTTAATAAATCACTATTTTTTAATATATTTTTTTAAATATTTTGTGTTTAAAATTTACTTTTTATAATAATAGTGAGAAATTTTTTTTCTCCTCAATAATTTTATAACAAAATTTTTAAAATATTGCAGCTGTTTCAAGCAAGTCCTAAAATTCTAATATTAATAGTAAGAAGTTGTTTATGAAAATATATTTTTAGTTTAGATTCATATGATGAGAAGATGGGCAAGAAAAAAATTATGTTTGTAAATTATGATGAAAAATTATACTAATTTTTTAGATTTAATTTCAAACTGTTATAAATGGTGCATTTTGCAAATAGATAAATTAAAATTTTAAAATTTAGCATTAATGTTATTAACAATAATTAATGTTTCTTTTGTGAGGAATATTTACTTAGTTGGTGTGAGCAATAATAATCCTTTGCTAGAAAAGCTTGAAATTCAAATGAAACTATTCTTTTTTGTTTTGTTTTGAGGATTTTGCACAGAATCGTAGGAATGGGAATAGTTGTCTAAATGGGTCAAGCCAATTTTGAGTTAACTTTAATTTTAGCTCAATATTAAGAGCTTGAGTGGGCTCCGTCTTTTTTATGAAAGAGAGAAATTATTATATATAATTGTTGCAGGCTGAGAGATTTGCAGTGGTAGAGTGAGAGTTTTTTTTTTCTTAGCAAGGCACAAAAATTCAGCACAAAAAGAGATAATTGAGATGTCAATGGTAAACCATAAAAAATTTTAATACTCAAAGAGGAAAAAATCACAAGGCCTTGCCAGCTAGGTGTAAAGATTATACTGTATCTAAGCAGATTACAGTTATGTCTATTAACTTGAAGACAGTAAAATTATAATATATTAGAGAATTTGCCAAACATCGTATGGATAATTTTTTAAGGATCTTGATCAAACGAAAGATGCCAGAAATATGATGGTAGCGACCATGAGAAGGTTCAACAAAGGTCTGACGATGGAGGTAGTTAAGTGGTTGGATAGAGTTTCGACGACGGTGAAAGATCGGTAAGAGATGTCAGGACGACAGTGCCTGAGAGGAGATCCAATGATAGTCAGCAGATAGGCGAAAATTCAACCACAGTAGGTGATCAAGAAGAGATTTGGCGACAGTGGCAATAACTAAAAAATACAAGAGATTCTAAGATTCTATTTATAGTTTTTTGAAAGTGACATGCTCTATATAAATGAGAAGATCTAGAGCAAATTCTGAGTATTCCATTAGACGATTCATATTAATTCTCTCAATTGTAAAATATTTGTCAAGCATTTAAGTGTCTTAATAATATCATAATTAAGTGATATTGGGCTCGTTGGATTCATCTGGTTGAGCTGCTCAATTTGACTATAAACATGTCTAATTTAGATATCATTTGGTCATCCAATTGATGCTATGAAGCTTCCAAATATGATTTAAACCCTTGATTTGAATTTATTTGGACTCGAATTGGACGGATTTCAGTGTCATTTGGTTCATTTCATTAAGATGTTCAGTTTAAATTGAAGTTTAGAAGGTCCCAAATTTAATTTAAAAAGTTTCAAACTTGATATGCCTCAAGATTCCTACTCGATCAAGACAATTTTTTGTGTCATATCAATATTTTATATAGTTATTATAGTAAAATGATTAAAATAATAAAAAATTAGAAGAAAAATAATAAAGAATCACTTAATTAAGAAAATGAATATAATTTTTAAATATTTTTAATGTTTTGTACTTTTAATGTATAATGCTAATATATTTTAAATGTATTATATATATATATATATATATAGAGAGAGAGAGAGAGAGAGAGAGAGAGAGAGAGAGAGAGCTAGCTTATGAGTTATGACTAGTTTAAATTTGGCTCGTTAGCACATCGAGCATTGGCTATGAACCATTTAGTTAGTCGAGCCTGAGCCGGCTCAAGAGTCGGCTAGTATCACTTGCACCTGTAATTGGAAGTGACATATATAGCTTTTGGGTGGATCTCTCTTTCTTTTTCTTTGTTTCTTTTTTAAATCATATGATCTGGCAGCACTTAGAAGTGGTTGGCCAATAGGTTATTATATATTCATTTGATTGCACTCAAAATATTTATATCAAGATGTTATGAATTAGGATGGACTTGAAAGATATTATATAATTATTTTGAGAATAGTGTGTTTTATATGCTAAAAAAATTATAGCATTAAAATATGTCTTTATTGTTATAACTTTGTATTAAGATCTAAAATGCATAAATAGAAGTTGTAAAATATCATAATTTTTTAGTGAAATTTTAAAGAAAGGAAAAACCATAGTGTCTGATCTAATTTTAATAATTCATTATATTATTAACGGTACAAGAATATGCTATTTTCCGCGATTAAAGAAGATGAGATTACACATCTAATAAAAATTATCTGATTCCCATTATAGGGATTATAGAAATTAGGTTAACATGGACGTATAGCTGAAATCCAATAATAGAGTTCAATCGTAGTAATCAAGTCATAATAATCAGATGATGAAAGTCAGATATTAATGACAATGATTACTAATGGCGGTCGTAAGCGGTGATCTTTAGAAAATATTATAGAATTCTCTAGCTCTCTCAGGTTTTGAACCTTCATCATGTAGACATTATATACTAATTCATAACTTTTTGAGAGGAGCATTTAGATAAATTTGGCAAAGATGTAAAACATTATATTGAACAATCCGTATTGATCTTCTTACTTGTATGTAGATCATTTATTTAATATTTGAGTGCCTTATTAATGTCAGAATAGATTGATCTTGGACTTGTTGGTTTGGTCTTGTCGAGCAGCTCGATATGAGCATACGATGCAAGATTTGGAGACAATTTTGGCCATCAATTATTATTCAAAATTTCTAAATATATTTCAAGTTCTTGATTGGGATTCATTTCGATATAAATCAGATCATTTGTGACATCGATGTGTTCATCTCATCAAGATACTCCACATCAAGATACTCATTTTGACTAAAAATGTGTTCATAAAAGTAACCTTTTTCGCATCATTTTTATTACTGTGGTTTTTAAACCGGTGATAAAACCTATATTTTACACCGGTTAAAACCGGTTCAAGATTACCGTGAGTCCGTGATCAAATATCTCATTCCCTCATTTCCGAATCCCTAATTTATTCTCCTTTCCGAAACCGAAAGACTCTCCGCCCGGTCTCGATAGCGAACCGCAAGCGACGTCGCATCTCCTAGGCGAATCAAGGTCGGGAGCCCTTCGTGATCACGGTGAGTCTCTTCATCTTCATCCTCTTCTTCTTCCTTTGCTTCCATGAATGAGGCGAGGAGATCGCTGGCATCGAATTGATCTGTTTTGTCTTCTGAATCCCTTCTTGATGAGACGATTTTTGCAACCAGAAACCCTAACTGTTTCCTGGCCTTCATGGCCTTGTGAAACAGTGTTCCAGGTAGATTCATTGGCATTGAATTGTATCCCTTCTCCAGAATATAGTAGCATTGCTTCAACTCTTCAATACAGGATTGTTCCTCTTTTCCGAATATTGAAAGCAAGGCGACATTCAATGCGTACTGTAATTAAATTAAATATTGGTGATTAGGATTGACTCAGGAGTAATGGAAGACAGGATCTAATGGAGAAAAAATTGGGAAAAATTTGGAAAAAAGCATGTGAAAAAAAAATAGGTTTTCTAACACAAGATGCATTGAATTCCTTTTTTTTAAAGTAAAAATGTAAAATGCATGGATCTGGAGTTTTTGAACCAAATATAGAACAGAAGCACAAAATCTATAACTATCTAATTTTCTTTTAGTGTTTTTTTTCTTGTATGAATGCAAATCTTGATTTCATTTAGTTTCTTTGTATTTATTAATTGTTGAATTTCTTAGGGGATAAACTATTATGTTTCTTCCTATTTTTATGGTGAGAAAAATAGCTTTTCAAAAGAATCAGAATGTGATCTTTCTTAAATTTATTTGATTAAAAAATATGTTTATAAAGAATAAAAATGTGTTTGAGAAAATAAAACATTCACTTTTCAAAGAAAATTATCAGAAAAAATCAATTAGGGTCTAGTTTATTTGATTGACCTAAGCATAAACTCACAAAGCAAATATATGTTGAATTATATATTTTTTCTATCAGGTAGACTGAACATTAATTTAGTTTTTTTTATATAGATTTATTTTAGAAATATAGACACGTTCTAACATAATTAGGTCATCTCCAACCGAACGCTAAACGAGTGTATGGAGTCATTCCGTCGCTCCAACCGAACGCGAAATTTTCAGCCATTTAATTGCAGGTGAACAGTGCGACTCCAATATTGGCGTCGCACTGTTCACTCACGCCATTTTCTGCTCTCAACCGGAAAAACGCGCGAAAGGGAGAGCGATCGTTACATTCCTAGAAACACCTAAAATGGCGTTCGATTGGAACATCACCATGCCATTTTGGAGTTTTGCGTTACTTTGCCGTGAAAAATGAAGTTATCGGTTGGAGATGCCCTTAGACAGCAAGTATAAGCAGGACAGCGGATCAAATCTTAAAAAAAACAAAGAAGCACGTAATCCAAAATAAGAACAAAGTGCCAAATCTGCTTCCAATTGTTGAATTAGCATTCAATTTATCTCATAATTACCATTAAATTGCATTGCAGAAACCCTAGAAAATTTGGACACGCGGAAACATAATAACTCCTACATATCTTACAACATTCTCATATGTATTGGAGTCATTATTATGCATTATATTAATCCTCCATGATTGCAATAGAACTTGAATAGATTGAACAAGTTAAAATAAAGATTATTAGTTTATCAATTGTAATTCTTGAATCATGTAATTAATTTCATACCATCTTTTGTTTCATTTGAATAAAGTTTACATGTCCCATCGTTTAAAGGCATGCTTATTTCTATTTTTACTTTTAGTATTTCTAGCTGAGACTACTAAAAATATGAAGTAAAATAGTTTTTTAATTATTGTCAATTGTTATAAATTGCAGTTGAATTTAAAATGAATAAGAGTTGGATAACCATGTCAAGATGGAGTCGTGAATACAAAAAAGGAGTTGAAGATTTTTTAGATTTTGCTAGTGGTAGTAAGAATCTATCAGGAAAGATATTATGCCCATGCAAATCATGCATCAACAGATATTTTCATTCAGTACAAGATGTCAAGGAACACATTATCACCAATGAATTATTTGCGGGCTATGTTGTTTGGAATCGACATGGAGAGGATCATCAAGTTGTTGTTAAAGGTACAGAAAATGAAGGTGTTATTAATATGTCTGATTTTGAATCAAAAACTACTCAAAATGAGCAATCTCATATAGATGATATTGAAGGCTTGTTGAGGGATACATTTGTTCCAATCAATGAATCGATTAACTTAGTAGATTAGCATGAAAACTTTACTGAAGATTCAAATAAACTAGATGAAAAACAGTCAAAGTTATTGGAAGATGTGGGGGCGGAATTATATCCCGGATGTAAGACATTTTCAAAGTTGTCGTTTGGATTAAACCAACGATCACTTCTTCTGTGAGAGATCGGAGACCAATGAAGGGCGAATTAGCCATTGAAGTTGTTATTGAAAGAAGTTTTGCTCGGCAAAGTGGTGATGCATGGAGAACTGTTTTGGATGCTTGCTTATCTGTTATGCACCTCATAGATACGAGACGATCTATACCCTATGGCATCAAGCAGGTTGGACGCCTTCTCGGCATATCTTGTAGTTTTGAGCAATCGGTTCAGGTGAGTTCCGTTCTTGCATTCTCATGTTTGTGTTTTTAGTGCTTTTTATAAATGTTATTGGATTCCTCTATTGTTTACAACTTTTGTTCGTAAATTAAATTTAATCAGAAACTTTGATGTGCCTATCTCCTTATAGTTCATGAATTGGTTCAGGAGTTCTCACCATTATGTTTTCATTGACTCATTCACATTAAGCTTTTTGATATAGATGAGCGCTGATTATCCAATGTTCATCACTAAGTTGTATGCAAATATTTAACATCTAGATTTCATCCATATCTTGTAACGTTGGTTTCTCAGCGCCTATCCGCGTCAATTAAGATGGTTGCGAAAGTAGTACTTAAAAGAGCATCTTATTCTAGTTGCAAATAGTTTTTTAGTTAAAAAATTTAAAATTTTTTACAAAAAAGGTTGCTTTAAGAAGTAGTAAAAAAGCCGTCCCAAACGAAATTTTAGTTTCTTATAGCCACTCGCTTACTGTCATCTAACTTTGACTTGCAGGTCATTGTAATGCAGTATAGTGTATATAAATGCTCTGCTTCAGTATACTTCTTTGAGAATTAATGATTCTACCCTCCCACTGTCAATGACGATATAATGTACGAGCATGTGAAGAATGTGGCCGTTAGCCTGCTGGGTCCGAAGAACTATAAGGATGTTCCTCCAATGATGGGTGCAGAAGACTACTTATACTCATAGATTGTACTTGCTGCCTTCTATTACATAGGCGTTAGATTTGTGGATATTATTCAATTGTACTACTAAGATTTGTGGATATTATGTAAGTTTTTATGCATAAGGATATAATTTTTCCATGCTTTCTTGGTAGGAGATTCAAATTAAAGAACTTTGTTATGAACTTTGGAAACGATGAAATGGTTATACGCTTGGATTAATTTTATGTGTATTTATAAATTGATCAAAAAATTTAATTTTTTGGCATTATATATATTTTTTAATCCGTGCTACCCTTTAACAGCGATTTTAACCCCTGTTAAAAAAGCGCTGCTAAAACCTTCCTATAGCAGCATTTGTGAAACCGCTGCTAAAACCTTTGTAGTGAAAGCAAATACAGCGGATGTGCAGTGGTTTTTAAACCGCTGCAAATAAATTAATAGGTGTTTAAAGCGCTGCAATAGGTCATAAAAAGTTCTGCAAAAGCCTGATTTTTTAGTAGTTTCCATAAGTTTCTAATTCAAATATTACCTCAAAATTTATTCCGATCAAGCGAATTTTTTAGAGACGTGTAAACGCTACAATGAAAATTTTGTATTTTACTAATCTCAATATGAATCTAGTAAAATACAAAAATTTTATTGTAATATTATGATTCTTTTTATATACGGATGTTATCAACTCAAGCTTGAATACCTAAACTGATCAGTTGAAACTAAGACAAGAAAAAGTTTCTTTTCATTGATCAAATATTTATACATTGATTTTTGTTATATTCACGACTTTCTTCCACTTCTTTGAATTATCAACTTTAATGGCTTCGTCATAGCACTTTGGTTCATCATTATCTGTCAGCAATAGATAGTACAAGGAAGGAGAATACCTTGATTTTTTAGATATGTGGGATTTTTAATGTAGAAGAAGGCTAGTTTCACCAATGATCTCCTTCATTTTCATGTATATATAGTGCAAGGACATTTTTTTTTAAAAAGCTAAGCACTTTTGATGGTTTTATGATATACATTTATTGTTTTTTGTTTTTCTAGAAATGGTGAGCTCCAATGCAAACTGCAATTATTCCTCTCTCGTGACTCGCGACTTACGACCTCTAGTACGGCTTTTGTTTTTCCTTTTGTTGCTCTCTTGTCAAGTTATTTGCATTCTTAATTTTGATCTTACAGCTTTTAGCTTCGGTAATGAGACGATAAGCATAACTATTTTAATGTATTCTAGCATTTTAGATGAGACGATAAACATAATTATTTCAATTTAAACCACCCTGAATAAATTTTTTGGCTTCGCCGTTGATTATATCATTATATATCTAGCTAAAGATTGTACTCATGGCTGGTGTTGTTGGTCCATATACTTGATCTAATTGATCTGCATTTTGTACTCTTTTTTGGGGGGGGGGGGAATAGAACGCTGCGTTCAGTATATTCATTGTTTGTCTTCAGATTACAAAAGGATTACAACTTGAAGATAAAAGAAATAAGAACATCTGGTTTGTTCAAAGGTGGCCACTAGGAGTGTGCATTATTAGATTAAAATAAAAAAAATGAATTAATTTATTTGATTTAATTAACAAAATATTAATTCAACTATTAATTATAATTTAATTTTAATTTTTTTTTTAAAACTAATAAATTATACTAATTTATTTCAATTTTAAATCAATAAAACTCAATAATTATATATGAGAGGTTAATTAACAATAAATATATGACAAAAAAATTCATAAATATATAAAATTTATTTCATATGATAAAATTATAAATTTAGTAAATATTATTTTGCACTCTTTTTATTTATTAATGATAGCAACTATGTTATTTATTAAAATTAATTATATTTTATTAAAAAATCATAAATTTTATAAGAAATTTATTTTGCTTATTATTTCTTAATATCTTACTTATATTTTATTTTATCAAATTAATAATTATTTATTATATTTGAATTTATTTAAAAAAATCATAATTGCATATTTTTTGGTATATATCATATAATTATAATGTATCAAAATTTTAAGTTCATTCTAATCAAAATTTAATTAAAATATTCTCACAAAATTGTTTTTCTTTTAAAAATTGTTAAGAAAATACAGACCGTCTTCTTTGCATGTGTTTGGGCAGCGTGAGCAACACAAATGTGAGCTTTCGCTAAACTACATACATTATTTTGATTGCCAATCTGACATGGTATGTATTCCCAATGTAGTTGAACTTTCTTGTCTTTTTTATTTTTGGGAAATTGAGGTGCTTTGAATACGAGCTCGTTGGGAGGAACGAATTCGTGTCAACCAACAAGCTGCGACGAACAAGCCCAGTTGAACTTTCTTAAGTAGTCTACTATTTGAACTTACGTGTACCTGATGTTCTGGGCTAATAGGATTTCCTAAGGATGATTCTAGATTGTGGTTGCATCTGACATGTATCAGGAGCAATGAGTGAAAGATTAGTATCACTTATGCTCCTATACGATGGACATCTAACTATCGATGCTAAATTTTCACTAAGATGTATTGGTGGCCAAAAATGTCTTTTACAAGTTCCAACAAAAAACAAACTTGAAGCAAGTTAAGTTATGGGTGCTTAAAGCACTCAAATACAACACATCGAGGTTTGTAGTACACTTCGTGTGTAGTCTTACAAGGGGAAAGATTTTCATCGCAAAAGATGATGATGTTTGTGAAGTTTTGTTGGGTCATGCTTTCAGAAAATTTCTTATTATATATGTGAAAGTTGAAGAGACATACGTGAAAACGAGTAATGCTGAAAATCTAACTGTCCACATCCATGAATCATGTTACTTAGATGATGGGGTAGATACACATGTAGGTGGTTCAAGACAAATGACAGTGGAAACTCCACCTATTTAGTAAGTCCCCAATTAACCACAATCTCTATCAGCATTACAATCTTAAGTGTTCTATCAATATTTATATGAACTTATGTCAATATTATGCAATGTTATGCAAAGGCAAAGTGGTATGAATTCTCAAAGCCCTTCAATGTTGTGATGCACCAAAATTTGATTTGAAAGAACTATTCTCTTATCTTTTATTAAACAATAATCAGAGTTACCTAATTTCTTTTATTAATATCAACATCAACATAAATAAAAATATCGATCAAAACATCAATATATACATCTGTATTCAAATAACATAAATCATATATACTACTCATGATCTATACAATTATACCAAAACTAATCTATCTTGAGTAAAAATAATAAGTACTAAAAAAAAAAAAAGAACATGAATAATCCTGATCTGATCAATCTCGCACACTTACTCCTTTGTCCTTACTTGAAAGTATTTAATCACATATAATGATCTAGAAAGTCTACCAGATCACCCAAATCTATAATTGAACTCAACATAAGGTAACTGAGTAATAAGCATGTCAATACTCAGATTAAAGTAGTTGCATTCATATGATCATTGAATCAATACATAAATAATAAAATTGTATGGTATTGAAGACATTAAATCCGTATGAGTGTTAATCACTAAAATAATCATCATATCAATATTATAACTAATAGAAAAATCATATAAAATGATAAAATTAAATCATTAATAAAGACTGTCAAAATCAAATCAATATAGTAAAATCATAGAGGAGTATACACATGCTATCTAGATATTCTATATCAATATTAAATTAGTATATTAATCGCATGCTCAATATATCATGTATATCATGTATATCATGTGCTCAATGTATATATCATGTTTTTTGCAACAATAAATCAATAATAATGTTAATAATAAATTCATACATCAATATAAACAGTACCTCAAAAACATTTATTTCAGTAGTCACAAAAAAAAAACTAACTATATGAAGTTTTTTAGTATCATATAAATATCAATAAATCATTGGCTCAAAAAAATAGTAGTCACTCTTTACCCGTTGGCATAGTAATAATCTCCTTATAACTCCCAATCAATGTATCACGTGAATCAGCAGATGATAACATCAAAATAATATTAAAAAAAAGTCTGTCGACTCACCATCATGTACAGGTTAATCAGATCTCCAGTCAATGGGTCAATAAGTTTTAAATTATCTTTTACACAAACATTATTATCATAGTACTAAAACAGTAATAGTAATCAGTTATTACTTAGTTACATATCCACAGTTATTTTTAATACGTTGATTAAATATAAAATAATTGATTCAAAAAATACCAAAATGTCATAACGTAAGATAACAAAAATCTTGCTTAGCAAAAATTAACGATGAAGAGCTTAAAAATAACAACTTATTTGCCCCTTGCACACAGGCAACACTATGTCAAGTAGACTAGGAGGCTAGACGATTGCGACAACCAACTCAAATTAACATGCATGAGTTTCAAGTTTTTGACATGTCATCGTGATCGATGGAGAAGATAAAGTACTTAATTATATTAAAAAAAAAAATTTTGAGCCGATAGAGCGTGTGATTTACGTTTCAGTGTTATACAAAGATTCAACATAAACAAAAAAAAGTAAGATTCAGAGCATTTTTTATATGAAAAACTCAAAAAGGGAAAGAAAAATAGGGCCTAGCTCAACTGTAAAACCTACCATGCTGCAAGTGATACAAAGGTCTTCCTTTCTTAAATGTTGAAGAAGAGGAAGAGTATAAAACATCAATATGATAGTTGATATCCAACAACATGGTTCAATTTCTCACCGAACCCCTCGATTCAACAATAAAATGGTCATATATGGATATCATTTGGTCATCCAATTAATGCTTTGAAGCTTTCAAATAGATTTTAGTCTTTTGATTTAGGCTCATTTAAGCTCAGATCTGACTGAATTTAGTGTCATTGGGTTCGACTCCTTGAGATGTTCAATTTGACTATAAGCTAGCTTGAATCAAAGTTCAAATGACCACAAATTTAATTTTGGATGCTTCTGATCTATTTTTTGCATTGAGATTTTTGTTCGATCAAGATGATTTTTTTGGCGATATATCAGTACTTGTCCTCTATCTTTAGACATCGAAACTTGTAAAGTTCGAAAGTATGTGTTTTTAACATTTAAAAAATTTGTGAAAATTATAAACTATCCTTTCATCTATACTGCTCTTTTGAATCTAGAAATACCCTCTTGGAAGTGGGGGAAGAAAACACCTCTCATGCATTTCTTCTCGTTTTCTTCTTCTATTATCTAATTCTACTAACATTAGAGGTATTCTACTATTTTAGCATGAATTTTAAAAGCCCACAAGGTGGTTTTCAAATTTCAAAAATTTGATTGAAAGAAACTCAAATGCATAATAATCTTTGACGTATATGAAAATTCTCAAATAGTTTTTTTCAATATATTTAAACATTATTTGATTTTAATTTCAAATAAATTAAAATGTGAAGCTTCGCTCATAGCCACGGCCAAACACCATCACCAATGCTATTACTAATCACCATCATTGATGCTATCGTCACAACCCACCATTACAGTTGTCGACAACACCATTGTTACCTACAATCGCTAGCCATCGTCGTATTTCAAGTACTAGCTTTACGTTGCAAATAACAAAAAAAAAAAACTCATAAACTTCTTTTACAAGTTACCAAAGAGCAATAATGTTTTTCAAAAACATAATTTTAGTTTACATTATAATTAAAACACTCATAAATTTCTAATTCTATGAATAAAATAGAGTTAATTGAATTAGTCATTGCCATGCTATATTTATAGTAAGAAGCTTTAGTATTTATTAATGTAATATATCCTCATCATTCAGGATATTCTATTTTATTATATTTCCATTATTTATTTCTTCTCTTGCTTTTATATAGATATATTTGCATTAATTTGAAATCAATAAAACTCAAATTTAAGCTTTTATGATTTTTATTACTACAAGAAACAAGCCTCATTATATGATTCCGACAGTAGAAATTGGCGGACTCGAACATTTTTTATGGTGGAATTTGCTACCGATTTCAAAGTCCTGACTGCGCCTGATCTAAGTTATGGAAATTTTTAGTAATCGATCCGTTGGAAACAAATAAAAAGATAAGTCGAATTCAGCTATATTAGTCATTTCTCTCTTTATTCTTCCATGACTTCTCTGGGCCTAAATCCCCAAACCTTTATTTCGGCCTGATTTGTCCTCTTAATAGATCTAATAATGCACCACTCTATCTTACTCCTTCAAACTTTATTTTGAAACTCGATCAATTATATACATTTTTTATTTTTTGGGAAATTACTTTGGGTTTTTTTTTTTTTTTTTTGTTAGATTGATAGAGCTTGAAAAATTGTTAAGTTAGATCTATACATTATAATTTTATTATATATTAGTTTTTTAAAAGTCTCGTTCCAGCTCAAATTGAAGTCTGAGGCTTCTCAATCTCTCAAGGTTTCTTCCTCCGCAATCTCTATTCCCTATTCCCTCCTCTGTTTTTCTTGACCTACTTTCAATTTCCTCTTACTTGCTGCTTCTCGCAACTGAAGAGGGGACATTCTTCTTGCCGGAGGAGAACAAGGAAGAATAAGAGTAAAAAATCCACGGTCATTGACACGCTCTTGTTGGCCTCAAAAATTTCTGAGATCCAAATGGATGGCGGAGCCGACTGCTACATTTTTCTTTGTCCGCTGGTAAAAGGTCATCTTTTCTCGCTCCACTGATATGTACTTTTTTTTTTGGGGAATTTTGGGGCCAAAGCCCTTCTATTAAATAGAAAAATAACTCTTACAAACTAAGAACCAGCTGAAAAACTGAGCTGGGTAGAAAGGAAACCAAAAAAACAAAACAGTAAGGTAAAAAAAAAAACTATACCACCCAGAAGTAACCAAAAAAACAAAATTGTGGTATACAAAATTGATCAGGACTCAGGATATAGCTGTAGAAGTACTCGAAAGGGTCCGGAACGATGAGATGGTCAGAATGGTTGCCTCTGGTTGCCGAAATGGCCCTCCAAGAGGCAGGACTACAGCCCTCATCATTGTCCTGCAAAATTGTCTGAAGACGCAAAACGAAGCAGCTTGGTTTCCAAACTTGCCAACCATAAGTATTCTCAGAGAAAGACCAATCAGAGCCAGTCTGCTTTAAAGCCAGCATAATACAGTTAATCCAGAAGGTGAAGAACAAGATGTCTTTTAGCCCAATTTTCCAGCTTCGCCAGGGCAGCCTTTTTAATTTTTTTGAAAACAGTGGTGTGGCATTCTATAATGTTTCCAAAAACTCTGTCATTGCGTGCCCTCCAGATGTAATAAATTGCTATGTTTATAAGCATAGAATAGAAGTTTAAACTAACAGCATTATCTGCAATTTCCTCAATAAGATCAAAAACCTGAAACAGGTTAGGACGAAGCAGCAGAGTTTGGGAGTGAGGAATTATAGAGTTCAAAATGCTAAAAGAGAAATCACATTCAAAGCAAAGGTGACTGTGGCTTTCTGTAAAATCCAAACAGAAGGAGCAGCTCGGGTTAACATTAATGCCTCTTTTCAACAAATTATCAGCAGTTTTGAGTCCATTTCTCACAGCCATCCAACCAAAAGAGGAGAAACGAATAGCGTTACGTTTGTGCCAAATAAAACGATGCCAGTTAACCACCGGATACCCTTTAAAAAATTCTTTCCTGAACAGCATATTGGAGCAATTATCAGCAGAGTACCATAAACAAGTTCTGCCAATATTCCATATGGGAACCAAAAGAATTTGATTAACAAGGTAGGAAGGCCAGGTAGAAGGGCAATTCCAGGTACCATTAATCAAAAATTGGGAGACAGGCACTTTCGACAACTGATCCAGCCAAGAAGAATCAACATTTTGATTCACTAAATCCATAATCGATTTCCCAAAACACCAGGGATCCCACAGAAAAGAGAGATGACAGTTGATTAGAATCCTGAACTGCCAGCAATGCTTAGAGGAATGGGCAGTTAAACAAAGCTTCTTCCACAAAAGAGACGAAGAATTCTTAGAGGGTAACCAAAGAGAGCAATAACGTTCACGCCAGCAGTTAAACAAAAGATTGTTCTCCTCATTCAGAAATCTCAAAATGGTAGAGCAGTTGAAGCTGTAGGAAAGAGAATCCATAGAAGGAATTCCAAGCCCACCTCTAGTCTTAGGCATACAGGTATCCTTCCAGGCAATCAGCCTGAGTTTCTTAATAGCAGTGTCTCGAGAGAAAAGAAATCTAGCACAGATTTTGTTTAAGACCTGAAAACACTTCTTGGGCATAATACTACCCCTAATCCAATAAGCAATGGTGTTAAAGATGGTGTATTTAAGAAATTGAGTTCTTCCCCCAAAAGAGAGTGTTTTAGCCCTCCAACCCTCTAAAGCAGAGGTGATTTTTTTAATAAGAGGGTTAAAATCAGCAAAAGTAAGCTTTTTGAGAAAAATAGGAAGCCCAAGATACTTAATAGATGTGGAAGTAGACTTGATGTTAAGAAGCTCACAGATATCATCAGCCAAAGGGCAATGTTTGGAAAAGAGAATAGAACTTTTAAGGGGATTAACTTTCAGCCCAGAGGATTTTTCAAAAATATTCAGAATTTTTGAGAGATTAGCCGCCTCCTGTAAATCAGCTTTAGAGAAAACCAGTAAGTCATCCGCATACAAAAGGTGGGAGATGTTGAAGTTGTCCACGTTGATACCAACAAAGTTCCCATTTGCTTTAGCATTTTCAAAACAGGAGGAGAGACCGTCCATAGCAAGAGTGAACAGGTAAGGGGATAAGGAACATCCCTGCCTAAGACCGTTAGCAGAGCCAAAAAAACCTTCAAGAGAGCCGTTAATAGCAATAGAAAAATGAATATCAGTAATACAAGCCTTAATCCAGGATACAAAAATAGGAGGAAAGCCTTTAGCTAGCATACGTCTGAGAATAAACTCTCTTGAAATAGTATCGAAGGCCTTATGAATATCAAATTTGGCACAAAAAACCTGGTTTTTTGCAGATTTGTTGAAGGTGCTAAGAATTTCCGAGGCCAAAATGATGTTATCAGTGATGATTCTGTTTTTAATAAAACCAGTTTGGGCAGGATGAATAATAGAAGGCATGACCATTTTCATCCTGTTAGCTAAAAGTTTGGCAATGATTTTGTAGAAGGTATTACAAAGAGAAATAGGCCGGTAGTCATTAACAGTGGAAGCATGAGGGCTCTTGGGAATGAGGGCAACAACAGTGTTCTTAGCATGTCTAGGGAGAAAAGAAGAGTGGAAGAAAGATTGAATAGCATTACAAATATGTTTACCAAGAGTATTCCAAGTAGCTCTGTAGAATTCGAAAGTATAACCGTCAGGACCAGGAGCAGCATTCTTAGGAGAAGAAAAAATAACCTCTTTAATATCATCCATAGTAAAAGGGGCAATCAGTAAATCTTGTTGATCATTAGAGATAGAGCTCCCTAATGGTAAATCACAATTGGAAAGAGGATGCGGCCCATTAAAAATCTCCTGAAAATGCTTAACAAAAGCCGCCTCAATGTGGTCAGAGGTAGTGTGCAGAATACCATCAACCAAAATCCCTCTAATCTGATTAGAGTTATGTCTAACATTGATGTTGGCATACAGAAATTTCAGATCATCCTCCCCAGCTTGCAACCATCTAGCTTTACTTCTTTGGGACATCCAATCAATCAATTTGATTTTAGTAGCAGAGAGTTGAGCATTAATAGAAGAGAGGTGATTATTTAGCATATCATTCAGAGGATCATTATGAAGCTTTTGAAGGACTTCAGCCTGGGCAGAAGAGAGATTCTCAATCTGAACAGCCAGGGAATTAGAAGAATTCCAATGACTGTTTTTGATGCGGCATTTGAGCTCTTTGAGCTTATGCAGATGATCACAAATAGGGCTGCCAGAAACCGGCAAGGCAAAAACCTCCAGGACTTCTTTCCAGAAAGCAGGGAGAGAGCACCAAAAATTCTTAAACATAAAACGGTGTTTCGTGTTAGTAGGGGTGTCCAGATGCAGAACAAGGGGGCAGTGGTCAGAGACATCTGGGTTACTAACAATGTAATGGGAGTTGGGGAAAGAAGAGAGCCAAGCATCATTGATGAGAATGCGATCCAGCTTGATATGAATAGGATTATCTAATCTTTGATTATACCAGGTGTAAAAATGACCCATGGAGGAAAGGTCAGAGACCCCCGCATTGAAAGCAAGAGAATTCAATTCACCCAGTTTACTATGTGGAATGGGAATACCTCCCGCTTTGTCATTAGAATATCTGCAGCAGTTGAAATCGCCTAGGATAGCCCAGGGAAGGGTGATATGACTTGCCAGATTAACAATCAAAGCCCACAATTGTTGTCTCTCCAACAAGTTATTAGAAGCATAAATAACAGAAATGCAACACACCTCCAAATTTCCAACCAGAATAACACCATGAATCATCTGATTGGAAGTAAAGAGAGGTTTAAAGGAAATCTTCTGAGCATTCCACTTGATCCAGATCCGACCCGTAATGGAATGGTCAAAATTGTGGTGAGATCCCTCAACCGGGAAAACCATATGAGAACGCAAAAACCAGTCGTCAGTGACTGAGAGGGCAGAGACTTTTGCTTCTAAAATAAAGAGCATATCTAAATTAAACTTATTAACCAAAGACTTGCAGGACAAAACTTTAGAAGGATGATTAAATCCTCTGATGTTCCAAGAAGCTATACGCGGCAGGGTCATTTACGCTTATTTTTTGAGTTACCACCTTTCTTCCCCTGTTTGCTTCTAGTGCTCATAGGGCTGTTGGTCTCTTGGGCAGATGAGTTACTAAGACTGGAGCTTTGGGCTGGGCTTTTTCCAGTGGAGGTGGAAGGGGAGTTGTGCAAATTGTTTAAGAGGTTGATAGAGGAGCTGCCCAGAAGCTGAATCTTGTCAGGGGGTAAATTGGGATTCTGGCTGAGAGGAGGAACCAGCTCAGAAGGAGGGTGCAAAAGCTGATCAGAGGAGGAAGAGGGAATGTCCTGTTGGTCAGCCAGGATGTCAAATTGATTGGTAATAGGAAGGGTGCTCTGTTTAGGGATGATGAGAGGAGGAGGATTAGAAGAAAAGGTCGGGATGTCAGAAGTGCCACCTTCCGATGGGGGGGAATTGAGGTTAGGGATAGGGAGGCTTGAGGCGTTGGGAAGAGGAGGATCAGACGGTTTGGGAGGAGCTGTAGAAGCAGCATCCAAGGGGGTAGAGAGTGGGTTTTTAGGAGGAGGGATGGGGGGTGGCTGGCTTTTTTTGGGTCTTCGACTAGAGCTTCTACCCCTGAAGGTCTGAGTAAATTGCTCGGTTGGAGGAGGGTTAGGATTTTTTGGACAATGTGAAGGGCCGTGATAGATGGAGCTACAGAAAGAGCAGGGGGATGGCTTCCAGTCATAGATAACCGCCAAAGGGGAGATCTTTCCATCAACAGAAAAGAAAATCTCATCCGGTAAAGGGTCAGAGCATGAAACCTGAACACAAACACGAGCAAAGGTGAGCCTGGTTTTTGCCGCCGTGAGAGCATCAACCGCCAGCGGAACTCCCACACAGCTCGCAATTTTGGATATACCTTCAGGTGTCCAGCAAGACAAAGGAAGGTTTTTTATCTTTATCCAGAGCGGGATGGAGGCAAACTCTTCGCGTTTGGGGACGAAATCCGGTGACCATTTCTGCAGGATGAAAGGTTTCCCGAAAAAGAACCACGGACCGCCAGTCCACGCCATGTCATAGTCTTCGGGGGAAGAAAACTTCAGCAGAAAGAAACCATCGTCAAGGGTGAGGAGAGAGAGCTCACCTTTGAGCTTCCATGATTTTTTGATGACCGACAACAAAGCTTCGTAAAAGGGTCTTTTGCCAATGGAATATCCAACCAAAGATAAAGACCAGTCCGGAGCACCGGCATCGAACTGAGCTTTTGTGAAATGGGCGGTGAAATTTTTAGTGGGATGATGAGCAAGGGAGTTGGAGAAATCCTGCGATACAGGGGTCTGGGAGGATAGGAGCAGCTTCCAGTGAAGAAGATCCTTAGAAAGTGGAGGTAATGAAAGGTGGGCGGAGTTGGGGAGAGGGGGGTAGGCGGTGGCGGAGGAGGACATCCTGTCGAGGAGTCCTCCTCAAGGCGGCGGGAAAGAGAGAAAGCGCGAAGAGGAAAAAAAACCCTAGGGGAGCTTCTCTCTCTAACACAAAACTTGATTACTGATATGTACTTCAAAACGAGATCCCGAGCTTTCCTTTTTTCGACCTTCTGAGGAGCGGATTCTGGAGTAGAGACAGGAGATTGGAGTAAGAGAGATGTCGAAGGAGGGCTGTATATCTGCTGGGTCACCGGGCGCTCCATCTTCAAGTTAGATACTAACAAGAAATAAATGGTAATGAATAATTAAAAATTAGTCATGGAAGCTTATACGCATCTGCCTAATATGAATAATTCTTAATTATTCCCTTCGCCAACCATTTAAGCTCAAGAAGACAAGAAGATTTAGTGAGCTTAAATGGCTGTCTGGGTTTGGTTCGTCCACAAAGCTGGTGAAGGGAATTAAGAACTATTCATATTAGTCGGTTGCGTATAAGCTTTCATGCTTGTTTTTAATTATTCATTACCATTTATTTCTAGTTAGTATCTAACCTGAAGACCGAGCAACGCCCGCCCAATGACCCAGCGAATATATAGCCCTCCTCGTCCTCGCTGTTCAATGGCAAGCGGTCTTGAAGCAACCTCCGCCAACTGCTCTGTAACCGTCGACGCCGGCAAACATCGACGATACGAACGACGCTTACTTGAAAAGGAGCTAAATCCGCTCGTTTCCTTCAGAATGAGTCACGCAGTCGGAACCTTCATTGCCATCTCCTTCCTTATCCTCATCCTCACATACATCATTTACATAGTTTGTATTAGACACACAGGCTTAAGCTCCAACGGCTAAATCAATTACCGTCCAATAAGATCTTAACACGTGTACAGCTAATGTATTTATATATGCTATCTTCTGTATCCAGAACGACCATTGAATAACATAATAATATTTTGCATTTCTGGTTTCTTGTCTTCCTCCTCTCCGGCGATCTCAGCCTGCCGGAGTTATCTCCTCTTCTGTTTCTACATGGTATCAGGCCTTCTCGTTTTCCTTCCGTAATGACAACGTCGCACTCCGCTTCCTCCTCTGCGGCTACCGACCAAATACCCGCTTCTCCGGTGGACATCTCACCGATCTCTCCAGCTCTCAAGTTCGTTGTCTCAAATCTCAAGACCCTCGTCCCAAATCAATTGTCGACCGACAATTATCCGATCTGGCGTCATCAGATCCTAAAGCTGCTTCGCGCAAACGACTTTGAGCATTTTCTTGCTCCGCCTCCTCCCTCTGGCGAATCTTCCGATCAAGTGACCGCTCTCAAGAACTGGCGTATCACCGACCAAAACCTTCAGGCTGCCATTTGCTCGACGATATCTCCGACCGTCTTACCCTATATAATTCACCTCGACACAACCCATGATATCTGGCAGATTCTTGAAAGCCAATTTCAGGCTACCAGTCGCTCCAAGGTAATCCAGCTCAAGAATGAGCTACACCACGTCTCCATGAAGAATTCGACGATGATCCAATACTTAACTGAGATAAAGAAACTCGTCGATCAAATTGCTTCCGCCGGATCCACGATCGACTCCGAGGACATCATCTTGTACATCTTGAACGGGTTAACACCTGCCTACCAGTCTTTCAAGACATACATCCGCAACTACCCTTTCCCGATTCGGCTTGAGAATCTATACGCTATGCTTATCAGTGAGGAGATTCACGTAAATGCAGATGCAGCTCGCCAATCCAGCGAAACTGCTCAGCAGACCGCGCTCTACGCAGGCAGGGGCCGCGGACGCCGAACCAGAGGGCGTTCCACGCAGACTCCTAGCAACACAAATCGATCCTCACAACAACAGCCCGCTCTTACCTGTCAGATTTGCCTCAAGAAAGGTCATACGGCCGATGCTTGTTGGCACTGTATGAACGCCAATTACACCCCATCTACTACTGGACCTAAACAGAACACCGCACTGATGGCTAACCCCGAAGTCTCGTCCGGTGACTGGTTTCTCGACTCCGGAGCCTCCTCCCACATGACTAACGCTGTTGATAATCTTTCACAACCGACGTCATTCAATGGCTCCGACGGCATCTTCATCGGGGACGGAAGAAACATCCCCATTGCTCACTCGGGCACGGGCATTCTTCCTACCCCGAATCGTAAGCTTTTCTTATCAAACTTACTTCATGTCCCAAACATCTCGCATAACCTTTTATCCATTTCTAACCTCGTTAAAGATAACAAAATCTCAATTACTTTTGATCCAAGTGGATTTGTTTTCAAGGACCTGATGACTGATCAACAGTTGCTTCAAGGACCCTGTAGCGGTGGTCTGTACAGGATATCAAACGCAACCGGATCCAAGCATCTTCCAACAGCTCTTCAAGCGTTCAAGAACTCTTCCTCTACGTGGCACGACCGCCTGGGACATCCTCATCTCCGAATTTTGCAACGAATTTCTCAAATCGATCCTACCTTACGCATCTTTACTTCTTTTAAAAATTGTAATACTTGTGTTCAATGTAAAAATCATAAGCTCCCATTTGAGCATTCTCAATCAAGAACTCAAATACCTCTGCATATCGTGCATGCCGACGTCTGGGGTCCGTCTCCGGTCTCCTCTATTCTCGGCTGCAGATTTTTTGTTCTGTTCATTGATGACTACTCACGTTATACATGGCTTTTTCCTTTACTACATAAATCCGATGTATTCAATGTGTTTAAACAATTTACTACGCTTATTGAAAATCAGCTCAATCATCGAATTAAAATCCTTAGGACAGACGGCGGAACGGAATTCACCAATCTTCAGATGAAATCTTTTCTCTTGTCCAAAGGAATTAGACATCAAGTTTCCTGTCCCTACACCCCTGAGCAAAACGGTGTGGCTGAACGGAAGAATCGACATGTAATAGAAACCACTCGATCACTTCTACACCGAGCTGCTGTTCCGCATCACTACTGGCCTGAAGCGTGTTCCACGGCGGCATATTTAATCAATCGAATGCCTTCCCCGAACACCCATAACAAGTCGCCATTGCAATTGCTATTCCGCATCAAGCCAGATTAGAAGCATTTGAAGACATTCGGCTGTGAATGCTTCCCATTGCTTCCTCCGCACACGCATACCAAACTCGAACCAAAATCCAGATCCTTCGTCTTTCTTGGTTATTCAAATAGCCACAAAGGCTACAAGTGCCTTAACAGGGAGACAAACAAATTTTTCATTTCACGACATGTTACATTCTTTGAGCATTCCTTTCCGTTTGCTAACAACGTTAAGCCTCCTCAGGTAACACCGAGTGATGTTCCTCCCGCTATGCTTCTACCGACATCAACAGCATTTGAACAAAGACATCCACCAAAAACTTCCGCTCTCTCTACAAACCCGACAACTCACTCCGTGCCTCAATCAATTCTCTCCTCCAGTCCAGATGCTCTGCCCGAACCTCCAGACTTAATCCCTGTCTCCGAATCTCATTCACACCCGCCTCCAGCTCGGCATCCCATGATCACCAGAAACCAAACCGGATCACTAAAACCGACCGCACGGCTAAACCTTCTTGCTCATAGCTCCACTAGTTCTGCTCAAGATCCCGATCCCACAACTTTTAAAGAAGCCTCCAAGACGCAGGAATGGAGGCAAGCAATGGCTGAAGAGTTTTTAGCCCTCCAACAACAAGGCACTTGGCGTCTCGAACCACCTCCTCCCAACGCTCAAGTGCTAGGCTGCAAATGGACCTTCCGAAAAAAAATTCAACGCGGATGGCTCGATTGCTCGATTCAAAGCTCGTCTCGTGGCTCTAGGAAATCAGCAAGCATACGGTATTGACTACGCAGAGACATTCAGTCCCGTCACGAAAATCCTGACCATTAGAGTCCTGTTCACCGTCGCCCTCTTCCACGGCTGGTCGGTACAGCAATGGGATGTATCCAACGCCTTCTTGCACGGTCAGCTCAACGACGTTGTTTATATGGTCCAGCCACGAGGTTTCACCGATAAAGATCATCCTAATCACGTTTGTAGGCTGCTCAAATCCATCTATGGCCTGCGTCAAGCACCCCGTCAGTGGTACACTACGTTCACCAACCATCTTCTCAAGCTCGGGTTCGAGTACAGCAAGGCAGATCCGTCTCTGCTCACTCTATGCCAGGGCAAGATACGCATATTTCTATTAGTCTATGTCGATGACATTCTCGTCACCGGCAACGACAACAATGCCATTTCCATTATTCTTGCTGAATTACAATCTGCATTCAATATGAAGGATCTCGGCTCAGCTCATCACTTCCTCGGCATCAAAATACAGAAACACTCAGATAAGTACTTTCTTTCCCAATCATCGTATGCCGAATCTATATTAAGCTCTGTCAATTTAACCAACTGCAACCCCTTATCTAATCCCTCTTGCACCAAATTACCGGTCCAGGTGCCCGACGATGTTGTCCTCTCCGATCCCACCACCTATAGAAGGGTCACGGGATCTCTCCAATATCTAACACTAACTCGACCCGACATTGCGCACGCCGTCAATGTACTATCTCAACATCTTCATGATCCCACACCACAGCATACTTACCTGCTCAAGCGTCTGTTGCGGTACATCAAAGGATCAGTGAACCTCGGGCTACCAATTCTTCCAGGACCGCTCACTCTCTCTACATACTCCGACGTCGACTGGGCGGGAGATCCCAACACCCGAAAATCTACAACAGGGCATTGCACCTTCCTCGGCCATACCCTCATTTCATGGACCGTCAAGAAGCAGAATACAGTCTCAAGATCCTCAACAGAGTCGGAATACCGCGCGTTAGCGGCAGCCACCGCCGACACTATCTGGTTGAAGCGACTGCTCACGGACTTCTCCATCCAATACAACCAACCGATCGATTTGTTCTGCGATAACATGTCAGCCATCGCCCTGGCGCACAACCCGGTCTTCCACGCTAGAACAAAGCACATCGAGATCGATCACCGGTTCATCCGCGACCACATTCACAACCAAGTGATCCGTCTTCTTCCGATCAATACAACATATCAGTTAGCCGATATCCTAACTAAGCCACTATCCACAGCCAGATTCAAGGAGCTGCGAACCAAACTAAACATTCAAGAAGAATCTTCAGTTTGACAGGGGATATTAGACACACAGGCTTAAGCTCCAACGGCTCCAACGGCTAAATCAATTACCGTCCAATAAGATCTTAACACGTGTACAGCTAATGTATTTATATATGCTATCTTCTGTATCCAGAACGACCATTGAATAACATTATAATATTTTGCATTTCTGGTTTCTTGTCTTCCTCCTCTCCGGCGATCTCAGCCTGCCGGAGTTATCTCCTCTTCTGTTTCTACAGTTTGTTATCACGTCGCCGCTCCCCCTCCGCTTCTGCCCGAACGCAACGTCGACACTGCCACGATCAGTACAAGACCTAAGCTTACCTACGCCGAAGCCATCAGTCAGGATCCACGGGCGGTCGGCGCTACTTGCTGCTCGATTTGCCTTGTCGACTATGCAGTTTAATGAGTATTTGCCAGACGCGCTAAATAAATTAACTCCTGCGTGCTGCTGAAGAAGACAAAGGTCGCTAAGGTGTGCACCGACGTGCGAGCGTGGTGGGTTAATTTGGAGATTTGGCTTCCGAAACTCTGTTTTGTAACCGAGTAAGCAGAAACGAAAAAACAAAGTTTACCGAAAAGAAATTATAATTAAGTTTTGATTCCAAACAGTAAATATAACTGATTTCGGCGTTTGAATAAGGAGAACGGAGAAATTAAGCCTAATCAAACGAGCTCATCGCCCAACATCAATTAAAATAAGAGCTTTTTTATTTTTAGTTGAAAATTATTTTTATTTATCAGATAATAACTAATTTCGGTGTTTGAACAAGGAGAACGGAGAAAAACGATATTTTTTAAATAAACTTAAGGGGTTTAATTTTGTAAGTGGCTCAATTAAAATAAAAGCTTTTTTATTTTTAGTTGAAAATTATTTTTATTTATCATATAATGAAGGTCACCTTCAATCAACTTTCTTATGCTTCATTTTTCAAATTACAATCCCAATTATTAAGATAATATTCTAGCTGAAAGCTAATTTACAATCCCAACTTTCATTTTTCAAATTTGCATAAATCTTGATGCAAACCTGGATTAATTTTGGGACTATTCGAGCTCGGATTTCAATAAATTTATAGTCAAATTCAACATCTCAAGAAGACAACCCCGTGATACCAAATTTGATACAATCCAAAGTCGAAAATGGCCCAAATCGAAAGACGAATGCCCATTTAAAAACTTCAAAGCATTAATTAAATGATCAAATGTTGTCCAAACATGATATGATTATGGTCGAATTAATCAAATTGCTCGTTGACCGTTGCTCCGCCTCCCCCTGCTGCTCCTGCGTGAGTGGCGTATCCATCAACAACCTCGCAGGCTTGCGGCGGAGCTCCATAGAAAAGTCTTGCCGTCGGCGGAGACAGCAGCGGGATTAAAAAAGAGAGTTTGCTCGAGAGATCTCAGGCTCTTCAACGATTTGAAGAACCATGGGACCGCTAAGTTCTCGCAAGCGTTAGGATGTTTATGCTATCGCAAACAAAATTTCTTATCTTAGACATTAATATTCTATGCTCTCCAAATTAAAAAATAATAAAAAATAAAACCGCAAAATCATTCTCCACCGTTCGCGCAACTAAATTACCCAAAAAATCCAACGTGGCATCCTCCCTGCCACCCATTTAATTTGACTTGGTCAACACCCTCTCCAACACCACACATAAAATTAAAAAAAATAATAACCAAAATTAATTTCCCAGCTGCCAGGATTACCATCCCCACATCAAATAACAAAAAAAAAAAAACACCAAAAACACCACCAATTCCCCGACGAACGGCGGCCAGTGCTCGTCCGTTCGCATCCATGGCCGCTGTTCTCCTCCTACTTCTCCTCTCTCTTCCCTCCATCTCCCTCTCCCTCACCGATGCCGACGCCCTCCTCCTCCTCAAATCCTCCTTCCAAAACCCCGAACCCTCCCTCTCCTCCTGGTTCACCGGTTCACCCAACAGCTCCTCCCCTTGCGCCCTCCCTCGCTGGACCGGCGTCCTCTGCTTCAACGGCATCATCACTGGTCTACGTCTCGGCCATCTCAACCTTACCGGAACCATAAACATCCAAGCTCTCACCCATTTCCCTTCCATCCGCTCCATTAGCTTCGTCAACAACTCCCTTTCCGGCCCAATCCCCGATTTCTCCCGCTTAGACGCTCTCAAATCGCTTTACCTTTCCCATAATCGCTTCTCTGGTCCCATCCCGCTCAACCTTTTTTCCACTTTGGATCATTTAAAGAAACTCTGGATCAACGACAATGATTTCTCTGGCCCTGTTCCGTTTTCTTTATCGAAAGCTAAGAGTTTGTTGGAGCTTCATATTGAAGATAATGGCTTTTCTGGAGAGATGCCGGATTTAAAGCTGCCATTGTTGCAGTCTTTTAATGCGTCCAATAATGAGTTGAGTGGACCTGTTCCGGTTTCTCTTGTGCGGTTTGGGGGGTCGGCATTTGAGGGTAATGAGAGATTATGTGGGCCGCCGATGCCCGGTCCAGCCTGCCCGGTGCCTACGCCTGCGCCAGCGCCGGTGCCGAAGGAAGAAATAATTGCGCCGGCGCCGAAGGTGATGCCGAAGCTGAGGCCCTTTGTTTCCGGTGGTGTCAATAGAGGACATTTCGTGGGTATTGTGGTCGGATTGGTGTTGGTTTTGGTGCTGTTGGCGATTGGATTTGCCGCCGTTAAGAGACGAAGAAAATTTAGTGACTTGGAGTCTGCCGGTGGACGAAAGGCGGCTGCATTCGATATGGAGAAGGGTGCGGTGACGGTGGTGGCGGCGGCGAGCCCAGGGCATGACGGGAACGAGCATGGTTCTAGTGGGCACAAGCGCTACGGGTTGGCCCGGGGATCCGCCGGTGGTGGAGGTTTGATTAAGAAATACAATATAAATAAAAAAAATGCAAACTATATGAGCATAGTCTTCATATTCATTAATTTTTTTTGCTAAAATTAGTGAAAAAATTTATATCATATTTTGTATTAATTTTGGATTTATTGAGACAACTTTTTTTTTACATCATAATCATGGCTATTATTTTCATTGATTAAAAAATTTTTTATTAAAATTTTATTTTTTACAATAACTTTTTAAAAAATTATTTTACCCACAACAATTTTATAATAATCTTTATAAAAAGTTGCAGTAATCTTAAGCAGATCTTAATATATATGAAATTCATTCTTATATAAATTATATTTTAATATAATTAAATGATTATAATAAATTAAATTAAGCTAAAAGATTAGCTAGGGAGATTTTATTCTTAGAAGAAATTTTTTATCAAGTGCAATTAACATTTGTTAGGAATATTTCTGATATAGGATATTTAACAGTGCATTTAATCTATCTAAGAAAAACATTATGATGAGAATATTTTGAATAAGTTTTCATTATAATAAATTGAAATTTTTTTCATTTATTTTGTGAATGGATTCATTATAAAATTTAAAATTACTATTATTTTGTTATATTTACTCTAAAATAAATTAAATGCTTTTAATTTTTTTTCTGTACAAAATTTTTATAAAATTCTATAATCTAAAATTTATTCTTCATTAGATTAAAAATTGTAAAGATTTCTTTTGATTATTGAATATTGAACATTTGATCGTTCATCTGATATTTATGATATATTAAATTTCACAAATTTTTTAAAGATCTGAATATTCTTTCTATTCATATTACTCTGAATATAAAAAATTACCACAGCATTCATATTATTCATGATTATCATATTCTTTTATTCATTTTTCATAAATTATTTTAATTCCTCCGATATTTATTATCTTTCTATTCAAAGAAAATCTATGAACAGGTGGAAGCAGCGGCGCCGTGCTGGTGATGGTGAACAGCCAAAGGGAGGCATTCGGGCTGCCGGATTTGATGAAGTCGGCGGCGGAGGTGCTCGGAAATGGAACCTTGGGCTCAGCTTACAAGGCCATTATGGCCGGCGGCCACGCGGTTGCAGTGAAGAGGATGAGAGAGCTGAGCCGACTAAACAAAGAGTTGTTTGATGGCGAGATGAGGCGTTTCGGACGGCTTAACCATCCCAACGTTCTAACCCCATTGGCTTACCATTTCCGGAAAGAGGAGAAGCTTATAGTATATGACTACGTTCCAAAGGGAAGTCTCCTTTATATACTCCATGGTATGCTCTATTGCATCACAAATGCATGAAAAAAGTATGTGAGGATCTTTTGTATGCAAAATTCATATAATTGGCTTTAAAATCGTTAGATTTATGCTTTGTTTGGGACGCCTTTCTTTCCGCTTCTTAAAGCAATTTTTTAGTTAAAAAATTAAATTATTTATACTAAAAAGCTGCTTTAAGAAGCAGTAAGAAAGCCGTCCCAAACGAAGCCTTAGGCTTTTGTTTGGGATTGCTTTCTAGCTACTTCTTAAAATGACTTTTTATTTCAAAAATTAAAATTTTAATACTAAAAGCTGCTTTAAGAAGCAGTCAGAAAACAGTCCCAAACGAAGACTTATAATGAGTTTAGTGCTATTCTATATATGGCAATAATCTCAATGAAAATTGAATGTCTGTTAAGCCCATCTTAATATATTTTATATTAAGTTAAAATAAATTATTTTCTTCTTTTTAATGGTAAAATATATAAATTTTGAAGTCATTTTTAATATTTAATATATTTGTGCAATAGGTTATAATAAAGAGAAAAAAATTGGGTGATAAATCAAAATTTGTTTCAATTTTAAAATTAAATTATATATTATTAAAAAATAATATTGACATATAATATTTTTCTTTATCATTTACTATATTTGTTGCTATTATATATGCAACATAGATTTGATAACTTAGTATTGAATATGTGCTAATATTATTTATTTGTGAAATAATGTTTTAGATTATCCTAATTAAATTTTTATCCTAATAGAAATTATAGCCATTAGATTTATTTTATGACCATTATGAGAACATTTGTGTTAAAAAATTTTGAGACATTATTTTCATCTAAATTGATTATTTCTGCCTAATTATTTCATTTGGTGATTACCGTGTTCGGTGTAGGCGATCGAGGAGCGGATCACGCTGCCTTAGACTGGCCAACTCGTCTAAAAATCGTCCTCGGCATCGCGCGAGGAATGGCGTATCTCCACGCCGAATTGGTCTCCTACGAAGTCCCACACGGCAATCTCAAGACCGCCAACGTCCTCCTCTCCCCGACTTTTGACCCTCTAATCGCCGATTACGGCCTCATCGCCCTCGTCAACCCCGACGTCGCCCCGACCGTCCTCTTCTCTTTTAAATCCCCCGAAGCCCAACATCTCCGCCACGTGTCTCCGAAATCCGACGTCTTCTGCTTTGGCGTCGTTCTCCTCGAAATTCTGACGGGTAAGTTTCCGTCTCAGTACTTGAATAACACCAAGGGTGGTACGGATGTCGTGCAGTGGACGGCGTCTGCGATCTCCGATCATCGGGAGGCTGAGCTTATAGATCCGGTGATTACGGCGAAGGCGGCGCCGACGATGGAGATGGTGAGGTTACTTCGGGTTGGTGCGGCGTGTACACAGGTTAGTCCGGATGAGAGGCCGGAGATGAAGGAGGTGGCGGAGCTTGTTGAGGAAATTACGGCGGCTGTGGCGGGCGGGTCGGCGGAGGCTGGGGGATCGGGCCGGGAGGAGGCGGCGGGTTCGGTGGGAACTGATGGGTCGTTGCAGGCCGGTTCATCATCATGAGTTATCGTAGTCTTTTGATTCTGATCACGCGGTGTATATTCGTTCAATTTTTTTAATTTTATATGAGGATCTTGGTTTGACTTTTATTTATTTTCCATTAATGCTTGACTCACAAACAGACATAATAGGTTGCCTCAATTTTCGTGCCTTGTTTTGTTAAAAAAATTTGATTTTGTTAAAAAAAATTGATTCTACCATGAGTACCATCCCTTATATATTTTTATGTGATATTTATTTGAGCTTTAGTTTCATAATTGCAATATTAATTTTGTCATTTATACTAATCATGTTTTGTTATATTAATTAAGAATAATTAGTTTATAACTTATTAAATTTTGAAAAGATTCATATATTTAATTTTTGTTTGAAAATTTATGGTGACTTACAAGCACATTTATTTTCTTAAAAGAAAAGAATTTAGATTTTGTTGAGATGCTATACGTAATGAATTTGAGCTTAATTTTTATTTCATTGGATTTATTAAGCTATTTGATATTATTTCATATATTATATGATATAATTCTTTTTATAAGAAATCAATTTATTATAAATATGCTTCAATTTCTAAGCTTCGTTTAAGTGCTTCCATTCCATATTATTTCTTATATTGTGTAGAAATTCTAATAAGACTATTGATTAAATGTTGAAGTAGAATTTAAGATTGACCAAATTACATGAATATCATTCGGTCGATCTTTCTCGGTATATAATTACATTTATTTTAAATTTTTACTTCAAAATAGCTTTTAAATGCCAAGGTCCAAATGGACTCTAAATGATGCAAAATTGCAATCAAAATTATTGTATCATGTGACAATTCAAATGACATATAAGTTGGTCAAATTTGAGCTCGAACAAGACTATAAGTCTGCAATTGATGAATTAGATTAGTTTGTGGTTGAATAAGCTAGCCTAAATTGGGTGGACCTCTTTACTTAAATGGGTTCATGCATGTAGAATTAAGAGGTGGCAAGCACATCCATTATTGCCATATTAGTTGGTTGGGGTCGTTCAGACCAAGCCAAAAAGGAGCTCTCTTTGTGAACCATGCATTTGTGATGCTCATTGAGATCTGACACACATTTTCATATTGTTCCCCGACTAAATTTGAAGCTTTCAGAGTTCCTTCAACCTCAATGTGCATAAATTTTGCGAGTCATTTATGTGTGACTACTCTAAAATAGTTGATTAATTTGATATAAAAATAATGTCATATTATCACAATTTCATATAGTTTAAAATTTGATCCATGAACCTTCTTGAATTATGGATAAATTAACTATCATAATTTTGATCCATTAGCTTTCGTTTATTTGAGGCGATGAGGTCCATGATATCTCATATTTTGTTTGATGACTCAAGACTTTGCAAGTGACAATTAGTTCTAGTTTGTCACCAAATTTTTGTTGTCATCATCAAGCCAACCAACTGCCTAATTTATTGCTCAATCGGTTTGGCAAAAAGGCCATCATCATCCAATCATTTTTTTTTGTCATGTAGGAAGTGTAATATAGTGCATACATTATTAATAAAAATACAAAATATTTCGATAAATATTACCTCAATACACTTCTCTAGTTCAAATGAACCCTTTAAAATATCATTGATGAATTGCTTTAATTAGGCACAAATCTCAATGCAAGATTGAGTACAAAATTTTCAACTTAAATTTAGGTTCATGTGAACTCCTATTTCAAAAAATTTATAGTCGAATTAAATGTCTCAATGAAAAGAATCCGTCTACACCAAAAATAATCTAGTCTAAATCCAAACGAGCCTAAATCAAGCACCTAAAGACTATTTAAAAGCTTATTGACATTAATTGAATAATCAAAGGATCTTCAAATCTTGATTCTTATAGTTAAATTAATCCCCTCAATGATATGAATCCAACAAGTTCACTTAGTTAGATATCATTAAAGAACCTAAATATTGGGGAAATGATCTATAATTGAGGAAATAAAGAAGGATCATTAAATAGTTTACTTTGGAGTTTGATTATATTTAGCACCCTTTTGGAGTTTGATTACATTTATCACCTCATTGGATATGGTACATTGATGGCTGGAGCATTTGAAAGTTCTTGTGTTGGGGAAGGAATTCTTCATATTTCTTCTCAAAATAATATTTTAGAATATTGATTTCACTTAAAATTTGTGGCAACCAACAATGTGATTGAATATGAAGCCCTTATGGAAAGGCTAAACTCGTCATAGATTGTGAAGTTTAAAATTTGATATTTCACATTGATTCTCAACTTGTGGCTTTCAAATAGGAGGATGCCTAATAGCTAAGAGAACTAAAGAGCTCTTTAGCATTTTCTAGTTATCACTGTCGATGACCACCAACTATCATCACCAACGATGACCGGCAGCTGTTGGCACCACCGATGATCACCAGCAACAATCACTGCTATCATCCCCTTATTCCCATCAAGATCTAGCCCTATTATTGGGTTTCAATTGTCCTCTTGTAGATATCATGTTTTTGTAATCCCTAAAAAAGGGAAATCAGATGTTATAATATACATATCTGCTTCTTAAATTATGAAGACAGAAGTATTCTTGTATCTCCTGCTATATAATTGATTTTTCAATTGAACATGCTTTCCACTCAAAAAATTTCTTAGTCTTTGATAACTTTTTATATATATGTTTTGATTTTTTTTCAAAGTTAAGATATAAAATATCAACTTTACCAAGGTAAAATTTCTAGAACATTACAAAGATAGATCATTGTGATTTAAAATTTAAGGTTATTGATATATCATAAAAAAATTATCTTGATCGGGCACGAATCTCGAGGCAAAAATCAAGCCGAAAACTTCAAAAATTAAATCCGGGATAACCTAAACTCCGATTTCAGTAAACTTATAGTCAAACTAAGTGTCTCAGAAATACGAACCCAACGACACCAAATTCAACCCAATCTGAGCCCAAATGAGTCCAAATAAAGGACCTGAAGCTCTATAAGAAAGTTCAAACCATAATTTGAGTTACCAAACGATTTCAAAACATGACGTGCTTATAGTCGAATTGAGCAGCTCAATGAGAAATATCCAATGAGCCCAAGATCGCCGAATCCGACTTCATTAAGACATTCAAATGCCTGACGAACGGTACACGATCAAGGGATTCAATATCGGGCATCTATCCAACCACTCCCCATTTACCACTAATCTATCACCTATTTACATGCCATTCCACTCTAGAATATATATAAATAGACCCCTCTTTTCTCTTGAGAGGAGACCGGAGAAAGAAGAAGAAGAGAAGGAAGGAGAAGAGAAGGGTAGGAGGGAAGAAACTCCTCGACCACCGTCGGAATTTTGATCGACTTCCAAGGGACGCCAGAACCTGCCCGACTTCCATGGGACGCCGGATTTCCGCTCGAGTTCCAGGTGACGCCGGAATTCCGCCAGACTTTCTATTGACGCCCAGAATTCTGCCCGACTTCCAATGACGCCCGGAATTCGGCCCGACTTCCTAGTGACGCTAGAATTCCACCCGATCTCCAAGTAACTTCAAAATTTTGTCCAATCTTCAAATGACTTTGGAGTTTTGCACGAATACGCCGGAGTTCTCCCCGACCGCCGAATTATGTCGGACTTTTGCTGGACATCTATGAGATGTTTGATTTCTGTCTATTATTGGACTTCTACCTGACGCAATCATTTTGACCTATGTCGTCTGACAATAGTCCTTCCGATCTTCGTCGCCTGTCGACTACGATTCTTCTGACTTATGTCGCCCACCGACTACAGTCCATCCGACCAAACAAATACATAAATAGTTATTCTTTGCATTCACATTATGTAATGTACTCTATAAGATGTACATGAAGCTAAGGCCTTTCCCCAAGGAGGGGGGCCTCATTTGTAATCAATTGCAATACTAGTGGATTCATTCAAGTTGGGCTAGACCCGTGATTTTCCCCCTTTTTTCAGGAGGTTTCCACGTAAAAATCTTAGTGTCTAGTAAACGCTACACACTCTCTTTTCTGATTGCGTGTCGGATTTTCATACAAAGTTAAAATGTTAAATATTATATTTCTCTACCGCCGCGAATACTCCAGGACGCAACATTTATGTTAAGTGTAATTAAGAAATTAGAGAGATTTGTATAATGATAAGTCTAAAGTAGTAAGTTAAAGATTTTAAATAAGTTTTATTAAAGAAAAATAATCGTCAGTTCTTTTTACATTTGATGCATTAATAATAACTTCAGTTCTTTTTATAATTTAATGCATTAATTAATAGGGCTTTTGTATGCACATTTGACAATGTTAATAATGAAATAATTTATTACGAAAATAAACAAATGACTTTTTTTCCTTTACATAATTACTCTCATATTTACTCTCATATTGTGATGAACATTGACTATGAAGTATCTTATTAAAAAATTATGTTTATTTAAACATAAATGTATGTGTAAGACTCTATAAATCAAAAGAATATAAAGAAAGGAAATATATGTGTTTGTCAAATAAAGAAGTTCACTTGTTGGAGACGTGATGTATCGTGTGTGTAAAATAGAAAAGGCATGGAAAATAAAAAGATTGTGCCTTCACTATAAAAAATATTGGGTTTTTTAAGCAATTATTAGCATCAGTTTTTAAATCACTGTTATAGATTGATATAAGCAGAAAAACCGCTGCAAAAAAAATTATAAAATTTTTAATATTTTACGATGGTTTATAGTAGCGGTTTGTAAACAGCCGCCATCGTTCCGTAGCTCCCACTCGATTTGATCCCGGGTCTGTCTCCCAAACCCACAAAAGCAACTGGTATTCTTCCATTTGTTCGCTACGAACAGGGGGAAAGGCATCGTCGTTTGCATATGTGAAACCGCTGCTAAAGCTTTTCCAGCAAACGCAAATAAATTAGTATAAATTTAAACAACTACAGTAGGTTATATAAAGTGTTGAAAATTTGGGATAATATTTTAACTTTTTTCAAAATATTTTTTTAGCACAAAAATTTTTAGCTAAAAAAATTTGTATGAAAAAGCTGCATAAAAAGAAGTAAGAAAGTTGTCCAAAATAAAATCTTAATTGGGTAAAATTTTGGATAGTACTGGAGAAGGGGATTGAGCGGGAATGAGTATTTAATAATTTCATGTGCATTAAAGTAGTGGTTAAACAAAGACTTGACCTATATATGTTTAAAGTAGTGGATATAAAAATTTAGCAACGATTGTGAGTGGTGGTTTATTACTTGAGGAGGGCGTGTTGCATTTACATTTTGCTTGTTCCAAAGTTTCTAATGAACATAATAGGAATAATGCTCATGTTGCTCATGCTGGTAGTCCTATTGATGTTGCTGTTGGGAGTGGTGCTGTGAATGTTGTTGCCAATGTGGATAATTTAGTTGAGTTGCCCTGTTCTACAGATGTGTTTATTCCCACAGCTTCTTTTCATGGTTATCCTACCACCGTTATTGTTGAGGTTTTTGCCTTATGGACATGTGCCTTTGCCACCTGTTATGGTTGACCCTCTGAATTGTGTTGTTCCTGAATTTTTTGGAGTTGTTTCGAATTCATAGAGTTTGGGTAGGCCTAATGCTATGAGTAATTGTCTTCTCCTAGGGGTGTTTCTACTCCTATAACTGTGGACTGTTCGAAGGAGAAGAATAATGATTTATGTGAGATTAATAGGGAAGTTAGGCATTAGCTGCTTAGTGGTTCGGTCCATACTGTTTCTCCTTATACTCCAATGGATTTGGCTGTGGTTGCTTGTGAAGTGGTACATATTGTTTCTTCTCCTACCATTCAGTTGTATAGTCAGCTTGTTGAGGTCCCAGTTAATGTAATTTATACTAATGCTTTAGTTGCCCATGTGGGAGACGAACCGAGGGATAGTGTTAGATTGGAAACTGATTGGCTTGAATGCTCCCCTTCTTATAAGGTTAAAGAAGTGGAAGTTGTTGCTCAAAATGGTATTTTGCGAGATGATCACTGTCACGACCCAACCCGACCGGGACGGATCCCGCTCGCATCGGGTCGCGACGGAGCCAAACAAATCCAGGATCTAGCTTTAGAATTTGCTTCAGACTTTCTTCTAAATATTCCACATACATAACACATAGCTACTATAAACATCCAAACACAGAATAATTCATCTATCTTTTCTTTCATCAAAATAATCATATACAGATACAGTACATGACTTACAGACAGAAAGAACAGAACAGAACAGAAAACTCATGACTGTACAAAAATCAAATGTACAAAATACCTAATCACTGATCAGACTCTGAACTTCTAATCCAAGACTTCCTTCCCTTTTCCAGAACCTGAAAACCACGCAGAAAATAATGATAAGCTAACAGCTCAGCAAGACATCACTCACCAATCAAAATCATCAGAAATTCACATCGAAAAATAGCCGTACGGAAATCGTAGAACAGACAGAACAGATACTTGACCAACATAAATCAAACAATTGATACAGAAAATTGAAGTCATGTTGAATCGGAGTTCAGAACGGATACCATAAAGCTTTCAAGTCAAAGAGCAGACATGATCGTACGGAATAACCAGAATCGTACAGAAATCAGATAAAATCACATTCATATCAGATAATTCATAAAACAGATCAGATAAGTCACGGAACAAATTATCAGATATCAAACATCAGATTTCAGATAACATATCACATATCAAATTTCAGATTCCCAGACCCTGACAGAATCTCAACGGATTCTGGCCCCTTATGCCTCCCTTCTCTGACACAGACAGAATTTTGACGGATTCTGGCCCCTTATGTCTCCATTTGTGCTTATTGCACCAGAACAGATCAAATATACAGAATTTTCGGAACAGAACTTATTTTCAGATTTCAGAGCTCATTTCAGATTTCAGATTTCCCGGACACAGACAAAATCTCAAAGGATTCTGGCCCCTTATAACTCCCTTCTGATATCATGCACACATCAGATCATTCAATATATCAATTCAGAAAAATTCAGAATTCGTACGGAAAATCGGCAGCGTAACGGCAATATACGGAATTTACACAAAAATCACATATTCAAAAATTCACCAAATTACCACAGAATATCTACAACAACATTATAAGACTTTCACTGTACTGACATAACATTTTTCAACATCCTGATAATTTGCAGTTCAAATAAAACACCACAGAATTCAAAATATCAGGTAAAAATCTTCCAGAAAATACTCAAAACGTGCATAATTATCATCTCAAAGACATACCAAAAGTTACGCGGTAAAACCTTTGTCAGAAGAAAATAACACCAGAAATTCACTAACGGAAACAAAATTCGGAACAGAAAAGTCGTCAAAATTCTCGTTTCTGAAAATTGAGAAAGGCGAAATGTGCCTTACCTCGAGTCGGTCAACTTCTCCAACTACGGCGACGGACGAAAACGGACGGAAGTCACCCAAAAATCCACTTTTCTTCTTTTCTCTTCGGTTTTCTCTCTCCTGGACTTTCTCTCTCTTCAAAACGACTTAAATCGAATATTTATTAAGCAGGATCATCCCGGACGATGTCCCCGATCATCCCGGGATGATCTCCTCTGGACCAGAGCGTGAACCAGATCGTCCAGACGAAATTAAATGCCAATTTCGTCGTCTCGGGACGAAACCCTCGGGTTTGGTTCGTCCCGACAGTTCGTCCCGACTCTTCCAGGTTCGTACAGACGAACAGGCAAATTCTTCACAATTCTGCATAGATCGTCCGGACGATATCCCTGATCGTCCCGGACGATCCCGGGAGAAACAGCCTTTACAATCACTTTTAGGTGGGTAAATATAGAAAGCGGAAATCCAAGAGATATCTCTATTTAGGTGTGCTACCGTGTTGGTGTTTTGTTTCTTCTCCTCTGTTGGCAACTTGTAGCTTTTTTTGGATGAATTCTTTTATTTGCCCTGCAGATATTACTATTTTTGTTTGGGCTATGATATGGCTCAGGCTCATCACTCTGAATCTGTGGCTAGTTGGCAACCTTTGGTGGTGGTTCTTGGTGGATTATTACTCATTCACTCCTCTTGATAGTTTGTGCTTGTATTCGGAGTGGTTGGTAGTCTTTGCCAATGTTGAGCCTGGTGGCCTTTTGTGCCTACTTACCTTCTCGATTGAGCTCCACATTGTTATCTTCTATTGTATTCGGTTTCTTATTCTGATCATTCTGCTGGTTTGGCCCTTGTTGTACTCATTTTATTTTCATGGAATAAGATCTTCAATTTTTTTTGAATAAATAAATAAATAAATAAAAATAAACTATCATCCAACTGTGATCAAGACTACGGCGGGAAGGTCGATGAAAGTAATTCCTCCCTTCTCATCCGCTCTCGAATCCCCTAAACCTCCAAAAAAAACTATCACCCGACTTTTTGTTTCCGATTTGATATTCCGAGCATTCGATGTGGCCTATTTAACCAAAACAAACAAGTAGCTCCATAGTCGTCAATGTTGTCTTTCCTCAAAGAACTTCTCCATGTACTCAGTTTGTTGCGACATATGATATAAAAAATGTGAATGGTGGAAAGTTCCTGTCTGCTTGCAGTGAACGTGAGAGAAATTGCTCCACTTCGGGGCTTATAAGTAAGAGATTTGAAGCCTGTGAGATACTTAAAAGGATGAAGAAGCAATAAATAATTTGATGATTTTATAAATGAATTGAGTTCTGTTCATTCTGAACGTTAGTAAGCATCTGGAAGTATCACAACTACTGGCTACGTACTTCTCTGAGAAAATCAAACTGAACGTAATTCATTTTTATTTTAGTAGAGACAATGTGAAAGGAGTACATCTGTAAAAAGGTTGGAGTGGCTTCAGTGACAGATAAGATTAGAGAGAGTCATCTTAGATATATGATTTGGTCATATAAAACGTTAGTTTTTTTATGACCTGGTTAGGTGAGCAAATGTATTATATTTCACCTATGCCAAAAAAGGTAGAGGTAGACTTAAAAGACTTGGTTATAAAGTATTAGAAATGACTATTTTTAAGATTTAAATTAAAATTTTATTTTGAAGAGGACACAAGGAAGAAAAACAATTCATGTAGTCGACCCCACGTAGTGGGATTAAGTTTTATATCGTTGCTATTGGTTTTGTATCGGCATTATGGTCTAGCCATTGAGTTAGTTTTCCATAATGACTTTATAAATTGAGGCAGCATTCATGTTGGGATACCCGATAGAATTATTATGTTTCCACGAAGGAAGAATGAGCTCGGTACATAGCTCACTTTGGTATATTTGTTGAGAGCTTTGTGTACCGATCAAGAGGTTTTGAATTCGAGTCTTATATATGTGATGTGTTTAGTTGAGCTACGTTGGGCTGTTAGCCATCCAATTTTGAAGATTGAACTAGACTCATTCAGATAGATTTCAAGATTTTTGGCCAAGGCTTAAGCCAAATTATATAGAATATAATCATATTGACATGTGTGAAGATCTTCATATCAGCAATATCTAAGCACCCTATCACTTAGAATTATACTAAATTCGCTCATAGTCTAACGGATAAATCATCGCACAATCTTTGTAAAAGGGAAAGGGCACCCACTTCTTGATTCAATAAGATGACAAGAAACACCTTCGAATGACTCCTCAATTACAAAGTTACACCTTTTGAGACCTTTTAAGATTTTGGCAGTGAATAATGACAATAACCAAATAAACTTAGCATGCATTATCTCTATTTTCAAAATTTCTAAATATACTTATACGAAGCACTTGACTTTCTAGGAGAGATTAATGCTTCAATTGGGAGGTTTTTTTACTGATTCTCAAAATATTTTTGTAGTACAAAAAATATATTTATTGTATTAAAAAGCTGCATTAAGAAGCAGTAAAAAAGCCGGCTTTTTTACTGCTTCTTACAATAGATTTTTAGTACAGAAATTAAAAGCCGTTTTAAGAAATAGTAAATTTAGAATTTCTTACTGTTTTTCTAAAGCAAATTTTAAATACAAAAATTTTTTATTCAAAAAATTTTTGTATAGAAAACTACTTTAGAAAACAACAAAAAAATTGTGGCTCATGAACAATTTAATTTTCCTAGCATAATAACCTTAACAAATGATTTAAATATTAAACACTTGATTATCCATTTATGTTTTTTTAACTCATTTCTCGTAATATTTATAGCCATTAGAAAGCTTGTAAAATAGCCCAAAAACTTATAAATATCCATAAAAAACGGTCTCCAAATAACTCACAAATTCCTTAAATAGCTAGTTGAAATAGTTGTCACGTTTTTTTCTCAATATAATGGGCTCTTGTTGCAACAAGTATGGGTTGGCCCTTTGACAATTATCTGTGCTCAATAAAAGTTTTGGTGAAAAAGAAAGTGAATTTTTTTTTATCATAACTTACACTATTAAAAATCTGATGTTTTAATAGCAAATAATATCAGCGGTTTTAAAACCGCTGTTATAGGAAGGCATAAACAACAATTTTAACCGCTGTTAAAATATTATTTATTTCTTCTTTCCATTTTCTTGCCCTAATAGTTTGACAAGTTCACCTCTCGGACACGCGAGAGAGGAAGCGAAAGATGGCGAAGCTTCTTGTCTAGTCGGCGGCGGACGGCTGCGACAACAGGCTAGTCGGGCTGCAACTGAGCTCACGTGAAAGGGAGGGTTGCCGTGTAATTCCCACCATTTCATTTGTATGTAACAAATTTTTATGTTGGGACATTTAGGCTAAGAAGACAAATACACACAACACATATGGAAGTTACTAAGTTAGGAACTCAAGATCTCTTGGTTTTATTACATATAACATAATTATGTAATCAATAATAGTTAACAGTTAATTAACCTAAGTAAGCATTATTAGAAAGTTTAATAAAAAACTATTGGAAATACAGGATCAGCTAAATTTGCTAAAAATGTGTTATAAAGATAATTAGATGAATAAATTAATTAGGCATATTATCTCTAATTATATAATTAATAAGCAATTTTTGCATAACTATAAACTTGAGAATAAATCAAATAATTAGATAATCATGTCAAATAAATCATAAATACTAAGAAGAAAATTAATAATACCTATATTTGATAAATATTATTAAAAATAAATTCATTTTATTCATGTTCTTAGTGATTGGAATTTCGGTTGAATCTTAATTAATTCATAATTAATGAAAATTATATTTACTTCAATATTGAGCTAAGACAACCCTTGAATTATCATTTGCACTTCGAGTCTTCTTGAATTATACATTTGAGTTGTCCTCCAAATAGTAAATACTCCAACTTAATTAGTTTAGTGATCATGATCGTCATTCTCATCGTTGCTACTTAATTAGATTACTTAGAAAATAATTAGCGAACTATAAAATAATACTACACAAGATTTATTATCATCGCATTACTATTGAATCACATACAAGTCACTTAGATTTACGGGATCGCAACTCTCCTTTCTCTCTCAATCAACCATTTTTCTTTGACACGTATTATAGTAGTCTACATCAATAGGCTTGTCATAAAAGTCGAGGAATTCAAATTTGTCTTTAGTTTAATCCCTAGTATCCTTTGCTATCCCTTCACATTCACAACTGCCTCAGCGAGATTGAAGTTTTCCTCCATATCATCTTGATCTATACTCTTGACAACATTTGGACTCTATTCGGCTCTAATGGCCTTCTCCAAGTTTAACAATGCGATTACACTGCGTGCATGGATGCCACATTTTAACATATTATTCTGCACTCAACGCTTGTTCTTCTTTAATTGCCAAGTAATTGACATTCTATTCTGGCCTAGACCCAATATTGTCACTTAAAGACCATTTAAGGCAGCTCATAGGGAAACAATTCCACAACTTTTGCAGTTGAAACCTCAGGATTCCTATTTAAAACTCTCTCTCTGTCTCCCTCTTGTTTGTGATGATTATTAGGCCATAATTGCAAATGTTGTTGGATTCTCTCTAAGAAGTTCAGTAGGTTCAATTTTTCATGGGATTTAATTGCCATTTCTTCTTCTTTTCCTTTAATTCTTTGATGAATAGTACAAACTTTACACTGTTGTAATTGTTTTTTTAGCCATAATGGAAGATTTATAACTTTTCTCTAGAAAGGAAGTAGGTGAGTAGATTGGACCACTTAAAATCTTGATGTTCTCTTTTTGTTTACTTTAATGCTCATTTTCTCTCTTTCCACTTCGAAGACTTCATCTTCTCTTTTCTACTCTACTTAGGTCCAAATATAAAAAATTTTGTGTATCTTTGCTTGAATAAATGGAATTATTGATCGTGCATTCACAATTGATGATAAGGAGTTTAGCGTGTTCAAACAATCTTTCAAGAGAAGCAATCGAAGTTCTAACTGATTAAGTGTAAAAAAATTTTAGGCTTTTTTCTGAAGGAATAAAATGGATTATATATATTCTAACTAAAATGTGCTTGTGTGTGCGAGCGTGTTTTAGGAAAGAGAAATTTAATCGAGAGAGAAGAAGAGAAAGAGAGAAAAATTAGAGAGATTAAAGAGAAAATATTTGTAATCTATACTTATCTCTAAATTGTGAAAAATATGCCACTCTATGCGATTATGAATGTAATAACTCAAAATTTTGAAATGATTTTGTTTTAAATGAAAATCTTGAATTTCAACTTTATGCCTAGCTTTCCCAAGAAGAAAGAGAAAGGGAAGAGAGAAAGGGAAGAGAGAGAAGGTTGTTTGGAGCTTTTTTTGTCTGTCCATTTTGTTTAGTGATTTCTTCCATTTGTTTTAAGTAATTCAAATCTCATTTTTGCTTTCAATTATTTTGAGTTTAATAGATTTATCCTCTCCTTAATAATTTTGAATTTGATGGATTTATACCAAGGATTTTTTGTTTTGTTCTCATTATGGGCCGTGACAATGAACATAGTTGAACATTGCTAAACTATATAAATCTTTGCCCTTTATTTGTTATATTCTCTATTGTGCTTTCTTTATGTCCTCATTCCTGATATATTACTCTCATGTGCATGTTTTCTGTGAATTTAAGTAAGCCTTTGTTATATATTATATACATATTATAATTCTCTCTTTCTTTTGTTGCTCATATTTGTTATATGTTGAATACTTTTTTCTTTGGCTAGCATAATGGACAATACTTTAATATGATTGTCCAAACAAACAACCTCATCTCTGTGGTGTCAATATTGAACCTAATACGAATGTGTCGAGTTTGGTTCAATTTGTGCAGAGTTTTAGTCTAAGTAGAGTCGTCTGTGCTGCAATTTTCTCGAGTAATAGTCAACCCGGAAATTTGAACTTAACCTATTTAATATGCGAGTTCTTATTTCTTTTATTAAGAACTCATATCTTATAGCAATTCCATATTTCATGTTAGTTTAACTCTAATCAAACACAACTTGATTGCTTTTAGCTAGATTCATTATATTCCATGCTTGGTTGATCTCAGGTTAATCTAATCAAGTTTGGATTGACATTTTTCAAGTCATTTAATAGATGGGCTTTTTTTTAGATCTCTCATTGATAGGTTAAACTTGGTCCCTAAACACAAATAGGCACTTGTTATCTCTCAACCTCTAGAATGATCTTTTCCAACTTGCGTAGGGCTAAAGTACGTGTGTGTGTGCGTGTTTTTTTTTTTTTTTTTTGAACGAGGTATCTACCCACTGTCATTCCAATTAAAAGGAGTGTTTGGCGGCATAACTAATCTCTCGGTGGAACCTAGCGAGGCCATGCACCCACCAGCATCGGGCCCACAGTTGCTTTGCCCCACTAAAGAGGCTAGGCCATACTAGAGGAGATTCAAAACCGGGATGGGAGGTTCTCAATTGTACGTGCTTGTCCACCAACCATCCTAAGTCTCCGTGAATAAGTGTGCTAAAATTCTACTGTTTCCTAATATAATATGTACTGCTACTGCAGTTGAGTGTTATTGTATTCCCATTCACAAATGCAATCTTCCCTGACAAAAGCAATTTCTATTCATTCTATAAAGAAGCAATGGCAACTTTATTTCTAAGTGACAAGAAGAACATTTACAACGAAAAATTATACTCTTTAGTCTGATATAGTTCATCCTCTCTCCTTTTAGTACCCCCTAGCTATAGCTGCAACAGATGGAAATATGATGGAGAAGGAAGGCAATGAAAGACCTCAATCTCTCATTCAAATATAGCCTTGGTCATCAACTAGCTTTTCCACTTTCAAATTAGTCAAATTATTTTATCCTTAAGGCTTCATTTGTGACGGCTTTCTTACTGTTTCTTAAAGCAATTTTTCAGTATAAAAATTAAAATTTTTATACTAAGAAGTCGTTGTTTTTAGAAGCAGTAAGAAAGCCGTCCAACCGAAGCGAATTAAAGCAGTAAGACTAAGGCTTCATTTGGGACGGCTTTCTTATTACTTCTTAACAACTTTTTAGTAAAAAATAAATAGGAAGCTGCTTTAAGAAGCAGAAAGAAAACGATCTCAAATAAAATCTGAAACTTCTTTGAAAATATCTGATTTAAAGTTGGAATTTTGTACCTAGGAAAAGTATGAAATGACTTAAAACAACCATATTTGGACAGAAAGCATCTGTTCCGTATGCACAGTTGTAATATATGTTGTGCACAAAGTCAAGTTATGTTGATTAGGGTGATTTTAAAATGGCTGTCTTTTCTGAAATGCAAGACTTGTGTCTTTTTCTTCGTCCCTTTTTGCAGGAATCCATGAATGCTAGCACTGTTGCTTTGACATTTTATTTTTGTTGATTTCTTCCGGTTTATATTTTTTTGACTTTTTAAGCACAATAATATTGTGAGCTTTAATGTCAACCGACATTTTTTGCAGGAAGAAAAGGTTGAAGTTTTCAGCCCATAGAAGTTGACTTTGCTCCCACCTTCAAAATGTCGCATTTGTTTAAAGATATTGAAAGGTGTAAATCAAAAAGCTTTGTCTACGCAGTTTATGTTAATATATTTATTGAGAGTTTTGGCTATCAATTAAGAGATTTCGGATTCGAAGCTTGAGTATACGATATGTGTGCGAATTTGTCTTAATTAGCATAAATGTCCACAAAAAAAGCTTTATCTAAGGAGTTGTTTGGTTGGAAGAAAAGTAAATGCATTACTTTTTCTTTTTTTAGTGTTTGGTTGGATGAAAAATAAATTCAATGTAAAATAAAGTAAATGCAGTATATTTTATTTATATTCATTTTTGAGATAAAGTGTTCTCGCCCAAATTGAGCGAAAACGATTTACACAGCTCCAGTGCTTCCTTAACCACCCATGGAGTATATTAGCATGTAAAGCATGTACGTCGGGATTAATTTTAAAATAGTTGAATTTGTATTAAGATTAATGCAATTTAGATACAAAATTAAAAATTTTAAAGCTCTTTAATTTCTAATGCATTTTGCATATGATTACTTTAACATTAATTTTTTTTACTAATATATTTATTAAAATTTATATTCTCCATATTATTGGGGATAGGAGTAAACACCGCACCGAAACAAATACGAAAAATAGAACAACAGTAAGAAGAAAGGAAAATAAGATTTAACGTGAAAAAACCTGAAATAAAAAAAAAACATTGAGCCACACCACACTAAAAAATCCACTATGAAAATATAGAAAAATAAGTATATATCTCTCTTCTCTCTCGCTCTTTGATTGCTTCTCTTCTTTCTTACAACGTTGTCCCTCTCTAACACAAGAGGAAGTCAAAGTAAATAACACTGATGGACACAACCCTTAAGAAAAATAAGAAAGAAAATTGTCCAGTTTGTCTCGAAGCTCTTCGGCGCCAAATTGGAGCACTGCGGCCCTCAAATCTCTGATTCTAATTCATCTAACGATGCTGTGGCGCTCAAAACCGAAGCGATGTAACGCTCAAACTCGCAACGCAGCGACACTACAATAAGTTGCGGTGCTGAATCTAGAGCTATGCAGCACTTGGCTCTCTGTCGTTTCTCCTAACAAGCTCTATAGCGTCGGACATTCGGGTATGCATCGTCGAAGAGTCAGCCCTCTGAGCGGAAGATATGTCCAATAATCCTAAGAGGTAATAATTTCAATTCACTCAAAGAGAAGGCCTATTCACTCGATGGGCTCACTCCTACTCAATGAGCTCACTCTTGAAGCCGCCAAACAGTCCCATCTCAGGCATCAATTAAATCTAAATAAATAAATAAATAAATAATTAACACTCAAAATACTCTTTAAACTAGAAATTTGTTACAACATTCTTTATTGGTGCATTTTTTTACTTCATTATATTTACCATGGAATATTGTCTCATGTAATCAGCCCTAATAAAAGGATTTAGGGTTTTCTTCATTTCTTTTTGTAGTGGGAGTCCATTTGTGCTGTCGCACTCAATTTGACTTATTATTTCAACTGATTTGTTCCGGTCTAAGTTTTTTGACCAGTGAAGCACGATTATCGTATTTGGTTAAATTTATTGAGCTTTCTACGTCGAAGGCCCAGCAGGAGTTGCAGACGATTCCATTGTTTGAACTGGCCTTCAAAATATGAAAGGTCTTCATCTAATTGGAAAAAATAAAAATAAAAAAATTTATAATTTTCGTATTTTATATGAATTGATGAGTCATAGCTCTATTTTATTATAAATTGACAAAATAGTGAGCTGCTAGGTTAAATATTATTTAACTATGTAGCTTACCAAAACAAGAAGAAGTTGCTATGGAAAGTATGTGGTAAAAAACTGAAGGAAAAGAAATGTTATTTGCGTTGAAGAAGTTTCTCATTTATAATGGAACTACCGTGGTGTTAAGGTCCTAGGGGTGTCAATTCGGGTCAGCGGGTTGGATTCAGGTTGAATCCGGAACTTACCCAACACTATTCGGGTCAACCCGAACCCGACTCGAATTCGGGTCCGGGTCAAACCAACTCGAGTTCGGGTCCGGGTCAACCCGATCAGACACGGATAACCCAAAGTTGACCTAAAATTGCTAATTTTTGGGTAAAAAATCGGGTCACCATTTAATTTTCAGGTCAAAATCGGGTTTCCATGTCAAATAGGAGTTTTCGTGTCAATTTCGGGTTATTCTCGGGTTGCTGGGTCAACCTGAACCCGACCCGATTTTTAAAACGAGTTGATTTGTTGAACCCAAACCGGACCCATTTCGGGACCGGGTTGACTCTAACCCGGATTTTTCCGGATCGTGTTTCAGATCGTGTCAAAAATTGACAACCCTAGTCCAAATAAATAAGGTTTTTTTTTAACAATTTTCTTACGGTTTTTTAAAATAATTTTTTAGTTCTTAAGATTTTTGAATTAGAAACTTTTGCACTAAAAAACTACTTTAAAGTTTCAAAAATCAAAACTATCTCAAATGAAATTTAAATTTGAGAAAGCTCAAGCATTCTTCATCCAAGATTGTTTAAAAGGAATTTTCAGATGTTTTTTACCCATTTTATTCAAGAACATAATTATACTTAAAAAAATTATATATTTATTTTATAAATTTAGTGATCAGCAGTTAATATATTTAAGAATTTTAAATGATTAGAATTTGTCCATAGATGTAATGTAAGTTGGATTATAAAAAAAATAGAGTAAGGTATTTTATATTTTCTTGAATGTTAAATTCTTATATTCTGACAACATTTTCATCAAGATGAGCATAAAGATCTCATATGAGGCACTTTCATAATATATATGAAAATAAATATATAATTTAATTTTTAAAATAAATTTTGACAAAATAATGCATGATAAATTTTATAATATTAAGGAATTTAATAAATATCTTATAAAATATATGATAAAATTAATGCATGATAAATTTTTAGCTTGAATTAATATTCAAATAAAAATTTAGTTAGGATGTTCTGAATAGTCAAAATGACATTATAATATAAAACTGTTAGGAATTTTGAATGAATTTAATGGCAATTTTATGTATATATATGATGGAAGTGTTTAAATCCTGACCACTTCTGAAGAACCAAAGACTTTCTCCACTAAAATGTGAGGTTGGTTGCTCATCAGTCATCACAATAATTTCAAACACAAGAACAATAAAAAAAGAAGAACTTATTTTAATTGTGAGATTTTTTTAATGTGAAGCATTTCTTAAATTTTTGAAGTAAATTGGTTGAGGATCAAATGATATTATTTTAGTTTTTTAGCATTTTCATCTTATTATTTTTCTTACTTCATTTCTTGCCTTGGTTTATGATTTAACTAAGGTTTTAAAACAGTTTTTTAGTACAACAATTTTTTGAATTAACAAATTTTATAGTAAAAAATCGTCCTAGAAAGCAGTAAGAAAACTATTCCAAATCAAGCCTAAATTTTGTTTGGGACGGCTTTCTTACTGTTTCTTGAAATAGTTTTTTAGTACAAATATTAAAATTTTTGTACTATAAAGCTATTTTAAGAAGTAAAAAAGTCATCCCAAAAGAAGTCTAAGACTTTGTTTGTGACAGCTTTCTTATTATTTTTTAAAATAGTTTTTAATATAAGAATTTATTGAATTATAATTTTTTTACTTAAAAGTTTGTTTAGAAAGCAGTAAAAAAGTTATTCATACTTCATTTGGAATAGCTTTCTTATTGCTTTATTTTTTTGTTCACAATCACAATTTTTGCATGACCACTACTTTTTAATTGCTTTCAATAAATTTTTATGTTAGAAAGTTGCTTTCTAAAATAACTTTCAAAAAATTATTTTACCTATAAAAGCTTAATTTATAATAATCATTATAAAAAATTACAACTATCTTAAACAAATCCTATGTCAATGATGATGACTTATGCTTTGTTTGGGACATCTTTCTTACTGCTTCTTAAAGCAACTTTATAATAAATAAATTAAATTTTTATACTAAAATGCTGCTTTAAGAAGTAATAAAAAAGCTGTCCCAAACAAAATCTTGAACATTCACCACGAGGCCACGGCATGGAGGTCCGCTAATCGATTGTAATTTTGATGGATTTGAGGCACATAAGTTATGTGGACTTTAGAAATGATGGAGATAGTAATTTTTGTTTATTCAGGGGAAGAATATTTTTCATGTTGGATATATTAGTCAATATAAATGTCTATTTTCATAAAGAAAATTTCAAATTTATAAAATTTTATAGAATAAATATATATTTAAAGATGTTTAATAATGTTAAAGATTAATGAAATGGGTGTCACATGAACTTATAAATGTGGCAAATTGTTTTAGGTGGAGAGAAATTTGAAGCTTTTTTAGATAGAGAAATTGAGTTAAGATTAGAGCGAGTCGTCTTAGATTGTTTGATCGTATAAGACGACAGCCTTTTCATGACCCTGTTATGAAAGTAAACATATATATTATATTATGCTTATGTTAAAATAAAAGTAGAGGTAAAACTAAAAATAATTAGTTAGAAAATATTAGAAATAATATTTATTTATTAGTTTTAATAAGAATTTGACTCTTAAGAGTACACAATGAAGAAAAAGGACTCATGCAATACAAAAAAGACTTAATATTATTATTGTTTCATTGTTTTCTTACTTCAAATCAAATATCAATATTTTTAAAACCCCAGCATTTGAAAAATTTACACCTCTTTAACATCAAATTAAACAGCCCTTAAATCTGCATAAATCTCATTAAGTTCTTATATCCAATAGCTCCTTAGGGCATCTCCAATCGAAAACCCCATTTTCCACTCCAAAATACAGCAAAACTCCAAAATGCGATAATCCTGCTCCAATCGAACTCCATTTCGAGGACAAATCCCGTTGACACATAAAAATTTAGCGGGTTAATAGTGCGATGCCAATAATCAATATCGACGTCGCACTGTTTACATGCGATGAAATAGCGGCAAAATTACCACTCGGTAGGAGCGACGGAAGAAAGACAAATAGTTGTTTGTCGTTCCATTGAAGATGCCCTTAGAGAGTCTATCTCGATGAGATTTGTGGACTTTTTTTCCTTTTCTGCCTTAAAAAAACTCACGACGATCGATATATATCCCACGTAACTAAAACAGTAACGTGTCTTGATTGTTAACGTATATTGGCATCGGCATAATTACTTGTAGAATCGTTATATCTTAAGCACCCCATCGACTGACAATTTCTTCCAAAAATAGTTGACAATATTACTCAACACAATGTATTAATTGTTTTATATAAATAAAATTGGTGGTCATAATTTTTTATATTAAATTTAAAATTAATGATAGCTGTTTTATTTGGATAATATAGATAAAGTTAGGGTTTTGAAGGAAATTGATATAAATTCAAATCAAATTAACTAAATAAATTATGTAATATTTGGGGTGTTAATAAATGATCCGACCCATAAACCTTATTTGAAAAATCTGAGTTCAGGTTGACCCATTTGATAAATAGGTCGGGCTTGGTTGAGTCTTCTTATTCGTTTACTAAATAGGCCAGGTATGAGTTGGCACACAAACTTGCTTTTGACCTGAACTTAACCGTTTAACATATTTTTACTTGTGGGCATAATTTTCTTACTTTTTATAAAATATTTTAAACTCTAAAATTAATAAGTAATAAATTATTTTTTAACCAAAACGGGTTTACAGGCCGAATTTGGTCATAGTTTTAGTAAGTATCATGGATTTTTTTTCTAATATATTGACCACATTAATAACAAAATTATAATCAAATAAAAATGTGATTAAATATATATTATATTTATTTATTTGTTTGTTTGTTTTTTACTTAAATTTCACTTGATATTAAGAAAAATTGTTGGTTTTTTTAATTATTTTTTAGCAGAAAAATTACTATCCCAATATAAATATTGCAAATCTATCCACAATATAAATTTTGAGAATCTATCCACAGTCATATAGTTATATGCCGTTGCAATAATAATTTACACCAAATAGTTATTATTATTTAATGATTGACAGTGCGGGGCTTAGCTGGCCAAGGAATAGAAAAAATTGATTAATGGATAAAGTTGTGGGTGGGCACAACTGCAGCACTGCAAGTGGCAGCCGCCTTCAGCGGAAAACGCGCGCACAGCTATGGATTTATTTTCTAAAAAAAGTTTTTATTATTTTGAGAAAATTGTGGTCCTAACTCCTAAGAATATTTTCACTGTCTATAATAATAAATTACAATAATGGAACTGAAGTAAAAAATAAACAGTTTTTTTTAATGATATATTTGAGCAATTAAGATTTGATTTGGAAATGTTTTTTCTTATTTTTTAAAGCAGTATTTTAATAAAAAAATTTAATTTAAAATTATTTGGTACTAAAAAACTACTTTATAAAGCAATAAGAAAGCTTTATTGCTTCATACAAAATTTTTATTGTATTGAACTGAAAAGCTATTTTAAGAATCAGTAAGAAAGTCGTCCCAAACGAAGCCTAAGTCAAACTCACAAATAGATCACACAAGCAAGCTTTTAAACCAAGATCTCTTGGTTAGTAGCCAAAATCCCCAACGAACAGACTAAGCTGAGTTGCAAAAGAACAAGACTCAAATGAGTAAGAAATCAATAGATTGCAGCTCATAAGACGAGAGGGAAAAGCTCTAAGATTGAACAAGAGGATATCATTAGCGCAATAAAATATATTACTATGTTTTAGGACACAAAAGTCTTCATCATATGTAGGATCCTCAAGCAACTTCCCAACTCCCCCAGAAATGTCGGCATTACAAAGCACAATCGAAGAGAAAATTTGTGTCCACAAAACTCGAAAGTCGTCATTCATCATCATTTGAAGCAATAAGTTCAAAAGAATAGCCATAAAATTTCAAAGTGAAATAGAAAGAATTTAATACCAAGACCAATTTACTACAATAAATATTCATTTTCATAAAATTTTTCCTAATAGAGACTTTAGCTCTGATATTTCTCCTGATTTTTAGTTTAACTATGATGAAGCTTGATAATGAATTATCAGATATGCTAGATTAGATATTATCTAGAAAGATAGAATAGTCATTTAACATCAATCAAAATAACCTTCAAATTATTGATATAATTAAAAATTTGCAGGAGAATGATAACTTTTAATTTTTTTCACAATTACTATCAACAAATCAAACATATACTTTTTAGTTATATATAAAATAATATGACAATAATTTTTTTTAATATTACAAAATACTAGAAAAGATAATAAATAAAATAAATAGTTATATTATAAAGGTGTAATTTAAATAAAAAGTGATTAGTAATTAAATAAATGAATCTAATGATATATAAATATAGTAAGTTGACTTCTACAATAATTTCATTAATGATTTTTATTTTTATTTTTATTTTTTGATAGAGAAAATAGTTTGGAAATTTGTATTTTATGAGGTTGATTTTGCAATATTTGTCGGGACTATTTTGTATAACTTTTAATTTTAGGCATCGTTAATGTTAAGTACTTAAAGTGTGAGAATATTTTAATTTATTTTGTAGACCTTTCTGTTTTTTAGGAACTTGTCTCAGTCCAAGCTACGCAATCCAGAGAGCGACGTAGGGCTCAAAATGTACGGTGATGATGGCGTGGGACCAACATTCCATTGATTTCTATGTACATTCGTATCGTCTTTTGAGAAATTTCAAACTTCTTTTTCTGCCTTTCAACAACTCTTGCAATTCACACTTTGATGATGGCGTGGCCTCCACATAATAATTTTAAATTCATTGAAAAAAATTGTATTTATTTATGTCTATATTGATTAAAAAAATTATTTAATTGATATAAATATTTATTTATTATTTCATATTAAAAATGTTTAAAATTCAGTTAAAAAGCATCCAAATTTCAATTTCAGCAAAATTTATTTTGACGACATAAATTCTTCAATAATAACAATTCATGTTAACTCCGAATGAAACTAAATCGAGTACTTGATTATTATTGAAAATTAGCATAATAATTGTAAGATCAATGGATTGGCTAACGAGCTGAATATCATTTAATTTTGAAGTTATTAAGGCACTTATATGTGAAGTAAACTTGTCGGGTTATCTCCTCATATCATAGATGTTTCGTTTTTCGTATGCTAGGGTTTCCGGCTTGGGCTTTTTGCCCTAGCCTTCTTTTCGCTCTGCCTCCGCCGGTGTCTTCGTCCCTTGCTCTGGTGCTTGTCCATGGCAAACAAACGGCTTGACCCTTGATTTTTGGAGGGTAAGAACTCGAAATCTTTCAAAGAGGTCTTATCTGGCGTCGATTCCTCGAAGGTTTTTCCGGACTGTCGTATCTCTACGATTCGTGGTTTAACTGCTTTCTGGTTTTCGGAAGAGGAATTTATACATCTTGCTAAACCTTTTGATTTTGCGTTAGTTGGAAAGTTTCCCCTTAAACGACTGGATTTGGATTCTATCCGTAATTTTTTTTCAATCTTAAGTTATCCGGTGATGTTTCTGTGACTGTTTTGGATCAATCGAATGTGCTTATCAAACTATCGAATGATCTTGATTATGGACGGATTTTGCCCACCGTTCGTATTTTGTGTTTGGCTGTTTTATGAAAGTGATTAAGTGGTCTCCGTTTCTTAACCTCTCGGAGGAATCACCGATCGTCCCTATGTGGATATCCTTCCCTGGTTTGCGTCCTCATCTCTTCTCTCCTCGGATACTTTTAGGATTAGGATCTATCTTTGGTCGCCCGATTCAAACCGACAATGCTACTGCGGTTGGTTCTCACCCCTCTGTAGCTCGTATTCTTGTGGAACTCGACATTTCTAAATCCTATCCTGAGTCCATGTGGTTGGGGCCGGAAAAATTTGGTTACATTCAAAAGGTGATCTTTGAGGGCATTCCTAATTTTTGTATGCATTGTAAGGCTGTGGGGCATTTGAAGTCGAAATGTGGTAAACTTTTGCCTAATTTGCGTTCGGGTAAGATTCCTGCACCTCCGCCGGTGGAGCCTGTTTCTAAACCTATTGTGAATTCTATTTCTTCCCCTGTTGATATTTATGTTTCCCTCTGTGAGAATAATTTGGTTATTGATAATGACTATGTTATTGGTAATAATGCTGGGGGGGGAGTCGAGCCTTCTGATATGTCTCCAGTGATTCCTCATGGGACTGGGTCTGGTGAGTTGGGTGCTGGTTTTGTTACTTAGGCTGGGGTCCAACCGGGAAATTTTACTCATCATGTAGATAATTTTATTAAGGGGCTTGGTGTTTTTAGTCCTGTGATTGGTGCTTCGTCGGAGCTTTTAGTGTATTCTGTGGGTGTTATTAATGGTAATAGCCCGGCTGTGGTTGATATCGTTAGTACAGTGCTTGATGTTAGTGTCAATTTGTCGGAAGCTGCTGATACGGTGTTGTCTTCTAATGCCATTCCTTTTATTCCTTCGTGTTTGCTGGACGGTTTTGGTCCTTCGGATGTGATTGTGGACTCTCCGGCTGTTGTTTTGGTGCCGGAGTTGGTCTCTTCTCCTGTTAATGCTGCAATTGTTCCTGCCGAGGGTGGTAGGGGGTCTAGCGGTTTGCCTGTTTTGGATGTGGTGGAGCCAAATGCGTGTGGACAGGTAGTGAATTCGGATGTGCAAGGCATTTTGGAAAATTCTCAAAACTTGGTTAATGTTCTCGTAATCTTAATGGCACCCCAAAATTTGAAGTATCAGGTGGGTGATGGAGTGGATGTTAGGTCCAATGGTGATTGGTTGGATAATTCGTCTGAAGATTTATCTGATTCTGAGTCATATTCAGATACTGGTAATGAGTTTAAAGTAGTTCGTGATTTACCTCTTAAGATAGTTTCTCGTGGGAAATTTTGGAATAAAGGAGGTAGAAGAAGATAATTCGCTTTCTATTTGGTTTGTTTTTTGCGGTTTTGCGGATTGATCTTTGCTTGGATTGGAGATTGCGGGGTTATGATGGTGCTGGGGCTCGTGTCCTCGTTGGCTACCTTGTGGCAACCGTTGGTGTTTCTCACCCTTTCTGGATAGTCCTTGCACTTTCGAGGATGCTGGGAGTCTCGGCTGTCTACTGAGCCCTCTTTTGGTATTTTATTTTTCTGTGTTATTGTGTCTGTACCTTGTTAATGGTGGTCTTCTCTTTCTGCTTTCCTTTCTCCAATATATATATATATATATATATATATATATATATATATATATATATATATATATATATATATATATATATATATATATATATATATATATATATATATATATATATATATATGTGTGTGTGTGTGTGTGTGTGTGTGTGTGTGTGTGAAGTAAACAGACTATCATAATTATGATAAATATGAATCATGCAGTAGTTTAAATTCTAGTCAAGTTTATCAAAATGGTCGGCTAAAAATGCTATAAATAGATCATTTTTCATTTTTGACATAAAAGAGGTTTTAAAGAGCTTAAGAATTCTATTACATTCCTCGAAGATTGTTGTTGATGACTATCATCAACAACCAACATCACTATTATGTAACTTTGATCATGAAATCATTATTGACTTATTATCTTACTACTAATGCTTAACCTTGTTATTGGACTTCAATTGTACGGCTATGGTCACCCAACAATTGCCGTCTCTTTAACTATAATTAGATAATTGTATAATATTATCTATAATCTCATATTTTTTTAATTATGAGAGTGATTATATTCTTATATGTTTAATTATACACTAAATTATTTCAATTGATTCAGATCTTATGATTTTTTTTTTCATTTTTTAAATTTTTATATAATAAATGTTGTTACTTCTTACAGCTTTCATCATTGCATATTAAATTTTTATTTCAAATTAAACTCTATCATGTAGTACCTATAAATAAGAAATCCCTAGCTAGCATATATGAGAGTGTCAAATCTATAAATATGATATTGTCAAAAAGCTGGTTGGGGTTTCTTCTCTGCAACTCCTTCGCGCTGCGTCCGCTCGCTTTATTTGGGTAATCTTCTTCGTTTCTCTTTAATTTTTCATGCCTTTTTCTTCCGATTTTCTACCTCCGACCATTCTTCGGTTAAAATGGCAATTAATAGTTTGATTGACCCCAAATTTTTGGATGGCAAGTCAAAATCACATTCCTTTAAGGATGTTCTATTCAGGGCTTCATCCTCGACGGAATTTTCTGACCTAAAAATCACTAATTGCCATGGTTTACCATCTTAATGGATATATGATGACGAAATGTTGGCAATGGAAGCTCCATTTGAGTTTTCATTGGTTGGAAAATTTATCGGTCGTCGTCCGCCACTTAATGTTATTTATAATTTTTTTCAACTTAAGCTTATAAGCGATTTCTCGGTCACTTTGCTCAACTCAAAGAACGTGTTAATTAAGTTAATAAATGACATATATTACTGTAGGGTGTTCTCTCATCACTCTTATTTCACTAGCAATTGTTACATGAATTTATTTAAGTGGACTTCTTATTTTGACATTAATATCGAATCTCCTACCATACTGATTTGGTTTTCCTCTCCCAATCTTCGTTCGTATATATTCTCACCCTGTATTCTTCATTATCTTGGGTCCTTGTTTGGCTGATCATTGAGAATGGACAATGCTATCTCTAATGGCACAAGGCCCTCAGTTGCTTGCATTCTTGTGGAGTTAGATGTTACCAAGCAATACCTTGACCAAGTTTGGCTTGGTTTGAAAACTTTGGGTTATATTTAGCTGGTTGAAATAGAAGAATTTCTCTCTTATTGTGCTCATTGTAAAGTTCTGGGTCATTCGAAATTAGAATGTCATATTTTGCATCCTCATTTAGCTAATATTACAGTCCCTAATGTTGCGAATGTGGGAAGTTTGGTTGAGCTTCATGTACAAGAAATTACTGGGAATTTGGAACTTGCACTTGCGGGTAAGAATATTCCTATTGGCTCCTTGCATGAAAATATTACCCCCGTTGGTGTTGAGGGGTTGTCGGTTGGTCCAGAGCTTTTGAACTCTAATGAGGTTGTTCTAGATCATGTGAATTGTATTATTCATGTGTCAGATATTGAGGGCATTAAATAATCTTCTCAGTTAGAGGATTTGGATTGTTATGATGCTTCAGATGATTGTGTTAATGAATTAGTACAATCACTTAGCGGTGTGATAGCTCCTTTGGTTCGTCATGTTTAATATTAAAAGGAGGTGTATAAGGGATTATGTGATGTTAATAAGGTAGTGATGAATGAACTTTATAATAGTTCAGTTCCTTTTGTTGAATCACATGTGGCTTATGTTGATCTGGTGTTGACGCCCTTGCCTATGGGGCTAGTTGGGATTGAGCCTCTTGTTGATGTGCCAATTGCTATCATTTTCTCTAATGCTTTGAAAGCTCAATTGATTGCCAAGCCGGGGGACACTTCTTTTGAGCAAACTAACTGGCTTGATGGGTCATTCTTTGTCTTGCGAGGTTGTTGTGGAGGATATGAATGAACGGGATGATTCATTCCATGATTTGTATGACTTGAACGTGAGTCATGCTATGCTCATTGATTTTTCACGTGTTGGTAAACATTGCAAGCGAAAATCTAAAAAATGGTGAGATTAACTTTGTTCTTTTTCTATACGTTAGCTTTATTGATTGGTTGTTTCTTTGTTAGGCATTCTTGCTGGGGAGGGGCTCCTTGTGGTTGTTGTTTTTATGAGTTATCGTGTGGTGGCTCTTTCATGTTGGCATTTTGGATTGGTGGGCTGCTTGAAAAGCTAATTTTTAGTATCTGTCTCTGCTTCAATCCTTTTGGCGTTTATTTTTTTATTATCTAAATCTATTGCATTAGATAGGACCATTAGCTCATAGGTTTACTTCAAAGATTGTATTTTATATAGCTTTTGGTTTTTTTATGGACCTATAATTCTATTTTTGATGAAACGCCTAAACCCTTATGTGAATTTCTAAAAAAACTATATAATATAAACATATATTTTTGCCAAAGTTCTATCTCCCAGACTTTCTCTCTAATAAGATTGGACTTTTATTTTGATGTGATCCACATTTCTCTTTCCAACAGGTCCTAAACTAAAGTCATTTGTAGAGAATCTCCAACAAAATCGTTTTCTCTCTTTCTCATTTTCTTTAGACTTGATATTGATGGGAGGTAAAAAAAAATTAAAAAAATAAAAATAAAAAAGAAAGAAATTCCCAAAAAAAAAAAATCTTGATATGAGATTCTCAATAATATTGAGATTTCATTTGAGGCAATATTTTAAATATTTGTATTACTTTTTAATGCAGTTTTTTAATATAAATATTTTTTTTATAATTTTTTTTAAGAATAAAAAATTATTCCAAATGAGACCTAAATCTAACAACCTTAATTTAAATTTTAACAGCAAATAATAGTAATGTCCATATGCCATTATTTACAGTGCCGACATTTGTCAGAAATTTAGATATTAATTTATTTAAGATTCTTATATAAATTAAATTTACTGCTAAAGGATCAATAGTACATGGAAAAGACATATGGAGCTGTAGCTTCGATCTTAAGGCGAATATCCTAATTTTTTTAAAAGAATTGGGAGGTCGTCGTTCTCGTTTTATTTATTTATTTATTTTAAGTTGTATAAATAATCGTCTGTGATAAACAAAATTATTTATTTTTATGATATAAAAATTTTAAAATTATGTTAGGATATTTTGATTAAAATTTTCAAAGGAATGGATCTCAAAGCCTTTAAATTTATTTTGAGATGATTGTATTATACAAATAATTATTATTGTATCAAATGGGAATAATTTTCTTTAAAAAATAAAATAGTAGAACATAGTGTCCATTTAAATGATACATTTTCGTCTAACTTTTTAAAATATTGCATTTGATATAAAATAACATTAGTGGTCAGAGGATTTTAGTCGGGCAATAATGATTGGAGTACGTAATAAATTCATGAGATTGTGATCAGAGGATCGTAATCAGATGATGGTGATCAAAGAATTGTAGTTGGGTAATGATAATGAGTGGATTGATGTCGAGCAACAGTGGTTAAGATATTATTTTAATGTGATATTAGTTTAATATATAATCAGAGGATTATAACTAAACGAATATGATGATATGATTATAATTATATCAGATGACGGTGGTCAAAAGGAGGTGGTTTAACGACATCCATAAGATAAGAGCGGTCAAACTATGATGGTTTAACAATGAGTACTACCATCCAATGAACGTGATAGGATGGTGGTTATTTGATAGCAGTGGTCCAACACGACGATATAGTTGTGGTGTTTTAAGTTAGTTCGAGGGTGATGCTCTAGTATTGTAACTCCAATGAATTTTCAAGTCTCTAAACTCTCGTGAATCTTAAACCAAAAATATGACAGCTTCTTATGTAGAGAATGAGGACTTATTTATATATTTTTAACGATAGAATGCCCCTTAAATATAGTTATAACTTGGAACACACTTTCAAACAACGCATAATGTTAACCTCCATCACGAAGCATCATCCCAGCATTTAAGTGTCACATTGATGTCAAAATTAGACGATTTTGGTCTTATTGGATTTATCTTTTCAAGACACTCAATTTGATGGTAAACATACAAGATTTGAAGTTTTTTTGGTTATCTAATTAACATCTTGAGTTTTTTATTCATACTCAAGTGTTTGATTTGGGCTCCTTTGGAGTTGGATCAAATCATTTTTAGTTTCGAATGGTTCGTCTTGTTGAGATGTTTAGTATTACTGAGGCTTAGTTTGGGACGACTTTTTTATTGCTTCTTAAATCAATTTTTTAAAAGCCGTTTTAAGAAACAGTAGGAAAGCTGCTCAAATGAAGCATGAGTTTGCTAAAATTAAAGTTTGAATGGTCATAAACTTATCTCTATAAGTTTCATATTCAAATATACATCGAGTTTGACCGCAGTGGGGTGGGCGAGTTTAGCTACTAATTATAATATAAAATACAACGGGTTGGATTTGAGCTCACGAACAAGATCCTTAGATAGATTGCTGCGAGCACTTAAGATGAACATTATAAATATAAAAGAGTCCACTGGAGTTTGAATTTATCTAATCAATTAACTTTGAATATAAACTAAAGTCTAATTCATTTTCCAAAATAACACATTTATCATAAAATAGATAAGATGATTTTACTTCAAATAATTATTAAGATAAAATAATAAAAGATAAGATAATGTATAAAAGAAATAATAAAATCCATTAGAAATAAAATAAACTTTTTTTTAAATATTTACTTAAACTCATGAATTTCAATAAATTTAAAATATTTTATATTAATAGATTTTAAATAAGTCACCCTAAAAATTAAAGAACTAATTTATGCTAACTCATTAGCTTGTTACGCTCTGCTCATTAAGCAAGACCGTAAAAAGGCATTTATTGAGAAATGATTTGGTGAGAGAGATTATTAAAAGCAGAGTTCGGACCCATAGAATCTTTTGTTTTTGAAATTGTGAACAGTAGAAGCACATTGGTGAACAGTAACTGTGCTTTTACTGTTCACAGTCACACAAACGAAAGGTTTTTCGGGTCCAAACTCCACACATGATAATCTCTCCTTTGTCGAAGAGGAAGTACATTCAATATCTTTAACCATTAGCATTAATTAACCCTAAAAGTAGCAACGAATAACCTGAGGTAAAACCGACTCTTCTTAAATGTGGGCAAAATATGAGTGTTAAACACACAATTTTATGTATAAAATTGAAAAAAAGAATTCTTAGAATTTGAGTAATTGACGCAACTCATCTTAGTATGTTAGTTGAGAGTTTTTACTATCAAACTACGAGATCTTCAGTTCAAGCATTACGTATGTGATGTGCGTATGAACTTGTCTTAATTGATCTAAATATAAAAAAAAAAAACCTTGAGCAATTACATTTATTAAAGGTTGACAAAAGAAGAAAAAAAATTTAGGGTGAGTAATTACCCACACCGAGCACTTTTCTTTTCCACCCTTGTGTTTAACTTGAAAAAAGTAAAATAAAAAACAATTTATTATATAATGGAGATTGTGTAACATGCAAAACACAAGGGCATGCTTGTGATGATTATCTAATTTATTAATGCAAAAAGTGGGGGTAGATAATTGGAAATCTTGTGATTGTCATGACTTCTTTTGCATAAAAATCCAAACTCAGTCCAAAAGAAAATACCAAACCAGTCCGGCGACAGGACAGAGGCATGCTTTTGTGGTGCATATCTTCTATGGCTAAAGCTATACAGCTACACACTTTTGAGATTTTGAAATTTGATCCATGAAGAAATTAAAAATCATGTAAATCATGTGCCCATTCTTAATTAGGGATATTATTTTCAAAATTAGTCGGATTAATTAATATTTTCAGCATAATTTTCTTCATCCAAAAATAAAAAAAATCTAGTTTAAATTCAAAGTATTAAAAAATATTTTAAAAGCTGTTTATATTTTTTACTATAATAAATTTATAATATGAATAGTGAGGCCCTCTGAGTTAAAATTTTGTAATTTTGAGAGTATTTGAACTATTAATCATATGAGCGCAGTAGAATTCGATAATTGGATTGATTTCTTTCATGTTACATTATTTAGAGTAGGGGTGTCAAAATGAGTCAGCGGGTCGGGTTCAGGTCAAACTTGAGTTAATGGGTCCGGATTTTCAACCTGCACGGGTTACGGGATGACCCAACCAGACACGCGAAAACTGATGAGATCATGCGAACTAGCGTGGGCTGAGGCGGCATGGGTTGCATGGCGGCACCGAGTCGATTTGGGTCTCGAGAGACAGCATGGCGGTCGAGGTGGAGCGCCGGAGCGGAGTGCGCGGAGCGGCCTGTGTCGGGTCAAACCCTCACATGGTCGAGCGATCTAGTGCTGTAGAGCGATCTACGGCTACCGGTGCGGAGCGACATGCACGAAGGCCTACATGGCGAGATCGAGCCAGCATGGCAAGGCGAAGCGGTGGAGCGCTGGAGCGGCCTACATGGCAACCTGACCCGAAGGCATGAGGCGTCTAGATGTGACTGGGCGACGCGAGACTGAGGTGTGATGACATGAAGTGACATGTCAATTTCCCGGGTCTTGAATTCGGGTTTCCGAGTCAACCTGAATCAGATCCGGTTTTTCAAACGGGTCGAAAACTTGAAACCGAACCAGACCCGTAATGCAAAATGGTTGATTTTTCGGATCAGGTCAGATTTAGACACCCCTAATTTAGGGCTAGCAACGACCTCTGGCCATGACATTAAGGGTTGCCCTATAACTTAGCCACGATCATCTTTTGATTCGTCTGCTCAAGATCCACATTTATCTTTGACTCAATTTTTTTTATGGATCACGATTTGATCCTTTGAATTGTACAAGTTCGCCATATAATTTTGAAATCAAAACTTCTAGAACAAATAGCATCTTCTATAGGCCACAAAAATTTACTTTATTTGTATAGTTGAGTTAATCACTAGAAGATTACTTTTTCTTAAAAAGTACGGTTCTGTCTTCGTTTTTCAAATGATGCAAAATATAAATTGCTAATTTTATAAAAATTATGATGACATCACAAACCTCTATTTTATAAATAGTTGGTGGCATTGGCTTGTTCTAGTTGGGAAGGACAAATTCTTAGCAAGTTTGTGCATAATTATTATTGTTGTGTCCTGAAATATTCACAATGGTAGAGATATATAAAGTTTAGCGTCCTAATTTTTGTTAACTACAGGGCTTTGAAGCGACAGTGATACAAATAGAGGAAATTAACCAAAGAACAAAGTAATGCATCTTGTATTCAATACCATCAACAGAGGTATACATATATATATATAGAAAATATAAAGTAGCCGTACACTTCTTTAACATAAAGTGACAGCTGTACAGAGGTAAATATTACGTATTTGGTTCCTTATCTTTATCCGGTAACAATTTTGTACAAAGATGCCGGACACAAATAAGTAGAAGATGTAAGTGCATCAATCACAGGAGTTTTTGCATGGAAAACCCTAAAAAAGGAAAAAAAATCACGGGGTCTGATATAGTTGAAATGAGTCCACTAATATAGGTGGTTAATTACAAATGATGCCCTTCTCTGAGGGCACTAACTTAATGTAGCAAATATACAATGTATATATCACACTACATAGTCGAAGAATGGCATTGCAATTGTTCTTAAAAGAATGCTGATTTGTTCGTTTGATCAGTAGGATCGTAGTCAACGGGTGACGGTGGTCGGAAGGACCGTAGTAGACAGACGACGGTGGTCAGAAGGATTGTAGTCGGCATGCTATTGTGATCGGACAGACTGTAGTCGACAGGTGACAGTGATTGGATGAACCGCAGTTGGCGGGTAATGGTGATCGGAAGAACTATACTCTGCGGGTGACGGTGGTCGGAAGGATTGTAGTCAGCTAGCGATAATGGTTAGAAGAACCGTAGTCGATGACTTTATAAATTCACCGGCGGTGGTGCCGGTGTGGAGCTTCAGCCTCATAGCTCTCTTTTTTTACTTCACCTCCTTTTTTTTTCTTATCATGAGAAGAATTTGGTCTATTTATAGTTTTTTGGGAGAGATATAACTAGTAAATATGGAGAAGATAAAGGCCTTGTTAGGAGTGTTCCATCAAACGACTCATATTGTCCCCTTGATTATAGAGCATTTATCTAGCATTTAGGTGTCCTATAGATGTCAAAATTGAGTGATCTGAGGCTTGTTGGATTCGTCTTGTAGAGCCGCTCGATTGACTATAAGCATGTCATATTTGTGTGTCATTCAGTCATCCAATTAATGCTCTGAATCTTCCAAAAATACTTTGATCATTTGATTTGAATCCATTTAGGCTCGGATATGATTGATTTTGGTGTCGTTGGGCTCGTCTCTCCGAGATCTTCAATTTGACTATAAGTTTATTGAAACCAGAATTTGAATGGTCCCTATTTTAATTATTTTTGAAGCCTCAATCTCATATTTTCATAGAGATTCATGCTCGATCAAGATTAATTTTTTAGTGACATATCAATTGTAATATTCAATCAATGATAAATTAAGATTTAAAAGTCAAGTTATGTTTTAATTGATCCAATTACCGGATGTTCAATGTATCAGCTTTATTATGCTCACGAAGTCAAGAGCTTCAAGTAGTTACTCTTTATTCTTCGATTAATGACTTTGTTATCACTAGCTAGCATTAAACCATCATCATTGTTCATTGGTCAACTGCCTAAGCCATTATAAACCAGTAGATCCATCAGATTACCCCAACTCTAGATCATCTGATCATTTTTAACTTAAATGAGAGTATTTTGAAATTTCTTTTATAGTTCTTCGATTTGGTAGAAGATGATAGAATAAATGAAAATGACACACCTAAAATATTTGAAGTATTAATATTTCTGTGCATTCTCTTGATAGATTTTAATAGAAAGAAAAAATGGACTTATATAGAAACTAATAACTATAGGCTTTGACCCCCATTTGCCCGTCTCTAGCATCGCACGATTAATTATTCTATGTGGATGTCGAACGTCGTTCGAAAACCAATTAGAATGCGCCACGTCATCCCTGTGCTCGGTACCACGGCTTTGGTCTCAAAATAGCGTTCTGCATCTGGTATCCGCATAGAATAATTTCTCCTCTAGCACACAAATTGATATTGCTAGCCATTGGACACCTATTGTCAATAAGTCTCAACACTCATTGGTCAAAGTTATCGCCATCCATTGCCACTTGTCAGAAATTATATGATATTGCTTGTCATTCGATGTTTATAGTTGACCAACTCCAATGCTCAAAGTGCATCGTTGGTCGTACACTGCTTACCATTGATTGACAGAAACATCTATACTATCATCGATCTTCAAACACCACTTGGTTATCAAAACCACCCTTATTCGCCTTCCGGTTATTACATTAATTGTTGTTAGTATAGATAGCCCCAGATGATCTAAACTGCTACATTTTAATGTTGTTCTCTAATCTTGATATTATCAAATATATCATTTAATGGCTCATATTAGTGGAGCTATTTTCAACTAAGTTATAGGTCTCATACTTTTTTTTTATATATTAAGATTTTATTGGGAATAGCTTTTTTGTTGCTTCTTAAGACAAAATTTTTTAATAAAAAAATTTACTTTAAAAAATAGTAAAAAAGCCACCCAAACAAAGCCTAATATATTAGGCCAGATGTAATTAAGTGCAATTCATCTGTTTTCTATATATATGTGAGATATTAGCTTCAATATTTTATTATTGTATTTTTTTTAGAAAGCAATAATTAATTTATATTATATTTTATTTCATGTGATCCAATTTTGAAATAGGTATCAAGTTAAGGGAAGCACATGCGAATCCATTATTAAGAAAATGCATTATTGGCAGTAGCTGGCCAAAGAAAACTGGAAACCGCCCACAGTACCTTTCGGTAGTTGCTGCCTAGCGCACGAGTTGTCAAAACCTATAAGAAAAACTTACTAAAACCACTAATATTTTTTAAAGGACTTCAATTTTTTTTTTTTTTTTTTTTTTAAGGATAATCGAATTCAATCTCTTTAGGGTAGTGTAGCGGTGCAATTGAGTCAAGTCGACTCGTGAACTGGTTCGAGCTCGACTCGTTAATGAGCTATCGAGTCGAGCTCGAGCAAGATTTCAAGCTCGTTGGGATTATCGGGCTCGAGTTTGAACATCCGTCCGCTCGACTCAATTACTCGTCGAGCGTCTTGCGAAATGCGAAACGACTAGGGTGGATGGGACACTGAACTGTGTGCGAACGATGGAAACTTCCGTTGCAGCAGAAGCTCACGTGCAACCCACCGAAGCATGTGCCATACACGAAAATAGTGTGCGAGATGCAAAACTGTGTGCGAACAGCGGAAGCCACCCACGAATCGAACGCGGAGGTTACTCGACTACTCATTTTTCGGTGGCGAGTTGATCTCTAGTTTGACTCGAGTTCAAACTCATGATTTGGCGCGCGAGTTGAGCTCGAGTCAGGCCTAACTTTTTTTTTTTTTTAATACGAAGTTAATTTTTCATTAGATAAGAGAAATCATACAAAATAAGGTCAAAAGTAAGCCAAAGCAAGAAAAAACAAAGTCAATTTGATCTCAACTCTTTTGCATCCATAGGACAATGAATTAAATAAAATCTCTTTAATTATAATATTAATTTTTCATAAAATCAACGAATCATTCGGATCAAATTTTTTTAAAAACTTCCGTTTCAAATGCTTCTAAATTACTCAAAATTAATTTTAGTAGCTTTGCCTGGCTCTTAAATTGTTTAAATTGAGTAAAAACCGTTAGAATTTTTATTTATATAAATATATGCATCTCCTTTAATTTTTTATAAAGATGAATATTAAAATTATTGTATTTATTTTAAAACGATAACGATACTCATTCATATCAATTTTTTTAATCAAATCTTCTAATATACAAAATTTTCCTTAATTAATATAAATCTCAATAATAAAGAAACTTAAAATAAATAGAAAAATTATCCCTAACTAGTTAAGATTAGGTAGCAATTTACAGCTTTAATCAACCGCTTCCAAATGTCTCCGATCTCTTCACGTTCTGCCGGAAAAGCACTAATGACGTTTTCGACCATTTCGTAGACTGTACGATGCCGTCTCAAAAAATCTCAACATTTCCCACGTGATTTCTCTCCAAACCGGCGAAAGCGAACCGACACCGCTGTTTTTCCTTTCGGAAAAAATTTAAGCGAAGATACTCTAATTAAAATTTTATTCAAAATATATTTTAAAATTTATTTTTTAAATATAATATATTACATGATTTTAAACATATTTATTAATTTTAAAATTTTACTTCAGGATAAGTAAAAGTTATTATATTTTTAAAATAAAAGTTATTAAAATTATATATTTTTATTTTATTTCCAATACTCATATCTATTATAATATTAATTATTTAATTTTCGCGTGCCGTTTTGGCGGAATGGAGGACCAATTCCAGGAAACACACATCGTGTTTCCATCCCCCACCATATTCAACGAAATATTATTATTTTTATTTTAATTAAATAAAATTTATCATCTTCACGTGCTTTAAATCCGCGCCATTCTCGCCTCACTGGATTCTACTTTATAAATGCGTGGCCGTGTTTGGATGGGAGCGGAAACTAGGCGTGAAGAGCAAAAGTGTATAAAGCGATAGATCGAGGGCAAGGGAAAGAATCGGAGAAAGGAATTTTGTTGTGAGATCGATCGATTTGCCGGAGAAGATCGTGGAGATGGCGAGCTTTTCGGAGATGGGAAGGCGGCCGGAGAAGTCGAGCTTTTCGCTCACTTGTAGTCTTTTGAGCCAGTATATCAAGGAGAAGGGTTGCCCCGCAGATCTCGGCCTGGGAAGGCCTACTCGCTTGCTTGATCCCGCTGTTATAGGTATTTTATTTTTCGTTCTTGTTGAGTTTGACTAGGGGATTCTGAATCGGGAGGTTTTCCTCCGATTTCTTCGGTTTTTTTTGTTGGAGTCTTCAAATTGTCTTTAAACTTTCCATTCGCCCTGATTTCTTATGCTCTGGTTCGGTTTCGTCGTTTCTGCCTTCTCTTCCGACTTTGATCTTTACTGAATGCGGAGTGTTTTTACTCATATTGTTCGTTTTCATGGGGATTTGTTTTCATTTCTCTTGGACTTTCTTCGTTTGGACTTGATTTAGGTTCTTTTTTATTCAGAAACGTGGAGGACTTTGGAACTTAGTGAAGATTCTTTCGTTTAATAGTATTTTTTTTTATGATCTGTTTTAATTTCATTTGTTCATGCCTTCTTCCAACTTCGATTAGCGCAAGGGCTTTGGTTTTTCTAAATTTATTGCAGGAATAAGTACTGGATTGATTTTGGTACTTCGATTCCGGTCAAATTTTATGGAGAAGAGGGGAAGAATTGTTGCTTGGAATTTTGACGAAGTTTTTTATGCTACTTTTCAGGTAAACCGGAGGCGTATCGTCCACCGACGACCATGAGTTTACTTCCCGGAGTGGATGCCTCCGGCGACGACATGGCTGGCGAGAAGAACGACGTGTCGGCCCTTAACTCTACGAAATCCGTTGAACTGTTTCCACTTCAGCCCGCTAAGTATGTTCGATTTCTCAACTATGCCCTTGAAGTTTTTTTTTTAATTTATTTACATAATGAACCATTCAATTTTACAAACATCCCTTGACATTTTTTAACTCTTATTTTTTGTATTCGGTGATTGGGTTTCAGGCAGCCGGAGAAGGCCCAGCTGACCATATTCTACGGTGGGAAGGTTCTAGTTTTCGACAACTTTCCGGCAGAAAAGGCTCAGGATCTGATGCAGCTCGCGAGCAAAGGCTCGGGCCTAGGCGTTCAAAATTTCTCGCTCACGCCTCCAAGCGCCGCCGCTGACCTCCCGAGTTGCCCTGCTCCGTCCAATCCACCGGCGAGCTTTTCACCCCGGGCGCAGCCCAGCTTTTCTGGTGAGCCCTTGTTTTTTTTTTCTGCAGGACTAGTTATTTGATTAAGCAATTTGTTATTGATTATTGCTTTTTAAGCAAGTTGGCCGTAATTTCAAGATCGTTCGGTCGAACAGGACTGCATGATATTCATCTATTCAATATCACCTTTAGGGACTGTTTGGCTACAATTAGGAGATCCAAAATTAAAAGTGGTTTGCAGATCTAAGAATTTGAGATCAATTTTGAACAAAAATTTAATCTGGACTTAATTTTTTTTATTGAAATTTGAAAGTGGTTTGCATCACAAAAATGTTGCTAAGAAATAAGTTGACTGGGAGAGATACTCAAATTCATTAAATTCTATAAATAGTTGGATCTAAAACTTACTAGATTTTAGCTAAATCTTGCTTAAATTCTTATTAAAATAGGATACCAAACTGTCCCTTAAAGATAATCCATTAATCAACTGCTTCTGCAGTCTTGGTCAACCAAAATAATTGATAGGCTAAGTTTTTTAATAAAATTTTGCTTTCTTGAATAAGTTTATTAGGCGGTCTTGTTTGTTTGATTGATCAAAGATTGACCGCATATTAGTAAAGATTTAGTATGTAGAGGGCTCGGTTATTTACTTTTTGAGTAATTAATTTTTATTTTTTGTTGTAAACAGATCTCCCTATCGCAAGGAAAGCATCACTCCATCGCTTTCTGGAGAAGAGAAAGGACAGGTGAGGAGCTTGTTAAAATTTCATTCAATGATTTATTAAGCTATAAGAAAGTAATTAAGCGTATAAAATGAATATTTGATTAATGATGTTATTTATTGGTTAACTATCAGGATTACTGCAAAGGCACCATATCAGATAAGCAGTAGCGAGGGCTCGAAGAGTGCTGTTTCTGTGAAGGAGGAGGAGATCTGCCAGCCATGGCTAGGTTTGGGGCCTCAGATCTCGAATTGTATCAGATAGTTTAATTATTACTCTAATTTTTTTTTGTTGATTAAACTCTTTCAAGATTGTTGTTTTTAGTTGAGCTGTTTAGGACGATTTGTAACTTTATATGTAATAGGATGTGATCTCTGACTTGCAAGTTTGACATTCTATTTGTTATTGCAACATCTCCTTAGCTTTTGGGTGAAGATGTTATCTATTATGTTTTTGCAGTTTCTTGATGAGTAACCTGTTCCCAAATTAGCGTGATCCCCCCCCCCATAAGAAAAATTATTCTGTGCAGAGGTCAATCAGAATGCACCACATCATTTCTTCACTTTGTACCGCTGATGTGACTGCGCTTGATTCATCTCCGGACGTGGAGTTACGTCCGACATCCGCACAATAATTTCCACCGCCGGGGGTAATGCAATGTAATAACTCAAATTTTTAAAATGAATCTAGCAATCGCCGGGCAGTGCTACGACACCAAAAAAATGTTGTCGCTATTGATTGGTTTGTTCTACAGTAATTCTACAATCAGAATGTAGTGCAAATAGCGCTACGTTGTTGGGCGTCATGGCATCGGGCGTCAAATTAAAACCTTACCACCCCATTTATTCCCTCACTCTTTTATTTATCCATCCCCACCAAGTTTGCCCATATTATCCAAAAAAAAACAGAGGATCCAAACCAAAGTTCTTTAAGTAAATTTTTCTCCAAAATACCTCATTGAACATGTACAAAAATAAATGCCGTGTTTAATCTTCTTACAAACAATTAGAAAGAAAATTAAAAAATAATTTTATAGAGATTACGAGAAAGAATTCAATGAGATGAATAGCCTTGACGATTGAGCGACTTCATGAGTTCTTGGACAAGTTAAATAATGGTTTTGAGGGTTTAGTAAGAACTAACTTTTGAACTAACTCCATGTTATTTACTCAGATCAGTTGGTTTGTTAGTTGGGAGCTTTGGCCATTCAATCAGGATATTGTGAGTTTAAATCTTGTGTATGTAATGTCTGTAAAAATTTATCTTAATTAATCCAAATGTCCCTAAAAAAAAGCTCAATGCTGTTTCGCCGGTTCAAATTGGTTCACAAATGGTTAGAATCTGGTTTATGCTCTGCCAAATATAGACAAATATAAGAGCATAGGATTTGATCTTTGACACACAGGTTTGACATTTCAACCGCTATGGGCTATCGCCATCCCTAATCCCTTTCGGTGAAGAGCTGATCCATTTATTTTTTTACAATTTGTGGATAATGAGTCGGTTCCGGTCACCACCAAATTAGCAACTTTGACCTTTATATTTTACCTTCTAAAGTAAACCTTGCTTGTTTCTCCTTCCTTCATAACTTAATTTCTAGTTTTCTACTGACTATTCTAAGCTATGTTTTGTTAAGGCGGATTACATAGTCTATTTATCTTGATCTATTAGTCGGGAGCTTTAGCTATCAACTAAAAAATCCTGAGTTCGAAATTTACATAAGTGATTGTGTCTGTGTGTTTGCTTTAATTGACATAAATGTCCCAATAAAATGTTGGATTATATCTGAAACCGAAGATTAAAGGTTTATTTGGGGGCAAATTATTACGTCTGGTGTCCGGAAACCAATCCAGACACGCCACGTCACCGAAATACACTGGGCCTTTATTTCGGTGATGTGGCACGCCCGAATTGGATGTCCGGACGTCCGGTGACCGAACGCAATAATTCGCCTTATTTGGGGTTGCTTTTTAAAGCTGTTTTCTAGCACAAAATTTTTTAACTAAAATAGTGTTTTAAAAAGTAACAAGAAAGATGTCCAAACGAAGCCTAAGATAGACACAATTTATACTATTTGAGATTCTAATTATGTGAAAATTATAGATATTGTACTAACTTAGTAACTGTCAATTTAAGTTCATCTTATAGCTTTTATTGCTGTGGGAAAAAAAATGTTTAAGGTATAAAATAAAAATATTTACAGATATTTAGTTGTGATGTAAGTAAATTTAGGGAGATTTTAATAATTTCTAATAAAAAAAAACTAGTTTATGAGATAAGATATTGGCAAAATGAATTTTAAAATTTTGAATTTGTTTGAGATTAATTTATTATTTACATAATTAATCAATTAACTATAATTCAAAAATTCATCATGATCATATCTTATCCCTACTTTCTCTCATAAATTTTATTAATAAACGTTTTTATTTATGTGTGTTAATTATAAATATATTTGTGATTTAAGGTTTTATTTAGAATAATTTTTCAACTGTTTTTAAATAAAAAATAATGTGTTTACAATATATTTTTTTTATAGTTATCATTTCAAAATTATGATTGGTAAAAGAGTTTTTTTTTTCCTTCAAATAAAACTTAAAATAATAATAAATTATAGATAAGTTGAATAAAAAATGGATCGAAATTATTGAAACCACCTAACTTTGAAAATCTCGCAGCAACGTGCTGCGAGAAACTTGGGGTTGATGAGAGGTTTTAATTATTAATTAAAATGGATGGCTTGTAAAAGCAGCGTGTATGCCGTGGTGACGTGAGTTGCAAGTGGACACCACATGCGGCATGTCCAAGAAAATTTCCAACATCTCCATTTTTTTAATATTTTCTTCCTTTCATGAGGCTTTCTATTTTACTATTAAATTGATAAAATTAACTGTGCCAAACATAATATATATGGCAAGCGGATAGCATTCCACCAAAAATCAAAATTATAAAAGTGATCAAATTGGCACATGGACATTTTTTTATTTTGAAATTATTGAAATAAAGATGTCAATGAGATCTAAGGGTGTCATTATTTGACACGACATGAAAATCTGATCCGAATCCGACCTGAAAATTTCGGGTTGGACCCGACGGGTTGGGTTCAGGTTCCCGGATTCGACACGTTTGAAAAATGGGTCAGGTTCGGGTTGACCTGACGGGTTGCAGGGTCAAACCGAAAACCATTTTAGAATGAGCTGCCCGAGGTTGCCCACACCTGCCTCGGCTACCCGCGCAGCTGTTCGGGCCTGCCAGCGCTTGCCCGCAGTTGCCCCCACTACCGCTCGCAAGTCGCGCCAGCGCTACCGCTCATGAGTCGCGCCCGTGCTGCCCGCACGCAATCGCCATGCCTGCTCTCGCCCGCACTACCCGAGCCCGCGTCCCGCCTGCCTGCTAGCCCTGCGTTCGCGCGACCGCTTGCACGCGCCCACCTACTGGCCCCGAGCCCGCGTCCTGCTTGCGCGCACAGCGTCCCGTGTCGGGTCGGGTCAACCCGGCAACCCGACGGGTTGGGTCCGGGTCCGAGTTTCCGACCCGTTTGCCTACCCGGGTTGGGTTAGGATCAACCCGATTGAACCTGGGTCAATTCCAGGTTGGACCCGAACCAGACCCGTGACCCGAAATTGACACCCCTAATCAGACGAATACATTGACATCAAAAAATTCGACTCCAATTGAGCCCAAATCAAATAGTTGAAATATAATTAGAAATTTATGGATATTAATTGTAGAATCAAATGATCTCTTATTTTTTCATGCTAACAGTTAAATCAAGTGGCTCAATGAGAGATCATTATGGCTTGTTAATATTTATAATGTTCTATAATTAAGGAAATCAATATGGATCATTCGATAGAGTATTTTGAAAGTCTTAAGTCTTTGACTAAAATAACCAAAATATTAATGAAGAAAACTATAAATAGGCCATCATTCTTCGTATTAATTGACGAAGAGAAGCTAGGAGATTCGTAGCTAAGATTTATATCTTAATTTGTAGAGTGCTTAAATAACTACCCAACATTTCATTATACTGTTCACCTCCAATTGCAAAAATCTCTTAAACACTATCACCTGACTGTATTCACCCCTTTCGACCCCTTTCATAGTGGTCAATTCATCATTGCTTGACGACAATTATTTGATTATTATTATCCAACAACAACATATCAACCAAAGTCATATAACTATTGTAGCATGATTATAATCTCCTAATCATTACAACTCAACTACGATTCTTATCTTTTATCTATTTATATGTTAGATTTTTTATAAAATTAAGACGTTAAAATCTTTCTCTACTGAAATTAATATTCTAGCACGTAACAAAAAAAATATATGTTTTACATTAAAATTCATATTGATTACTTGATTTTATTTATGACATGTCAAATATAAACCTAAAATTATAAAAAGAATAGTGATAGTTGAATAAAATTTCAAAAAAAAACCCAAATATGAATTAAAGTTGATAACCAATACGAATGCAAAATTGAATTTGGTGGAGAAGATTCACACAGTAACTGCTGCACGGCTGCTTCGCTCACGCGAATCGCGTGAGAACACCGTGAAACCCTTATAACCGATTTACACGTGGTCTTATTAGTCTAGATAATTTGCTCCATGGTTGGAAGGACTGCATAATATTCTTCTGTTATTTTGACCGTCGGATGGGTTCCTATCTTGACGACCAACCTATCCAGCAAACATGTGAATTTTAAAAAGCTCTTAACCCGCCAGAATCTTATTTATGTTCACCGATCGCCAAAATAACTCCATGAGAGCCCACATCACCACTCCAACAAAACATATGGGCCCACATTGATGAGCCCAATTAAATATATTGAGAGGTTCAAATTTAATCCAATAAGATTGGTGCTGCATTTTCAAATGAAATAATAAAATAAATTTCAACACCTTTAAATTCTTTATGCTTTGGGCATCTCCAATCGAACCGAGCGTAATTCGCCTATTGTCTGTTTGTAATCGCCACAAGTCTTCATTCTAAGGCCGAAAAAATGTATTTTGCATTTTCTCTCTACTGTGAGCAGTGCGACTCAAATTTGAGATTCAAAATACGAAAATGATGTTCAATTTGCGGTTCGTTTGGACTGTCGCAGTACTGCAAAGTGGAAAATGTTGTTCGGTTGGATATGTTCTTAGTGCTACAAATGAATTAATGAATAATTTATATCTATTTTAACCCTTTCAGAGCTTGCTCATAAATCTATTGATAAATAAATAAACTTACATGTAACTTGATGCTCCATTCTTTAATGATTATAAACAATCTTATTTAAAGCTTACTATTTGTTAAGAAGCTATATTAAAATATGAAAATATGCTCAATTACAAATTTATTTCATATTATTTTCTTTTTTCTTAAGACAAATTACATGTTTATGCTCCTTAACATTTTTGCTTATTTAATAGCTGAATTAATAAAAATAGTTTTATTATTGAGCTCAATATATTACTCATTAATAAGCTCAATAAGACTTTGATTAATTCACTAACAAATTTGATATTTTTTATTGTTAACAAAATCTACAAGGATCATTTGATTAGCGAACGAGCTACATGATAGTTTAGCTCTTTAATTAATAAGATCGATAAAATTATTTTGACTTGCCTAAATGAGATGGTAACAGGTTGATAATCATAATTTGAAGCAAAGCTCAAGCAAAGCTTTCCTAAAGGGCGCTTGACGGCGTGACTAATCCCGGCTAACCTAGAAGAGGCACCCACCTCAAAAACCTTCTGGCACGCACTTGATTGAGCCCCACTTAAGAGACGCTGCCGCTCGAGCGGAATTGAGCACGAGTTGGGGGTTCCCAACCGTACTCGCTCATCAACCAAACTAAACAACGGTGGATATTGCACACTTATTATGCCAACTTACGCATTATGTACCCAACTTATTAAAAAAATCTTTATTTCAGAAGCCAACATGAGTGATCTAATCATAATTAATTTTCATATTGACTTATTCACTGACTCTACATTTATTTTCTAATTGATGATTCAAGGTATCAATGGATGACATCAATAAATGATTTTTTGTATTCATATATTTGTTTGGATCAGATTAATTAAATAAATAAATAGTTCTTAATTTTATAAGTAGCTTATTATGAATTAGACTGAACTATTTAATGTTACGAATTCATTAAATATAAAGTCATTTAATAAAGGAACTAATCAAGTAGTTTATGAGATATGTAAGAAGAAAATTATCGATCAGAGTTATCCGTTACATAATTAATTACACAAAGTCTAAAGTTTCATTTGGGACAACTTTTTTTCTGTTTCTTAAAATAACTTTTTAGTACAAAAGCTTTAATTTTTGTACAAAAAAAATTGTTTTAAAAAGCAGAAAGAAAGTCATCCGAAACGAAGCCTAAATATACACTTTATTGTATTCTTATCATAAAGTACATCCATCATATATCAATAATTTGATCTTCACTTAGAGAGTCATAAGCCAAACATTAGCATAACATAATCCTGTATTGTTAGCCCAAATACTATTCATTCTTTGAATCAATCTATATTTATATCATTTATTTTCAATATAATCCAGCGTAACCCTTATGCTTAAAACCTACCTATACTATTTATGGATGGTTTTGTTGGGGTTTTCCTTAGGTTCTTTTCAACCTTTAGTGCTCTGTTCAGTTTGTGGTTTGTGTTGGTGTTTGGAGTTCTCTGAGGATTTGGTTTTTCTTAGGCTATTGATTTTGGTGTTCTTTTTTTTTTTTTTTCTTTTTTTGCAGGTTGCTTCCTAAAGGCTAATGATGCTCAGCTTGCTACTTTGCTTGTTGTTTCTTTTTCGGTTTATCTTATTATTTTTCTTATTGTAATAGATAGAATCTCAGGCTCAATAAGTTTTTCTTCAAATGCTGTTATTTTAGAAGAGCTTCTGATCTTTATGAACTGTAACATTTTTTTTTATGAAACACATAGGCCCCGTCGTGATTTTTATCTCCAAAAAAAAATTCTGAACGTTAATTACTTTTGTTTCCCAAAGGTGTGGACTTAAAACCCGGAATAAATGCTGTTCGGGCTAGCCCACCTTACACGTTCTACAGGCCGAACTAGTTTCGGCCTTCCTATTGCGATTATCGTCATTTAATGGCCGACAAGACTTTTGGGCCTCTCAAGTTAAAAAAAAAAAAAAAAAAATCCTGCAGATCAATAGTGGAAGCTAGTGCTGACAATGGCAAGTGTGTAATTTCTGAAAAAATGAGGGTTTATTTTTTACTAGTGCAATTTTTCAGTGGACTTTTTGTTTTAGTGAAAATTATGAGCAAAGCCCATTCAGAAGTTTGGACTTGAAGATACGGCATCTTAACTATTTATTTTCTACCAGGAAACTTTTATAAGACATCTTAAATATAATTTTTCTTTTTCGAAATTTTTGGGTTATAACATGATTTCATTTACTATAAATAATAATTATAATAATTGAAGCAACACAATATAATTCCAAATGAATATGAATTACATTGACTTACAATAAAAAAGGGTAATACTTAAAAATATAAAGTAAAGGGATAGAAAAACTAAAGATAAATTCAAAATCAATATGTTTATAGGAAATAATGTGATTTTAAAAATATATTTAATTAAGTTTTTTTCTTGGTATATTTGGGGTAAGGAATAAATGATTTCTTGGATCTCTTTGTGATTGTAAATCTTTTGGGGATAGAGTTTTCTTTCTCATCTTTTAATAGAAAAAAAGGAGAAATTACAAGTCCTTAAAGAGCCTTCAGCTCTATAAAAATATAGCATTCGAATAAAAACTTACGAGTCAATGATTCTATCTATTTCAATTATAGCCAAAAAGAAAAGAAAACAAAACAAAACACTTAAAACATGCACACGACAAAAAAAGTTTAACACCACAACAACCAAAAGGACCACTAAACGAACAGGAAACCAACCAAGCTAGTAAATATGTGTTATCCACAGCACCACAATAAGATCACCTGCAAGAGGAAATGCAGAAAATAACCCAACAACCAATAAAAGACTAGCCCCAAATCATTAAAACTTGCCACATAAGACCACAAGCAAGCCACAAAATAAAAAAAAATAGCCCTAGCACAAACAAAGGACCAACAAAAACAGACATAAAAACTAAGAACCACTCACAGCCCATCCCAGCCCAACCAAGGCCAAAGGGGGACCAACGACACTAAACGAAGAACCCGAAAACAAAACCAAATTACTTCTTTCTAGACTTTCTCCCATGCCTCTTTCCTCCACCGCAAGAAAAGACTTTAGGAACAAAACAACTGACATCCAAACCATACATCTCACCAACAAGATCATTTAACTCATCTCCATCAGCACCACACGGAGCGGAAACAAGCCCCTCTAACCAATCATAATGATCAGCACAGTACCCTTCGCATTTAAGTCCAATTGAGAAAACAAAATATCTTTTGAAATAAGAGAAATAAGGACATCGAGATCATGCACGTTAGAAATATTAATCTTAATGGTCAGCACAACTAGCTCATCCACATTAGAATCACCAGGACATGACACCAAACTACAAGGAGAATCAAACACATCAACCTTATTAACATCACACACCCCCACATTATCAAGATTCATATGAATACCCTTAGAAGCTAACACAACAGGAACAAGAGAGGCATCTGGTTGAAGATTAGCCTAAAGAATTAACGACATACAATTATCCACATCATTAATCATACCCTCACAACCCTCCTGAGCAATATTAGTAACATTAATTGCATAAGAAGCATTAAGATTCATAGGCGATGTAATCATGGGAGCCAAATCCTTGCCACCACCATCACCAACACCCTATAAACTAGGTAGACCCAATGGAACCGAGACATCAAGTCCAGTTCCATAATTATCCATATGACCTTGCAAGTTTAAACCACTAACATTTCCAATTTCATTGTTCTCACCCACATTATTCATTTCCCGCTCATTAACATCCATAACATGAATAAGGGAAAAACCAGTATTCGATTGGGCAGAGACATCAAACTTCCAAGGTTGAGTATTTATGGTTCAAGGATATTCAATTATACTAATTTATTTTTGAAATATACATATATTAATCAACATAGAAATAAAACATAAATAAAATTTTTACATGAAGAGATGGATAACAAAAAAATTAACATGATTTGTTCCTAGCATATTTTTTTCAAATATAAGAAAAATAAAATTACATAATAAATTTTTGTTCTAAAACTCTTTTTTAAGAAGCAATAAAAAGTCATCCCAAACTAAACCTTAATCAACCTTTCAAACCTAAAACTCACACATAATAAATTGAAGGGAGTATTGTACTTTCAAGAGAGAGAGAGAGAGAGAGAGAGAGAGAGAGAGAGAGAGAGAGAGATACTTTTCATGAAGGGAATTACATCCAACATCTAAAATGTTCCTAATAGTTATCAACAACATATTTTATAATTTTTTTCTCCTTTTATAAATTAAAAATAAATGATGGTATCTCTATGCTTATTCAATAATCTTGCCTTGACCTAGTGGCCTATGGAGTTCCAATAAAGGCCATTGTCATCAACTTATTTAATCAATTATTTAAGTATATCATATTGTAAAATTATATTTCACGATATCATTAATAATAATGGATCAAAATTTTGATTTCAAATATGCAATAATAATTTTAACAATGTTCCTCATCTCTCAATTGAGTTAATTAGGAAATAGAGAAAATATTTTATCGACAAATTAGTTCCACTCATTGAGAAGAGTCTTCCATTAAAAGTTATTGATGAAATGATGGAATATTGGGTATCCAATTATTTCAAAATTTTAATAACTATTAAATGATTTACACAAAAGCAATTGTGTTAGAGTGATTGATATGTTGCCACCACCAAGAAAAAGTTAGGGAGGTCATTTAAACATTGATACCAAAGCTCTCCAAGCATTCCATGAGGAATTATTCTGTTCTGACATGTGACTGGAAGAATCGTCCGATTTTATCTCTGTAAACAATAAAAGTGCAGTGAATAATCCAATACATAAGCCAGATGGCTCTTTCTGTTCGGTGTCTGCACATAATAATTCATCACATTCCATTGTCTGTAGCTATGCCACGCGGCAAAAGAAGGTTACCACATTAACATATTAGTTCTACACAGCCCTAATCCAAATGATCTTAAGTGTATACTGCTTGTATGCGAAATAGGCAGCTCGACTCTTCCTCCGCTTTGCTAGGGCTATGCCCTAGCCCTTTCTTCGGCGCGTTTGTGACCTTCTTTCGCCGCTGCTGGGTGGCTTTAGGGAAGATCTATCCTTCTTCTCTAGTTTTATTTATTTCTTTTGATTTTTTTCATGTTTAGTTGCATCGTCTTGGTCTCTTCCAGCCTTTTTGGCCAGCATGGTGGTGAGACGGGTGGTTGATACGGGATTTTTGGATGGCTCGTTTAAATCGCGCTCGTTTGTTGAAGCGCTTTTTGGTTCGTCACCATCTGCTTCATTTCCCGAGCTTTGTCAAACTACTTTCCACGGTTTGCCCTCACTCTGGATTTCAGAAGAGGAAATTGTTGCTCTCTCCAAACCCTTTCAATTTGCCTTAGTTGGTTTCTTCCCGACTAAGCATCCGTCTCTGAACTCGATTCAAAAGTTTTTCTTTTCTCTTAAGCTGCAATCTGATTTCTCTGTTACTATTCTGGATCAAATGCATATCCTAATTAAACTATCTAATGATAAAGATTATAGTAGAGTTTTTTTTGTCATTGATCATATTTAGTTTATAATTGCTTCATGAAACTATCTAAATGGTCACCTTTACTGGATGTTGGTTTTGAATCCTCTGTCATTCCGATTTGGATCCCATTTCCTAATCTTAGGCCGCATATGTTCTCTCTTCGGATCCTCCATGCCTTGGGTTCGTTGTTTGGGACGCCCTTAAAGGTTGATAACGCCACCTCTGTGGGTTCTCGGTCTTCCTTAGCGCGTGTTCTGATGGAGTTAGAAATTTCTAAAACTTACCCTTCGCAAATTTGGCTTGGGCCTAAGGTCTCGGGATACATTCAACAGGTGCAAATGGAAGTTTTTTCTTGAATTTTGTGTGTCCTGTAAACATCTTGGTCACCTCAAGGGTGCGTGTTGTACTTCTTCTTTGCCTCACTCACTACCTTTTCCCTCCAAGACTGCTTCCCGGGTGGAAAAAGGTACTTTGGGTATGGAGGGCTCTGATCTTGCTGCCCCAGTGTTGGTGCATGAGACTCCTGTTGTTCTAGGTGTTGATGGTGCTCAATCTGGTGTGGTCTCTGTGTTTCAAGATCCGGTTGCTAGAGATTTGGTTGCACCGCTCGATCCTAATAATTGTAATAAGGTTGATCCTGTAGCTAATCTTGATTGTGATTGCATTCCTATAACCAGTATAGTTGGGAATGGAGATGTGCTTGCTATTAATAATATGGAAAATTTAGCTGAATTGCCTCCACCTCTTCCCCCTGGTTCTGGTTTAGATGCGCTGGACACTTTGGCTAAGCCGATGTGTAATGTAGGTGTTTTTAATTCCAAAGCTTTGGATATTCCTTGGCCTCCTAAGGTTGTTTCTCCTCCTTCGGTTGCCTCTTCGAAGGGTGTGGAGTGTATTTCTTGTGAAATGAACCGTGTTGAATCCCCAGACTCTTCGGGTTTTGTCCATTCTGTTTCTCACCTTAATTCTGACCCTGCTAGTATTGGTGTTGTTAATGTGACACCTACTAGTCTTGTACCTGGCCCGTTTATGGAGGTTCCTGTTAAATTAATGTCTCCTGAAGCTTTGTTTGCTCAGGTGGGGGCGGATGTGAGATTGCAACTCGATTGGATTAACGACTTGTCGGACTCATCTTCGAATACTAGTGAGGAGAAAGATTATGGGGAAGAATTTCCAAGGCTGAATGACCGTGCTGTCGTGCCTAACTCTTCCAGTGGGAGGGGAAGGCGTCGAAGGAATTAATGCTGGGCTTTTACTGTTGTTGGTGCTCTCGATATGCATTTGATTGTGTTGTTTGACGGGCTGTGGGCTATTTTTGTTCGTCGTGCTCTTTCCTATGAATGGCTCCTTTTTGGTTGGCTTCCGTTTTGCTGGATCTGAGAATATTTTTTGTGGTTGCGAGTTATAAATTGAGGGCTAGGGCTCACTTCCCCTATGTTATGGCTCGTGGCAACCTTTGGTGGTGATTATTGTGCTCGTTTGGGTTGGCTTTTTGGTGCGTTTCAGCTCTCACTCCTTACTGGATGGCCCGGGCCTGGCGTAGGTGTAGTTGGTAGCCTCTGCTGTTACTGAGCCTGTTGGGCTGTTACCCTTATTTTTCCTTGTTGCTTTTTTCATTTTGTTTTTTTTTTTTTATCGTTGTAATCCTCTTTGTGTTGAAATAAAATCTTTTGCTTTTTGTTAAAAAAAAAAAAGACTTAACATGATGTATTGGATCCTGCTTAAGAGTTTTCACATTGATTTGAGCTTGTTTAGTTCCTTATTTGATCAATTCTCAACAATGTTAAGAGCAAATTTAGCTCACTTTAATTGTTTAGATATGCGAGAATTATGTTAAGAAAGGTAGAAATAAACCTACAAAATATAGTTAAAAAGTATTAAAAAATAACTTTTTTTATTATATTTAAAAGAGAAATTGATTATGAATAAGACATCTAGAATTCATGTAGCTAATCTCATACAGTGGGATAAAAGTTTGTTATTGCTGTCGTGGAGATGCGTTCATTACATTGAGATAACTTATTGATTATATAAGTTTTTAATGACCCTCATGAAAAGATCCATAAGAATACCCCCTTTCTAGTCTAACATAAAATTAACTAATAAAGTTTGTTCGAGCATCAGAGGCTTCTCTATAGGGTGAAGATTCTTGGGGAAGCTAACATTATATTCGGTTGATTATATGTATGTGTGAAACTGAAGAGATTATCACGTGAAGAGTCTGGATCAGAGATCTGTTCGGACTCTGTAAGTGAGCGCAGTAAAAACATAGTTATTGTGCACCACTGTGCATTTACTCTATACACTCACAAAAACCGGATGCAGCTATGATCCAAACTCCATACATAATAACCTCTCGTAAAACTGTTACTCTTCCTATCATATTTTTTTTAACAAAAAAAGCATGATAACTTTTTTTCTTTCAGTATTCATCCCATCAGATGAGCATAGATGAAATTTGAAAGATTTCTTCATTCGGCGTGGAGAAAGCTGACCGAATCAAACCGGAGCCATGCTGAGCCGGGCCGGACTGGCAACCTCTCACCTGCATGACTGCGACTCCACACCTTCACCAGTGCGCAGATGTGATGAAGAACGAATATAAAGCGACAACCTAACTTGCGATCTTACAGAAATAGCCTTCCATCCTTTCCGTCCTTCCTAAGCTTAAAACAGATTATTATTTTTTTTTTGGAAATTTAAGCAAATTAAAGCAAATTGAAACACACATCACATTAATAAGACTTGAACTCAATATTTTTTGGTTGGGAGTTTTAGAAAAAATATGATCAATTTTACTGTGTTAGAAAAAAGTGTTAAGGAAATGAAATATTTTAATTTATGCTCGAATAAAATTTAAATCAAGAAAATATGATCAATTTTGAAGTTGATTTGAACTCTTTTTTTTTTAATTGGAAAATGTATGTCTGTTTGACTCTTCTCGTTCGAAATCAGTAGTAATTGTTATAATTTTCCACCGTTTTTTTTTTGTTTTTAATATTGGTCTCAAACATCTGCGGGAAGAGGAATTTGAGATGAAAATGTGTTATATGCAAGAATACCCATGGTGGTAGAGTCCGTCTCATAGCACTGTAGCATCAGTTTGGGGCGTTGAAGCCTCTATCTTCCACAACTACAACGTCGTATTTATACTGCTGCGGTGCTATGCTCTATGTCGTTCAGTGCTGGGGCACTCGGGAACACAATGTCGAGGTGCTCAGGAACGCTGCACTAGCGAGCATGACAAACTTTGAGGTCTAAGACAACAAAATAATCATATTGATCAACACAATCAAATTCCACACATAACAAGCTTAGTTAAAACATTTCTAGTGGTGCTTGTCAACAATTATAAATGATGTTCTTCATTGGGGAAATGTATTGATTAAATGTAGTATACATATAATATATATAACACGTTATATTTTTAAAGTTATAAGAGTCGTCATGTGGTGTTAGAACTATCTTTAAGAAATTGTTTATTTATTTACTTAGTCATACTATTATAAGAAAGGAAATTTGAGACTAAGAAGTCAAGAATAAATCTTGGTGATGATGTCAAGAGCCATAATTGATGTCAATTGCTTGCATTGATGTCATGAATGAATGAATGATAGCATGCTTTGACAGTTTTAGCAATGATAGATGTTGCGTCCTGGAATATTCGCAGCGGTAGAGAAATATAAAGTTTAACGTCTTAGCTTTGTATGAAGATCCAACACACAAGCAGAAAAAAGAGAGGGTGTAGCGTTGATAAGAGACACCAGAGTTTTTACGTGGAAACCCTTAAAAAGGGGGGAAAACCACGGGGCCTGGCCCAGTTTGAATGAATCCACTAGTGATTGCAATTGATTACAAATGATGCCCTTCCTTAAGAGGAAGGCCTTGGCTCGAATAGCAAATATACATCATATAGAGTGTATTGTATAGTAGGAGTTGGAAGAATTAGTGTTGACATGTTTGTTTGGGGCGGCAGAATCATAGTCAGTGAGCGATGTAGGTCGGAAGAAACATAGTCGGCGGGTGACGGAGGTCGGAAGGACCGTAGTCAACGGGTGATAGAAGTCGGAAAGATCGTTGTATGACGACAGAGGTCGGAAGGATCGTAGTTGGCGAGCGATGAAGGTCGGGAGGACCATAGTCGGCGGGCGATGAAAGTCAGGAGGACCGTAGTTGATGGAGAGTATAGTCGGAAGGTAGCAGATGTCTGAAGGACTGTAGTCGATAGATGACGGAGGTCGGAAGGACCGTTGTCAGCAGACGATTAGGTCAGAATGATCGTTGTAGGCGGACGACGAAGGTCCGAAAGATTGTAGTCGACATGCGATGGAGGTCGAGATGAACGTAGTCAGATGACAGTGGTTTGGAGGACTGTAGGTTGCGGACTGGCGGAAGTCCTGCGGTGTTCGATGGATTGGCGGATGTCTATCGGTGATCGAAATGAACTCCAAATAAAGTTAGGAAGAAATCCAGTGATGATCGGTGGACGAGCAGAAGTCTGACGATGGTCGGCGGAATGGTTGAAGTCCGACGACGGTCGGAGGACGGATGAAAGTCTGGCAACGGTCGGCAAACTGGTGTATGTCCGGCGGCGGTCAACGGACTGACAGAAGTCCGTCGGTGCTAGGTGAACTGGATGAAGTCTGGCGGCGGTCGACAGACTGTTGGAAGTCCGTCGGTGGTCTTCAGGAACTCCGGCGGTGGTCGGCATGAACTCCAGCGGTGGTCGGCAGGAACCCCGGCGCTGGTCGGCAGGAACTCCGGCGGTGGTCGGCAGGAACCCCGGCGGTGGTCGGCAGGAACCCCGGCGGTGGTCGGCAGGAACCCCGGCGGTGGTCGGCAGGAACTCTGGCGGTGGTCGGTGGCAAGAGAGCTCCCAAATTCCTCCCTTCCTTCTCCTCCTCTTCCTCCTCCCTCATGAGAAGAGTGGGGGCTATTTATAGGTTTTTTGAGAGTGACATGACTTGTAAATATATGAAGGATCAAGGGTAAGTTGGGAGTGGTTGGATGGATGGTCGATGTTGAATCCTTTGATCATGAACCGTTTGATGGACATTTGAATGTCTTAGTGATGTCGGAATTCAGTGATCTTGGGCTCATTGGATTCGTCTCATCGAGCCGCTCGATTCGACTATAGGCATGTCACGTTTGGAAACTGTTTGATAATTCAAATTATGGTCTAAACCTTCAGATTGCACTTTGGGTCTTTGATTTGGACTCGTTTGGACTCAGATTTAGTCGAATTTAGTGTCGTTGGGCTCGCCTTTCCAAGATGCTCAGTTCGACTATAAGTTTGCTGAAATTGGAGTTTGGATGGTCTCCGAATTAATTTCTGAAGTTTCCAACTTGATTATGCCTCAAGATTCGTGCCCGATCAAGATAATTTTTGGTGACATATCAATAGATGATGAAATCAATGAGTGTTGGTGTAATCAGAAGACAACAATTAGAAGATTATAAGTCAGAGAATTATAACCAGCTAGCAGAAGTCAGAGGATTACAGTTTGGTGATGATAGTATCCGCTATGATCGTTGAAGTAACACAGTCAATCGATGAAGATCTGTGGATCATCGTTGGACTATAGTAGATGGAGAATTGTAGTTAGATGATGGTGGTATGCTCATTTTATAAATTTATCATGCTTTGCTTCTAAGACTGAACATAGACCCTATGTACCTATCATGATAATTATAATGATTTAGTTTATTTATTCTACTCATTAAGTTCATATATTTAATTGCTATCATGATGATGTTCTTTATTTATACAACCAATTAAATATATTTTAAATATCTGCCATTGAATCTATCATTTCTCATAAGATATCTTTCTAAATTTAATAAATTCAATTTTAATCATTCGTATACATTAAGTGATTTAGTTAGCCAATTGAATCTCCAAGATTATCTCACGATAACAGTAGAAATCATGCACCATTCAGAAAGGTGAGGGGTACTATGGTAACACGCGGCCCCAGTCATACCCGGCGGGGCCATTTGGGACTTGTAGCTTCAAAGTTACGGGAAGCCGGTGCCTTCCGCCCTGCATCGCCGATTTGCTTAGAAAAAACTGGGATGCCACGCCAAGTCAAGCCACCAACTTCCGCCCATGAGAAGAAGAAGAAGAAGAAGGAGAAGAAGAAGAAGAGCTCTTACAACAGTCTTCAAAGGTAATACTTCGCCATTGTTAACTTTCTTCTCCCTGTCTTTTTGTGTTCATTTGTTCAGTTTTTTGTGAAATTTTTTTCTTTTTGTTGAAAGTTTGATTCTTATAAGCCCATTGTGTCCTTCAAAGTTCAATTTTTTAGCTATTCTCTGCAGTATCTTCTAGTAACTAATGATTTCTTACCTAACTAATGATTTCTCACCCCCTTCTAGGTTTGCTTCAACTATAAGCCATTTTGGCGTCCTTTAGCTTTTGTTTTAAGTTATTTTACCAATTGTCAGATTGATGCAAAATAAATTGTTTTGTTCATTTCTCATTGGTCTTTACCATCTGATTATGGCTTGGAGAGTGGTGATTGAAAGAATTTTTATTCATGAAAAGGAAGAAAAATGATTTTCCCCCCTTTTTAAGCATATTGGTAAATCTAGTACAGAGTTGTTCACCCATTTCCTTGGATATTGATATTTCTTTGTTTTATGAACATGCTTTGTCTTCCTATATATTATGGTCTGTTTATACTAATTAATGTGCTTTATAAAGGTGGCTTTCAATTTCTATCTTAGAATCCTATTTGTTTTCTTTTGCATAATCAATAATCGTCCAAAATGGGTTCAATGCAATGTCTTTATTTATTTTACTGACATTCAGTAAGTATATCTACCAAATTTCCATGCTTTCTGCTTTTATTTGAGTAAAGGGTAGCAAAGTGGAAAGAGGGAAAATGGCTTCTCTCACACCAGGAGTACTGATCAAACTTCTCAAGAATGTGAATTCTGATGTGAAGATATGTGGAGAGCATAGATCAATTTTGCTGCAGGTCATCAGCATTGTTCCAGCCATCACCGGCTCAGAGTTCTGGCCAGATCATGGCTTCTTCATTAAGGTTTCAGATTCTTCACACTCCACATATGTTTCCCTATCCAAGGATGACAATGAGCTTATATTAACAAATAAATTGCAACTTGGACAATTCGTTTATGTCAACAAAGTGGCGTCGGGAACTCCGGTTCCTGTTTTAGTTGGGGTTAGGCCACTCCCGGGGCGGAATCCATGTATAGGGAGCCCCAAGGATCTGATGCAAATGATGGTGCCTTCTGATATTTCTGAGAATTTATTATCACCTCAAAAAGTGAATACCAAGCAGACTGAATCCTCTGAGAGGAATGAAGAAAGCCAGAGGAAGAGATTGGTTATTAAGGAGGAGAAAGCAGTGGTGGCTTCTAGGTACTTGCAAGGTATTTTAGGGAGCAATGGGAAGAGTTCAGGTGTTGAAGGTCAAGCTTCAAATGGGAAAGTAAATGTAAGTGGTAATGACATTGAGCTACCCAAGAAGGTTGGTTCCTCGAAAGGGAAAGCGGATCCCAAAAACCAGGTAAAGAAGGCATGAGTAAGCCATTTAAATTAAAACTTCATAAATTTTATGGAATTCTGTTAAGTTTGATTTGCATTTGTTGAGCTAGTTGTTCTGAAATAGGGTTAAATTCAATTTCCATGTTAAATGGGCTGAACAGTTATCCTCATCCCTACTATTCATTTAGCTTAGAAGGCTTGGATTGAAGCCCTCATTTTCATTCAAACCCACTTTATGTTGATGGCCTTGTTGCCAGCTGCTCTAAGACGGCTAGAGGGCTAGGATGGGGTAATTGCAAGGTCCAATTGGAGTTATAATTGCATTGGAATTTGATCATTCTTTCAACATTTATATTTCCTTCATTGCACAGTTTATTAATTTGACATGTTTAAATTTTTAGGGTAAAACATCTTTTTTGTATTCTTTTTAGCAAAACTATATATATCTTTTTTGCATTTTTACAAAAAATCTTTTTTAGTTTGAAGAACCAACAAACAAAGAGTTCACTTTGGTTTTTATTTGGTTTTTGCTTTTAAGAGATTGAGCTGACCACAAACTGATATGGCGGTTCCTTTGGAACCGCCTCTTGAGGCAGTTCCTTCTGAACTGCCTCAGCCGGCCCCTCCTGGGCCGGCAATTGTATACAAAAGGAGGCGGGAAACCGCCTCCTTTCTTGCCCAAATTAGATTACCGCCTAGGTGTGGGGTCCACAGGATCTGAATTTATTTGAAATTTATTTTTAGGAAAGATTTGAGGTGGAAAAGTCTTTAAATAGGAGAGGTAAGGGGAAGGGAAGGGCATGCAAGTATTGTTTTCTTCTTGTAGTCTCTTTGACGTTTTGGGCTCTAAACTCTCTTGTCTAGAGATTTGGGAGAGACGATCCTCCTTTCGAATTGAGGATCACTTGTATCTTGCTTTCGTATTGTTTTTGCTTTGTTTCTCTTACTGCAATCTATCGTTTTGGGGTTGATTTCGCCCAGATTTTTGCTTATTTCTCGCTGTTTTGTCTCCAATTAGTGATAGGTTTGCTTGCGAACTCAAGTATTCCCTTAGGGTTGCTTGCGAACTCAAGTATTTCCTATCACAAACAAATTACATATGCCAGATAGGTTTGTTGATTAGATCTTCATTGAGCCTCTGTTTGAATTTTATTCGTTTCCTAGGGTTAGGCTTTTGACGGTTCTCTCCTCACATAATGCAATGTTGTTGTTATCCATTTGGTGCATTTCTAGCTTAACATCACCGGAGTAAAAGAAATTAGCACTTAAAGTGCAAATGGGGAAGATATCCTCTTCATAGATTATCGCCGCCTTGAAAATCATTTATGCTAATCCTATCAATTTTCTTTCAACATGTATTATTGACTAAGGCTTCATTTGGGACGGCTTTTTTTCTGCTTCTTAAAACGGTTTTTTAGTACAAAAATTTTAATTTTTGTACTAAAAAACCGCTTTAAGAAGCAGTAAGAAAGCCGTCCCAAACGAAGCCTAAATGTTTGATAGCTTGTTCTCAGGATTTGATTTCACCTTTTCTAGCTTCTCTAAGAAAAAAAATTAGAAAAAGGGTTGGGTGTGATGTGGGGGTCACCCAAAAAGTATCCATCTCTGGCTCAAACTATTTAACCTACAACCTATCATACATGGCCAAAAGCATTACATAAAGATTTGGTGATTTGCTTATACTTTCCTGCCATTGATGATCATGCTTGGTGCTAGAATTACAGGCAGGACCTGCTACTTCCTCTGGTAGCAAGGACGAGGCTAAAAAAAAGCAAGTAGTTTCTGGAGGAAGTATGAAAGATGCACCGCCTTCTGTGAAAAATTCATCGCCAAAGCCAGCTCTTCCTATTAAGAAGTTTTTTTGCTCTAACTCCCAGCATACTTCAGGAAGTAGCATTAAAAGAAGGATTATTAATGCAAATCCTTTTGACTTCCTTCCGACCAACCTCATCAAACCTGCAAAGGTATTCATGCTTTGTTCTTTCTAAACATTCTTGGCTAAAATGTTAATGTCTGTGTAGCAGTTTTAACATGCATTCATATTTTTCATAATTGAGTGTTACAGGTCTCTCCTATTGCATGTGAGAAAATTCTCATTTTCTTGATATTTCTTTTACTATCGTATAAAATGTTAGGGCTGCGAGGTCTAGCTACAAAACATAAATGCTAATGTGAACATGTATTGCTTGCTCTTCTTGTTTTGAAAATAGAATGGGAAGAACACGTTGGAATTGGGCACTTTCAAAAAAGTTGAGGGAAAAATTTGCCACATACTTCAAGACAGATTGTTTATCTGAATGTGTTGATGCTTATATGCTTTAAACAATGGAGTTTCCGAAATGTAATTTTATTTGGTGGATTTCCTAATTACAGTCTGAATTTGTGCTTTTCTTACAAAATAATCAAGTTTAATCATCTTAAAGTATGGGATTTTCCAATTTGACAGTCTTATGCTGGGCTTGTCTTACAAAATGGTTCATGAAAGAGCATCTTAGAGTATGGGATTTAATATTAATATTAGATTGTTCTTATATCTCAATTCTCATATGTGCTAACTAAAAAAAAAAAAACTATTTATAATAAAAATTTGCACTATTTATTATCTTTATATTTTCTCATTATTTGAGATATATTTTTTAATTATTTATTATCTTATTGTTATCTTCTCTTGCCTATTCATAAGCGCATATATGTTTGTATAAAGATGACAATCCAGAAAAGATATAATAATTTTTAATTCTTTCTCTCCTTTAACATGATATCAAAGCTATGGTGTAGAATCTTCTCCATCTTTCTTAATCACCTTCCTACCAATTCAACATTCCTCAAACTTTCGATCTACATTGGCTTACCCTAAAACTTCCCTCTAACTAAAATCCATCAATACTCCATTTATGGACTCTTTTTTTTGCCCCAAATTCTACAAAAAGTTCTTCACTCAAAGCATTTTGTAGTCACAATCCAAGAGGTAGGCATCACCTGCTTAGGAACTCGCCAATGAACAACTTGGACACGCCATATGTTATGTGTGGAATCTGATTGTGTTGATCAATTTGATTGTTCTGTTGCCTAGGACATCAAGATTCTTGTGCTCATTTTGTGGGGGCGATGGGGTTACCCCCAGCGCTGTGCACCCGAGCTTCCTGGTGCTACGTTCCCGAGCACCCCGGCACTGTGTTCCCGAGCGCCCCCGCGCTGAACAATAGATATCAGAGCGCTGTAGCAACATAGATATGGCGCTGCAATTGATCAAAACAGAGGTTCAAACGCCGGAACGCTTCAAACTGACACTGTAGCGAAGCGAGACGGACTAGACGGTTTTTTTCTCGTTTTTCTAAAGGGTTGCATCCCTTTGGATTATTTTACTTGACTTTCTCTTGTATTTTGTTAGGTTTGTGTTAGACCGGTCCAAGGAAGACCGGTCCAGCCGACCCAGCCCCTTGGGCCGGCTTTGTTCGTCTACGCCAGGAGGGCCGGCGGACACAAGAAGAAGGGAGAGGGGTGGGGTCCACTTGAAGTTTGAATTGTTTCTTGGAGCCAAAAGGAGGGGAAGCAAGGGTAATTAGGTCCTTTTGTTTTAGATTTGAATTGTATGCATTAAGTAGGGGAGAAAAGGGGGGATTAGGGTTATGAGATATTTTGTGAAAGTTTTTCTTGTTCTTCTTTGGTGGCTAGGGCTCTAGATTGAATTCTAGAGATTGGGAGAGTGCGATCCTCCTCTCGAATAGAGGATCCTTGCATCTTTGCTATTTTCCTTTCATCTTCTAGTAAAATACAAGTTCTTACTTCGTGTTCTATCGTTTTTCTCGCGTTTTCCCACTGTTTTGGCTGATTTCCTGCTGTGGACAGCAGTTTGCTGTGAGATCTTTGGCTAAAGTGATTAGGAAATACTTGGAATCAAGTATTTCCTATCAAATTGGTATCAGAGCATCGATTCGGGACCACCGGCGGCTGAAATTCTGAAATTTCAGCAAGATCTTCATCTCCGGAAGAAGATTTTTTTGGATCCGATAGAAGAAAAATGGCCGGAAAGAAGGTGGAAGTTTTAGAAGGCGAGTTCGGTCAACTGAAGACAGATCTGGAGGGAAAGTTCCTGGAAATCTCCACCAACAATGATAGGTTGGAAGGGAGGTTCGCGGCTATGGAAGAAATGATAAAGAAACTATTGGAGATGAAGACCAATCCGGATACATCGGAAGTGAGAGAGACTACTGACGGCCATGGCGTAGGAAGAAATCCAAACCCAACCCCGGGGAGGAGGAATCCGGAGGTGGAGATTCTTGAAGGGGATGACGACATGCCACCTCTAGAGCCACTCTCTAGAGAGGAGATGAGCATGGGGAATGACCGCCGAGGTGCTGATTTTTAACGTCGAGGTGCTGATTTTCAGCGCCGAGGTGTTGATTTTGGAGGCAGGCGGGGAGAATATGAAGGTAGTGCAGATTTTGGAGAAAGGAGAGAAGAATTTCAGCGTCGAGGTGCTGAATTTCAGCGTCGAGGTGCTGATTTTGAAAGGGGAAGAGGGGATTATGATGAAGGATTCGATTACCAACGGCGGAGGGAGGATCGGGACACCTGGGGAGCACCTCCTCTTCGAGGAACGGGAGGTTACGGAGAATTCCGGGGTAACGGGAGGGATCCGAAGGTGAGGAAGTTGAAGATGCCCATCTTTGAGGGTGAAGATGGCCACGGCTGGATATACAAGGTGGAGCGTTATTTCGCTGTCAACGGGTTGATAGATGACGAAAAACTGACGGCAGCAGGTTTGTGTCTGGAAGGGAAGGCGCTGGCATGGTATCAGTGGAGAGACAGAAGAGAGCCTATCAGGACTTGGCGAGAGTTCAAGGATTGTTTATTAGAGCGTTTCCGAGCAGACGGGGGAGGAGACTTCTATGAACAGTTCTTTGCCCTGACTCAGGAGGGGACCGTAGCCGACTACCGGGACAGATTCGAGTACTTGGCTAGCCGTCTGGATCATATCTCCGAATCGGCCCTGGAAGGGAATTTCATGAAAGGGCTCAAACCGGAGATAAGAACAGCTGTTCGGGTGCTGGAGCCAAGGAACTTAGGCAAGGCTATGGAGCTTGCGCAATTGGTGAAAGATCAGAAGAAATCGGAAAGAGGGGCTCGAGGCAACTACTCGGGGGGATCGTACAAGATGACTACCGCTGTACTACCCTCAAAAGGGGTAGCCCCAGGGAACCAGAGGGAGGTGCCCAAGGAGAGATCTGTTGGGGGAGGTATTGGGGGACAGTTCAAGAGGCTGTCTGAGAAGGAGGTACAGGAGAAGAGAGCAAAGGGGCTATGTTTTCGATGTGACGAGAAGTATATGCCAGGGCATAAGTGCAGAGACAGAACTCTTCAGGTTCTCCTCGTTTGTGATAACGAGGAAGACGAGGAGGAAGATGGGAGCAAGTCTGAAGTGGAGGAGGAAGAGAAGATGCATCTGGGTGTGGCAGAAGTCTCTCTCAACTCTGTAGTGAGATTCACTCCGAGTCACACTATGAAGGTGAAGGGAGAGATAGCTGACCGTGAGGTCGTGGTGTTGATTGATAGTGGGGCAACCCACAATTTCATTTCCACCCAACTTGTGGAGCTATTGGGGATGAAGTTAGTGGATACGGGAGGCTATGGAGTGATGATGGGCACGGGAAAGGTGGAGATGGGGAGAGGAGTTTGTAAAGGAGTGGTTCTAAAAATTCAAGGCATACAAGTGAAGGAAGACTTCCTTCCCCTGGAATTGGGGAGTACGGATGTCATCCTAGGGATGAAGTGGTTACAAACTTTGGGGGAAACCAAAATCAATTGGGGCACACTGCGAATGGAGTTGGAAAAAGGGGGAAAGAAAAAGGTGATCCAAGGGGATGCCGGGCTAACCAAAGCAGGGGTTTCTCTAAAATCCCTAATCAAAACAATTCAGGAAGAAGGGGGAGGCTATTTGGTGGAATTACACAGCTTAGAGGGAGCGAGTGGGGAGGAAGGGGGAGACATACCCCTCTTGGTGCAACCTTTGATCCAGGATTTCGAGGAGGTTTTTCAACCCCCTCTAGGGTTACCACCACCCAGGGAGCAGGAGCACGCCATCACATTAAGGGAGGGAGTGTCGCCGGTCAGCGTGCGACCTTATCGATACCCTCAGTTTCAAAAGGATGAAATAGAAAGGTTGATCAGAGAAATGCTGGAAGCAGGGATCATCAAGCCCAACACCAGCCCGTTCTCTAGTCCTGTTCTATTAGTGAAGAAGAAGGATGGCAGCTGGCATTTTGTGTAGACTATCGTGCACTCAACAAGGAAACGGTACCTGATAAGTTTCTCATACCAGTGATTGACGAATTGTTGGATGAATTGAGTGGAACGGTGATTTTCAGCAAGATCGACCTGAAATCTGGATATCATCAGATCCGAATGAAGAAAGAAGATGTGCTCAAGACCGCTTTCAGAACTCATGAGGGTCACTATGAGTTCCTGGTGATGCCATTTGGCCTCACCAATGCCCCAACCACTTTCCAGGCACTCATGAATATGATCTTCAAACCATATCTGAGGCGATTTGTTTTGGTATTCTTCGATGACTTCTTAGTATATAGTAGAACGGAGGAAGAACACTGGGGGCACTTAAAGAAAGTGTTAGAGGTTCTCCAGGAGCACCAGCTGAGAGCTAACTTGAAGAAGTGCTGCTTCGCACAAACCAGTGTGGAAAACCTGGGTCATGTGGTATCCAAGGAAGGGGTAGCAGCAGATCAGTCCAAGATTGAAGCCATGCTTAAGTGGCCTTTGCCCAAAAATCTAAGGGAGCTGAGGGGGTTCCTAGGGCTTACAGGATACTATAGAAGATTTGTAAAGGAATACAGCACTATAGCCTGGCCACTCACTGAGCAGTTGAAGAAAGATGGATTCTTATGGGGGGAGGCAGCTACTACGGCATTCGAGCAGTTGAAGAAAGCTATGACCACAGTCCCGGTCTTAGCTTTACCGGATTTTACTCATGCCTTTATTGTGGAGACAGATGCCTTAGGATACGGGCTGGGAGCAGTACTGATGCAGAGCCACAAGCCCATTGCTTATTACAGCCAAGTGTTGACTACCAGAGCCCGTCTGAAATCTGTATATGAGAGGGAATTGATGGCAATTGTTTTGGCCATTCAAAAGTGGCGTCCCTACCTACTTGGAAGGCATTTCATCGTCCGGACTGATCAGCGGAGCCTGAAATATTTGTTGGAGCAACGCATGGTGACCGAGGAGCATCAGAGGTGGCTATCAAAACTGCTCGAGTATGATTTTGAAATTCAGTACAGACCTGGGGTAGAAAATAAGGCAGCAGACGCTTTGTCCAGGTGCATGGGCGAGTTGCAGACAGTAGCTGTGTCAATCCCAATGATGCTAGATTGGGAAGCCATAAAGAAGGAGAGTGCTAAAGATGGGGAATTAAGCAAGATCAGAGCTGAGCTAGTGAAAGAAGAAGGGAGCCATCCAGGGTACTCACTGGAGGGGGAGAGATTGTTGTATCAAGGGAGATTTGTGTTGCCCAGAACGTCAGTACATATTCCACAATTGCTCCAGGAGTTCCATGGAACTGCAGTGGGAGGTCATTCAGGAGTGCTAAAGACCTATAGGAGGCTAGCAGCTGAGCTTTACTGGAAAGGTATGCACAGAGATGTGGAAGAGATGGTATCCAGGTGCGAGATCTGCCAAAGAAATAAGTATATGGCCATGTCACCAGGAGGGTTACTGCAGCCTTTGGTATTACCAGGACGAGTCTGGGAGGAGATATCCATGGACTTCATTGATGGGCTACCCCGTTCTGAGGGATTCACGGTGATTCTAGTAGTAGTGGATAGATTGAGCAAATATGCTCATTTTATTCCCTCCGCTATCCATACACCGCAGTGACTGTAGCATCAGTTTTCATCAGGGAAATAGTCAGACTACACGGAGTACCAGAAGCGATAGTATCAGACAGAGATAAAGTATTCCTCAGCCATTTCTGGAAGGAGTTGTTCAAACTTCAAGTGGACCCCACCCCTCTCCCTTCTTCTTGTGTCCGCCGGCCCTCCTGGCGTAGACGAACAAAGCCGGCCCAAGGGGCTAGGCCGGCTGGACCGGTCCTCCTTGGACAGATGGACAAACAGAAGTAGTCAACAGAAGTTTGGAAACGTATCTGAGATGCTTCGTATCAGAAACACCCAAGCTATGGGCAAAATGGATATCATGGGCCGAGTACTGGTACAACACTTCTTTTCATTCAGCCTCTCAGATGACTCCATTTAAGGTATTGTATGGAAGGGACCCGCCCCACTTGGTGCATTTTGGGAGTAGCAGTACACCCGTGTCGTCCGTCGAGGAGTATTTGGAGGAGAGGGATAAGATACTTGAAGAGTTAAAGAGACATCTGTTGAGGGCTCAACAGATTATGAAGAAACAGGCTGATGGACATCGGAGGGATATTCAGTTTGAGGTGGGTGAGAAGGTATTTTTGAAACTCCGCCCATATCGACAGAAAACGATCGCCAACCGGAGAAATGAGAAACTTGCTCCAAGGTACTTCGGTCCTTACGAAGTGTTGGAAAAAATTGGAGCAGTGGCCTATTGTCTGCAGCTACCACCGACGTCGACAATACACCCCGTTTTCCATGTATCCCAGTTGAGGAGTGCCATCGGGAATCATGCTACCAGTACGGAGCTGCCAGGAACATTAACGGAAGAGATGGAGATGATACTGGAACCTCTGGAGCTCATGGAGGTTCGTCAGAAAAAGGATGGAGCAACTGAAGTCTTGATCAAATGGAAGAGCCTCCCTGACTATGAGGCCACGTGGGAGCCTTACGAGCGGATGCAGCAACAGTTTCCTGACTTCCACCTTGAGGACAAGGTGGTTCTTTGGGAGGGCGGTAATGTTAGACCGGTCCAAGGAGGACCGGTCCAGCCGGCCCAGCCCCTTGGGCCGGCTTTGTTCGTCTACGCCAGGAGGGCCGGCGGACACAAGAAGAAGGGAGAGGGGTGGGGTCCACTTGAAGTTTGAATTGTTTCTTGGAGCCAAAAGGAGGGGAAGCAAGGGTAATTAGGTCCTTTTGTTTTAGATTTGAATTGTATGCATTAAGTAGGGGAGAAAAGGGGGGATTAGGGTTATGAGAAATTTTGTGAAAGTTTTTCTTATTCTTCTTTGGTGGCTAGGGCTCTAGATTGAATTCTAGAGATTGGGAGAGTGCGATCCTCCTCTCGAATAGAGGATCCTTGTATCTTTGCTATTTTCCTTTCATCTTCTAGTAAAATACAAGTTCTTACTTCGTGTTCTATCGTTTTTCTCGCGTTTTCCCACTGTTTTGGCTGATTTCCTGCTGTGGACAGCACTTTGCTGTGAGATCTTTGGCTAAAGTGATTAGGAAATACTTGGAATCAAGTATTTCCTATCAGTTTGATATTGAGAACTGTACATGTGAGAAGAGAAGCAATGAGAGAGTGAGAGAGAAGAGAGATATGTACTTATTTCTCCCAATTTTCATAGTGGATTTCTTGGTGTGGTGTGGGGTTACCCCAGCACTGTGCACCCGAGCTCCCCGGTGCAACGTACCCGAGTGCCCCGACGCCAAATTCCTGAGCGCCCCAATGCTGAACGACAGAAAACAGAGCGACCCCGCCCTGAACGATAGTGAGCAGAGCGCCATAATGACATAGATACGGCGCTGTAGCGGATCAAGACAGAGGTTCAAGCACCGCAGCGTTTCAAACTGGCGCTGCAGTGAAACGAGACGAACTAGACTGTTTTCTTTCTCGTTTTTCTTAATGGTTGCGTCCCTTGGGGTTATTTTACTTGGCTTTCTCTTGTATTTTGTTAGGTTAGATATTGAGAACTGTACATGTGAGAAGAGAAGCAAGGAGAGAGTGAGAAAAGAGAGATTTATACTTATTTCTCCCAATTTTCATAGTGGATTTCTTTTGTAGTGTGACTCTGTTGTTTTTTCTATATTTTGAGTTTTTCCACGTTAAATCCTATTGTCCTTTATTTTTTGGCTGCTTTTACCTTCTTGCTTGTTTCATCATTGTGATGTTTACTCCTACTCATCCCAACATAATCGTCGACAATTGAGGCACTGGGCCTCCTCAATTTCTTGCAATATCTATCTATCCCTTCAATCCACTTACGTTCTCTAGTGGAAACAAGGTTAGTAACTTTTATTCTTATTACATTTATTACATTGACCATTCCGTCAATATTTTCTTAATACCTATGATTAAGGATCTTATCCGTGCCTTCTCTAATATGGATTTCATTGTTGATTCTCTATCCAATTCACACCTCTCTCTCTTTTATGAGTCACATGTGGTTCTCTTGCGGCACTTGCAACCTTTGGGCAACAAAATATTGTACTATTTTCTCTTATCATTGTTTTTTCCAAATTCAAATTGAAAATTTCTGTACCTTAGTTTGCCGGAGGGTGCTATTATATCAAAATGATCTCATATGCTAACTATTTATGATGGGAATCTACACCATTATATTGGAGTGAACCTTTTTTATGCATTTTAATACTGGGCACTTACTGATCAAAAATCTCCCAATGTGAGGTGGATTGATGGCTATTTGGGTAGCTTTTATCTGATTTGAAGTTGGAAGCGCTTTGTGTAAAATAGTTGTCATAGCTATTAGTATATTATGCTCAACTTTGATTTCGTTTGGGACAACTTTTTATTACTTTATAAAAACGGTTTTCTAGTAAAAAAATAAAGCTGTATTAGAAAGCAATACGAAAGCCGTCCCAAACGAAGCCTTAGTGATTCAAATATAAGGGATACGTTTGATTTTGATCTCGAAATTCTTTCCCTCATGTTACTTTTTTATTAATTTAAAACAGGGAGTGATAAAAAGGAAAAATCTGGCTTTTCTGATAGCAGCTGAGGCTCAAAGAGAAGCAGCTGCAGCTACTGATCTTGTCAAGGGTCTCTGGTCAGTGTTATATTTCCCCGAAATTTTATGCTTACCTTAGGATCCAACTTGCTAAATAACTCAAGATAGCTTATAATATATATGCCAACCGCTGTTTCATAAGCTGCTTCTGTAGCTTTTTCTGTTATCCTAACAATTTCTCCTCTATTTTCTAGCATATTTGCTGATCTTCGCAAGCCATCTCCACATGAGAATCACCATGTTTCTCTAAACAAGTTCTTCACATTATACCAGCTCATTAATATTCCAAACACAATTATCCAAAAGGAAAGTCTCTCCTCGCATATCACCGAACCTTCACTTCCAGACAAAGATACTCCGAACAAAAAGACTTCACCACCTGAAAAATCAAGTGTGCTAACTACTTCCAACCTCTCTAAAGAACTTTGTGAAATTGAAAAGCTAGAATGGGCAACATTTGACGGTTTTAAGGAGATCCAGAGTGTGAGGGCCACCCTCCTGAAAGAGTCACAGTCATGGTTTCTTAAGTTCTTAGAAAAGGCCCTTGATACTGGATTCCATTCTGATTCCCGTTCAAAGAAAGCTACAAAGGACAGAGTGGAAGGGAATACCAAGGAATCAGAGGACAAGATTGCAGTAACTTTGTCACACCTGAAACAAGCAAATGATTGGCTTGATCAGCTACTGAGTGAGGGTGGTATTGAAGAGGAAGAAGTACTGTCAACAATCGAAAGGTTGAAGCTAAAGGTGTATTCTTGCTTGCTTGGCCAAGTAGAATCAGCGGCTTCTGCTCTCGAGAACCGAACAAGTTCTATCTGAAGCTTTATTTTCTACTTCAATCTCGGGCTGCGACTGTCATTAACTTGGTGTATTCTAAGGTTTTGTTTGGGACGATTTTTTTGCTGCTTCTTAAAGCAGCTTTTTAGTATAAAAATTTGAATTTTTTAACTAAAAAATCGTTTTAAGAAGCAGTAAGAAAGCCGTCCCAAACGAAGCCTAAGTTCTCTATGTTCAAATAGATGTCTAAAAGAAGCATACTTTATGGCGGTTTGATGATGTAGATATGTGAAATTATTATGTAAATACTTCAATTCTTTTGTAAAGTTGTTCTTTGGCTTGTGATTCAGTATGTTTTTGTAGGCAGGCCCCTGTTGTGTTTATTTTCCTCTATTGACACGGATTCTTGGCTTGAGTTAAACCAAGTTCTCTCCCTCAAATGATGTCAAGGCGTTGATGAAAATATAGTTTTACAGTACAAAATTTTTTGAACTAAATTTTTTTTAACATAAAGTTACCTCGTAAAGCAGTAAGAAAACTGTCTCAAATGAAATCTAAGGTTTAAATAAAATATGATCTACTTTGAACAAATTTTAAAAGACTTACAACTATAATTAATGTTGCATTAATATAAAAGCTTATGCCTTGATAAAAAAATATATTTTAGAGGGTATTTTTTCAGATAATAAGGGATAATAAAATAAAATTTTATATTTACAATGAGCCCAATTAATGCCTAAAACAATTTGCAACGATTACCTAGGATATGTATTTTTATAATAATTACTCATTTAATAAATAAGTATAATAGTTGTTAAATATAATAATTTCTTGGGTCTTATTTGGTTACATATATTATAAATTATGATTTAAGAAATATTGAAATTTATTATTTGATAAATTAGCCATTATATTTCTTCAAATTTCATAAATTTTTCAAAACTTTTTTTAAAATATAATAAAGTTGTTTTCATATTTAAAATAAATAAAAAGCATTTATAAAACTAATAAATCATAAATCATAAACGTATTATTGGAAAAAACAAATCTACCTCATCAATCAAGATCAATTCATAAAAAGAGCTTGTTTTATGTTTAAATTAGTTTTAGGGATACGTTAACAAAAAAAATTAAGAAGAAAATGAGGAAATATGGAACTTCATAATACGTTTCAATAGAAATCGAAACTTCATTATTTGATTTATAAAACCGGATCTTCATTATCAAGTTTCTATTCAAATCGGTACTCGATTCACCGATTTCTATTGAAACCGATTCTCTAATTACTGGTTTTAATAAATAAAGAAAAAAAAAATCTAGAATACTTGATTCTCTTTTACATTTTGTAAAGAAAAAAAAAAATAAATAAGTTTTTTTCTTAGCAATGATTACAATTTTACTTTTTCTCTTTTTTTTTATTTACATTGTTAGAGTGTTTTGCTTTTTTTCTTAAAATATAACTTATTAGTAAAATTAGATAAATTAAATGTTACTTATTAAATTTACTCTGTTTTGTTTTTTTATTTATTAATTAAAAAAACAAATTAAATATATTCACAAAAAATTAATGAATAAAAATAAATTTAATCAAACAATACTTTTATTAAAAATAAAATAAATTTTTTTATTGAAAAATAAAAAAAATTTAATAAAAACTATTATTTTAAAATGAAAAAAAAATTTAAAAATAAAATTTGGTTATATCAATTAATAAAACATTTTGTTTAAAAATAAAATTTAGTTATATCAATTAATAAAAACTTTTATTTTATTTAAAAGTTAACAAAATTTAAATTTAATTTCTCTTACAATATAGATTTCTGAAATATTTAATATAAATTTAATATTGTATTTAATTTATATTAAATATTAAAATTTATATTAATTATTTCATTATTAATTTAAATATTTAATTTTATTATTAATATTTAAAATAAAATTATTATTTAATTAAATGTATTTTATTCATTAATTTTCAATTAATCTGTTTAACTTATTTTTTAATAAAAAAATAATAAATAATTAACATTAAACTTATTTGAATTTACTAATAAGTTATAATTTAAAAAAAATGCAAAACACTGTAACATTATAAATTAAAAAAAAAAGAGATAAAAAAATATGATTGAATTTTTATTTTCTTTAGAAAACGTAAACGAGAATTATGTATTCTAGATTTTTTTAAAAATTAAAATCGGTTAATAAGAACCAGTTTCTATTGAAACAGGTAAACAGAGTACTAGTTTTAATAAAAATCGGATAATAAAGACACGCTCTTTTTATAAATTAGCTTCCAATCAATGCTTACGAGATCAAATCACTTCTTTTTAAAAGAAAATTTGTTTTGAAAGTGATAGATTTGGATTATGCTTTGTAGAACTATAGAGGACTTGCTGAAGTAGTCAAAGGCTCACTCGCGGTCTATCGTAGTAAAATCTTCCGTAGCAGTTAGCTTCCCATCTTCACTCCATCGCCGTCCTCTTAACAGCGGGTATGATTCGCTTCAAGCTGCCATTTTCCTGCTACAGTCTCGCTTCAGATGATCAGTTCTTTCTCTGTTCTTGTTCTGTTAGGGCATACTATGCTTTGGATTTCTGTATGTACAATTTCGGTGCACGAGTAACTCAGTCTTAACATTTCTAGTCAAGGAACTGAGCTTTTTATTTCCGCCTTTTGTTGATAGATTAAAATTTTAAGTGATGAAACCAATGGTTTGAGTGGTGAGCTGGCTGATCCATGTCGGAACTACTGGTTTTGATCAGTTTTGAAATTAAACTGTTTCTTGATAGTCCTGAATGAAGCTCCTTTTTAGCTTTACTTTGTTAGGGATGATTGGAAGTCAATTCTTGAGCCATATTTGATCTTAGTCTGCTAAGGATCGTGCTCGCTCATTATAATAAAAAATTTCAGTTCTAGCTTTTTGGTTAAGCTGTTTTATATGCTGAAGAAATATGCCAATTGTATTGGTAGTATACTTTGTTTAAGGGGATTTACTCCTGGAGGAATTTTTGCCAAATTTATTTCTAATTTTCACCCATGGGTACCAAACTGATTGATCACATGGAGCCTATATATGCAACATAAACACTGAATTAGTAGTAAGTAGAGAATGAATTAAGTAAACTAATGATTTCATGCTAATCAACCGTTTGTCTACTTGTTTATCGGCGTAGGTGTTCGAGTAATTTGTTTCAGTTTTGTTCTTCTTAAATTGTTTCAGATTTATCAATAATTAGCTCATTCTTATTTATAATACTGCTAACATATGCACACAGTTTGAAACTTCAGTCGAAAACGTGCAGGAAATATGGAAATCGGTCTAACAAATGTGAGGGAGTTTGAGGAACTTGCAAGGCAAGCCTTGCCAAAGATGTTCTATGATTACTTTAGGGGAGGAGCCGAGGATGAATTCACATTGAGAGAGAATGTTGAGGCATTTCAAAGAATAAGGTAAAACTTTATCTTACAGTCACTCCAATTTTGTTATTGCAAGAGATTTTTTCAATATCTAGTAATTGTCCACAGGTTAAATCCAAGGGTTCTTATAGATGTGAGTAGTATAAATATGTCAACTTCCTTACTCGGATTCAAATTATCTTCTCCCATACTTGTTGCGCCTACCGGCGGGCATAAGCTTGCACATCCTGAAGGTCTTGATCTATGATCTATATGAAAATATATCATACAATGTGTGTCTTATTCATGCTGTTTTTTTCTTTTCAAAATCAGGAGAGGTGGCGACGGCTAGAGCTGCTGAAGCTTGCAATACGATAATGGTAAGTTTCAGCTCTTTGAGATATTATTTTCAGGTGCTGTTATTTTTATCTAATTTCACAATTGTTCAGGTGCTATCATTTTCATCTAACTGCACCATCGAGGAGGTTGCTTCCAGCTGCAATGCTATTCGTTTCTTCCAGCTATATGTATGCAGTATTTCACGACACCCTTCTGATTATGCACTTTATTAATGTTCCAGGCTTTGATTTTAGCTCATTCATTTGCTTGCCTTTTGTTTTCAATTTTTATAGGTATATAAGAGAAGAGATGTTTCAGCAAAGCTTGTACAAAGAGCCGAGAGCTGCGGATTCAAAGCTATTGTTGTGACTGTAGATACTCCGAGAATAGGACGGAGGGAAGCAGACATTAAAAATAAGTGAGCTGAACTTAAAGCTTTAATTTGATCCTTAGAGTGCGCTACTGTAATTTCTGTTATGTGAGTTCTATGTAAGAGGCCCTTTTTTTCTCGAAAAAGGGGGTCCTGCCTACTGATATGATCTATTTAACTAGTATTCTATGGGAAGATACTTGAAAAAGCAGTAGCCTTCCACATTAACTACATGTGATTACCTTATGAAGTAAGTTTAGGCCTACACGTTATTCTGTTGGGTAGATAAGAAGCTAGTTTGAGGAGCTTCAAATAGGGTCAGAACTTGATTTTTGTTGAGTAGAGATTTGCCATGATGTTAGAAGGCCTTTATATTTTCTCCAGGCAGGTAAGAGAAAGAAACTTGGGTGGTGACAATTGGGCGAGGAAACATCAAGGAAATTAAGATTTAGTTTACTTTCTTTAAATAAAATGACTAATATACTTCTCAATTTATCTATGGTGGATGGCAGAATATCTTGTGGAATATTTTCATGTTCACCTATAAAATATTTTAACATTTATCCTATTAATGACTAAAACAAAGAACATATATTTCTAGATACTCCAAATAAATGGAAAGTCTTAACAAACCTTAAACAACCATATCATGCTATGATAAACCATCCTTTATATTTCTAGAAAAAATGTTGGAAGCTGGCCTCCGCCTCCCATTCATTGTAGTTTGAAAATATATCAGTTTCCCACTTTGTGAGCTTGTAGATGTTGTTGGTTATTCCTTGTAGTTGAGTTCTTACGTTGCTTTCCATCCAAATATTCAAAGTAAGATGATTTGGTTTATGATTTTTAGAGATGATTTAATTCTAATTATTAAAATCCCCTAAAACAAGTCATAAGAACAATTGAGGAAATTTTAGAAGATAAAGAACTTAGAAATAGTATAATAAATACTAAGTATATAATATATAATTTTGGTGGTGTGATGTTAATTTTTATCATTCAATATTACAAAGTATAAGGTGATACGTACGTGTAATATATTTATATATCCTTGAGGATATCATGAATAAGTATCTTGGGAGTTTTGTATTTTAAGAGGATATCATGGAGGCTTAAAGATATGTTTTATAAAACAACAATTAGGGGCTTGAATCACATTTTATAAAATTGCAACTAGGGGCTTAAAGATATGTTTTATAAAATTCCATTAGGGATAACAATAATGATGATGATCATTGTTGGGATCTCAATTTTATGGAATCTTGGAACATACTATTCATATTATTGAGTTTGATGGGGAATGCAAAAGGTATTTGTGCCTTGAATCATAATATATGTTACAACTTATCCTATTTAGGGTTTCTCATATAATTAGCCATACTTCTATCTTTCTTCCCTAACTTTATAAAGCACTCGCCTATATTTCTAGCTACTGCAAATACCCACCTCTAGCTTCTAATCTAAGGTACCTTTGTCATGCTAAGGTACATGGAATAGGTATAGCATTTCTCCTTTCCCTAAGCACTAGCCCAATGACTTCCATACAATGGGCTCCTTCATTCATTCATTCATTCTATTTTATGAAATATTAGAAACTGCTAATTATGAAGCTTATGTTCTTACTTTATGCAGGATGGTTGCGCCCAAGATATCAAACCTTGAGGGTCTATTGTCGGTTGATGCTAATGCTGTGAGTGTAAAAACATCTTTTTCGATTTACATGAAAAGCTGTGATTTGGCAAATGAAGTTGATGCATATTAATTTATTCTTGGTTATGCGGCATGCCAGTGACCTGACTTATACCTCAGGCATGTCTGATCAAGTTTATTTTTGAAACAACTTGTAACTTGATACTAAGAAGACTTTAACAGGAAGATAAAAGCTGAAAGCAGAGGTAAAGGCAAGGAAGAAGATGATACAGAGAATGAAATCTTCTGGTATTTCATTGACTCAAAATGGGGCTGATACATTCGTTTTTATAGAGTCATAAGGCAGACAGGTAGTTGCGATGTCAGACCACCGTTAGCTGCAGCAGAGTATGCAGGCGTCGCAGACGATCGTGTCGCCGGAGTTTCTGCAGGCAATCGTGTTCGGTGAGTTGTGCCTGCGGAACTGTGTAAGGTGTGTTAACATCCCCCTTCAAAGTGACGATCTGAGTTGCAGATGGTCAGTTTGCTGCGTAGATTGGTGAATCTTTCGCCAGTGATCGGTTTGGTAAGAATGTCCGCCGGCTGATCAACGGAGCTGATGTGATTCAGCGAGATGGTTCGGCGGGTGATATGATCACTAATGAAGTGGTGATCAATTTCGATATGCTTTGTGCGGGCATGGAAGATGGGGTTATTTGCAAGGGCAATAGCCGAGACATTGTCGCACATGATTTGAGTAGGAGCGAGCTGTGTTACCTTGAAATCATTCAAGAGACGTCGTAGCTAGATGACGTCGGATGTCACAGCAGCAAGAGCGCGATATTCAGCTTCAATAGACGACTTGGCCACTGTGGACTGCTTCTTAACACTCCAAGATATTAGATTGGGATCTAGGTAGGCACAGAAGCCAGAGATTGATTTGCGATCCTCGGAATTGGATGCCCAGTCCGCGTCGGCATATGCTGTGAGGGTGAGAGCTCCCTTGGAGATTTGCATACCGTAGGATTGTGTTCCTTTGATGTATCGTATGAGACGCTTGAGGCGTTTGAAGTCGGAGATGGTTGGATTGTGCATATGTTGGTAGATTATATTAGTTGCAAAGGCAATGTCCGGCCGTGTCACTGTGAGATATTGCAGTGAACCTGCTATCTGGCGGTAGAAAGTTGGATTGTCATACGGCTGAGAGTCAGTCGAGGACTTTATTTCCTTGGGAGAAATGGGAGTAATCACTGGCTTGGAGGAGTCAAGTCCGGCGGAGTGAATTATATCCCTGGCGTAATGAGCTTGATGTAGGAAGAGACCAGTGGCAGAGGTTTGTATTTGTATGCCTAAGAATAAATTGGCATTGTCAAGTTGTTTGAGGGAGAAGGTCTGTCGGAGTTGAGCCAGAAGTTGCTGGAGAGTATGCTTATTATTGCCGGAGAGGAGAATGTCATCGACGTAAATGAGCAAATACAGCTGAGTGCCATTTTTGTCGTAGATGAGTAGGGAAGGATCAGCTTTGCTGAAGTGGAACCCGAAAGCTTGGAGAAAGGAGGTGAGTTTGTGAAACCACTGACGGGGAGCTTGTTTGAGCCCATATAGTGCTTTTCTCAGCTTACAGACGTGATCGGGTTGCTGAGGATCAATAAAGCCTTGAGGTTGTTTCATGTATACATCCTCCTGGAGATCGCCGTGGAGAAAGGCATTGTTGATATCAAATTGATGGATCGGCCAACCTCTGTGCAGAGAGATAATGAGAAGGACCCTGATGGTGGGCATCTTAGCAACGGGACTGAAGGTTTGTTGGTAGTTGACACATTTTTCCTGGCGGAAGCCTTGGGCAACAAGTCTTGCTTTATAGCGGCTCACAGTTCCATCAGTATTTAGTTTTGTCTTAAATGTCCAACGGCAGCCGAGCACGGGTGTATGAGGTGGCGGTGGAGTGAGATGCCAGGTACCTTGGCTTTGAAGAGCCATAAATTCTAAGGACATAGCTTGACGCCAGTGAGAGAACTTTGCAGCTTCTGTATAGCACGAGGGAGTGGGATGCGTATCTGTAATAGCAAGTAGATTAAAAATTTTCTTTGGTTTGAGAGTACCGGTTTGAAGTCTAGTGGTCATGTGATGTTTTTGGGCGGGAGCGGGTGGATTTGAAATATCAGGGACAGAGGGAGGATTATCCGGAAGACTTTGAGTGAGGGGTGATGGGGATGGATTTGATATGGTTGGTTCAGGAGTGAGTAGTTGCTGAGGAGAGGATGTTTGGGAGGAAGTGTAGGTGGAGGTTGGCACAAGCAGCGACGGAGGAATAAATGGGGTGATAGGAGGTTGTTTGGTGGAAGCGGAGAGTGTGTAGGGAAATTTGTGTTCGTTGAAGGTTACATGACGAGATATGTGGATTTTCTTGGTGCTGGGATTGAAGCACCAGTATCCTTTGTGTGCAGTAGAGTAACCGAGGAAAATGCATAGAGAGGATCTCGGTGCTAGTTTGTGTGGAGATTGAGGTTTGAGCCAGGGAAAGCAAGAACAACCAAAAACTTTGAGATGAGTGAGGGATGGAGGATGTCCATGAAGAAGCTGGTAGGGTATTTGATTGTTGAGAGATGATGTGGGAAGGCGGTTGATTAAGCAGTTCGCCGTTTGAACAGCTTCAGCCCAAAAGGAGAATGGAATGCTGGCTGCATGGAGAAGGGTGCGGGCTGTTTCTATGAGATGGCGATGTTTCCTCTCAGCGACGCCATTTTGCTCAGGTGTGTAAGGGCAGCTAAGTTCATGACGTATACCATGCTCGGTAAGGAATTTTTGAAAAGCATGGCCGGTGAATTCGCCACCACCGTCGGAGCGAAGAGTTTTGATGGCTGTGGTGAATTGAGTTTTGATTAAGGAATGAAAATGTTGAAACTTGTTAATTGATTCGTTTTTAGAATGCATTAAGTAAAGCCAACAAAATCGAGTGCAATCGTCTATAAACACGAGATAGTAGCGAAAACCAGAGTGAGATGGAAGAGGAGACGGACCCCAAACGTCGGTATGTATTAAAACAAAGGGTGTATTTACATGAGTAGCTGCAGAAGAAAAGGGCAGCTTGTGGCTCTTGGCCACTTTACAGGAATCGCATATAAAATTTAAGATCCTAAGGTGATTGAGCGGAAGAAGCTTTGACAGATGAAGCATTGAGCGATGGTGAGGATGGCCCAGACGAGCATGCCAGAGAGAGGTGACGTCTTTGGTGGTGTGAAGAGCTTGAATTGCGGCGGGACGGGGAAAACTGATTGGGTAAATGCCATCACGGTGGTGTCCATGAAGCAGAACTTGATTGTCCTGCATATCCTTGAGAGAAAAACCGTTAGAGTCGAATGAAATTGAGCAGTTATTGTCTTGTGTTAATTTAGAGATAGATAAGAGGTTGTGAGAGAGAGAAGGAACGTGAAGTAGATTTCGTAATTTTAGCTTACGGGAGGAATCTGGAAGGGGAAGTAAACCGGCACCAGTGTGATGGATGGGAAGAGAAGAACCGCTTGCTGTTGAGATAGAATCTGTTCCCTGGTATGGAGTAGAATGCTGAAAGTTGGCGAGATCTGGTGTGAGATGAGTAGATGCACCAGTGTCAAGTACCCAGTCTGTGGTGGTCGTGGGTTGGGACTGGGTGAGAAGAGCCCTGTTTGAAGATGTTGGTTGGGTGTAGTTGGAATTATACCGATGCCAGCAAGCTGAGGCGAGATGCCCTGGTTTGCCGCAGATCTGGCAAATGGGTCTGTCTACCGGGCGTGACGAATTGATGAGTTGCTTATGTGGTGTTGTGGACTGATTTAATGGAGCTCCCCTGCCACGACTCCCTCTATAGGTTGAGGTGCGACCTCTTCCTCGAGTAGTGTATAGAGCCTGTTGCTCGGAAGTGATGGGGTTTTCCTGGTGTATCTCAGTTTGCAAATTGATTTCTTCACTGCAGAGCAATGAATACAGTGATTCAAGTGTGACTGGTAGAGGTGAGATTCTGATGGCAGCTTTGAATGGGTTGAAAGAGGCGGGTAGGCCTTTGAGTGTGTACAGGATAATGTCTTCAGTGTCGACATATCCTCTGGCGGCTGCAATATTGTCTACGAGAGACTTTACCTTCCCCAGGTATTGCGCAATCGACTGATCTCTCATTTGGACATTGTGAAGCTCATTTTTCAATTGAATGACGCGGGAGCGGTTAGTGGGCTGTAGTCGCAGCTCGAGCGCTTGCCAGATCTCACGGGAGGTCTTGAGATGTAGTATGTAAGGGAGCACAGATGGTGAGATAGTTGAAAACAAGGCTGAGATGAGGTTCTGGTCGATTAGCTTCCATAGCTTGTGATCTTCGGCTGATGATTCTGGGGGGCAGGGAATCGTGCCAGCAATGTATCCTTCAAAGCCGTTGGCAGCGAAAGTCTGATGGATTTGAAGTCTCCAAATGGCGTAGTTGTCGGTTGTAAGCTGTGTGTGAACAATGAGCTTGAGGTTGGACATCAAAAATTTGAGGGCGGGAGGTATCACGATGTTGGCCATGGAGGACGACAATGTGGAAGTCGTCCTAGATTGGGTGGCTGAGTTTGGATCCGTCATTGTGGGCTGGATAGGAGCGTAATCCCAGTGTTACCGCTCTGATACCATAAGAAGACTTTAACAGGAAGATAAAAGCTGAAAGCAGAGGTAAAGGCAAGGAAGAAGATGATGCAGAGAATGAAATCTTCTGGTATTTCATTGACTCAAAATGGGGCTGATACATTCGTTTTTATAGAGCCATAAGGCAGACAGGTAGTTGCGATGTCAGACCACCGTTAGCTGCAGCAGAGTATGCAGGCGTCGCAGACGATCGTGTCGCCGGAGTTTCTGCAGGCGATCGTGTTCGGTGAGTTGTGCCTGCGGAACTGTGTAAGGTGTGTTAACAGATACTTCTTAGTAGTCATTGGTCAGTACTTGGAAAGACGCCTTTGTGTTTAGTTGTGAAAGGATACCTGCGGATTCCTACAATAGAGCAATTGAGAATTTGCGATCAATCCTAGCTTGGAAAATTAATGAAAGTCCAGTTTCAGTTATTGAGAGGGATGGGGTTTAAAGGATGAAGACTTCAGGGTGTGATTTACCATAGAAGTAATTGCCTTTGAGCAGATTTCTCTCTCTAGCAGTTATTGTTTCAAGCTCAACTTGGCCTGTTGGTTGAGAGCTTAGGCTACCAACTAAGAGGTCTTGAGTTCGAGTTTTTGTGTATGCAATGTGTGTGTCAGTTTGTCTTAATTGGCCTAAATGTCCAAAAAAAAAAAAAAAGCTTACGTGATCAAAGTTCTCACCTCCTAAATGATCAATCCGTACCCCTCCAAACCTTACTTTTTTATGATTTCACTTTTTGTCAAACTGCAGACTACTTCCCACTTCCCACATCATCAACCTTTATAAAAAAAGGAATAAATAGTGTACAAGGCTTCTGTCATAGTGTTTGGTAAGAATTTGTGCAGCCTTATCATCTGAAAGCAGGGAAAATAGTTTCAGCTTTGAACCCCCAAACCTATTATAATGTATATATTTAGAAAGACATTTTATTGTTTTGATAAAAGAAGTTGATGTCGTAGCAAGTAAGCCCTTGTTTCTTTGACAAGAAATCCCTTATTGTATAAAGATATATGAGCTGAGTTTCCTGCTCAATTCAATTATAGATCATTATCTGCATTACTCAATTTTCCTCTATTTGATTTTTTCTTGAATGCAGGATGGCGGTTCTAATCTTGAGGCATTCGCAAATGAAACTCTTGATCCTTCTCTGAGCTGGAAGGTATGGATTAAGAAACTCTCTTTTATTATTCTACCATATTTGAGAATATTAGAAGTTTGGAAATGATCAGGCCCTGCGCAGGGAGCCTCCCACGCGAGTATGGCGATGGTACTCAGATGCATATGCTGTGCTTGGAGCCCATTTGGCTACCCACATCGTGCATGCCTATGAGCACTTGCCACATTCGCAGGGGCTCAGTACTTTACTGTAAACTTCATGTCTCAAAATCAACTGCATAATGCAACAATTTGTACTTATTCATTAAAGATTTAACTTTTGACATTTTTAATGATGTATTTTGATAAATTTTATGTTGACTTAGGTGTATATAAATATATTTGATTTATTATATGAAAGAATAAAGATGTAGATGATGATATAATTTCTGAAGTTAAAACTAAGTAGTTAAATTTGAAAATAGCTTTAGAAGTACTATGGAGGTTAAAAGATAAATTTAATAAAATGACAATTAAGCCAATAATAAAGCAGATATCTATAAATATTGCTCGAGTCCGGTTATCTTTCAGAGTTGAAGAATAAAGAATGGATTCTTTTTACATTCTCCTCCGGGGATTCTTCCCTTATAGGATTTCTTTCCACTTTATTGTTCCCTACCCATTGTTTTCTGTCCGGTTGAGACGTTTATTCGCCAAATCTCTTAACCCCTTCTCTCCCTCTCTCTCTCTCTCTCTCTCTCTCTCTCTCTCTCTCTCTCTCTCTCTCTTGTTTCCACTGCCCTGCTAATTATTGCCAGTTGCCCTTCGTTTGTTTTCTCTTTCATATGTTGAAATAGATAAGAAACAAAAAGGAAAACAATAGCTTGAAATTTCTCTGTTAAGTAAATTTGACATCCTCTGAACAAATCTATTTTTAGGATGGTCAAAGAAGCTGTTAAACTGTTGTTCTTTCTTTAAATTCGAAATTATTTCCCATTTCGATACTTCTCTGCTGACAGGACATTGGATGGGTCAAATCTATTACAAAATTGCCAATCCTGATTAAGGGTGTTCTTACTGCAGAAGATGGTAAATTTTATTTGTACATGGTTCTTTTATTCTTTTTTTCCCAGAAACACAAGGACAAAATCTTATTCATTTAATAAAGTGAATGTGAACAGCTAGAAAGGCTGTAGAAGTGGGAGTCTCTGGAATAGTTGTATCAAATCATGGCGGCCGTCAGCTTGATTATGTGCCGGCCTCAATATCTGTCCTGGAAGAGGTAGTGTTTCCCTTTCATGTGACTGAAATATTATCCATTTCAAATTAAAAAAAAAAAAAACTATTTTTATCCTCTGTTGTTAGCCAATAGTCATCTACATGAAGTGAATAGCTAATAGTATTATTTATTTTGACTAATGAATTATATATCTCTCTGATCAATAGGTAGTTCAAGCTGTTTCTGGTGCAATTCCTGTCCTAGTTGATGGCGGCGTCCGACGCGGATCAGATATATTCAAAGCTATAGCCCTCGGCGCAAAAGCTGTAATGGTATGCTTCATTTTTTCTAATCAAATTTTGTTATCGTGGATGGACCTAATGATCGTTAGATAATAGTGCATTTGATCTATTTTTACAAAAATAAAGTTATAGATGAGGAAATAATTTATGGAGTTAAATTAGGATGGTTAAAATAGAGAATTGCCTCAAATGTATCATGCGACAAGAAAATATTTTTTACTTCATTGTCAAATTTTGTAGAACTATAATTAATTGGTTAGGTTTTATTGATTTTATTGTTGGGCAAACAAGAAGCAATTGCCAATTAAGTTGACTAGAACAAACAAGAAATTATTAATATGATTGTGTGGTAACTTTAGGAAGGGTTGAGTAGAACTTTTTGAAAATAAAATGGTAGAAATAAGATTGTGAATTGGGCATGTACAATGGAGGAAATAAGATGCCCCAAAGTAATAGGACAAAATGTTTGTGTCTGAAGTATCATTGCTAGAAAATGTATGAAGCCAACTATGTGAACTTCTGAGTTAAATGTAGCACTAAATAAGAGTAAATGGATAAGAAAGGATTAATAAAGTTAACTCCAAAATTAATTAGGATAAGGCTAATGATACTTCAATGATCAGAAACAAAACTAATTTTCTAGCCTTCAATCTTTGAAAAGCTACTCAATAGTGAAGTTACTTGACAATGATGCTTCGTTGTGGTTTGATATATGACAATTATCATTATTATTATTATTATTTTCCGGCCGAAGAACTTGCTATGCTTCTATGTGCTTTTGACTAATTTCTACTTCTTTTAACAGGTTGGGAGGCCAATTATCTATGGATTGGCTGCCAAGGGAGAGCTGGGGGTAAGAAATGTCATTGGGATACTAAAAAATGAGCTGGAGCATACTATGGCACTTGCAGGATGCCCCACTGTGCAAGACATCACTAGAAGCCATGTCCAAACCCCAGCTGATAGGCTAAGATCTTTAATATAATGAACCATCCCTTTAAGTTTTTATGAGAAGTGCTAGGAAAGGGAATTCTGTGTACTTCCTTTGATCATCCTTGAATAATTAGCCATCCGTTGTTGCTGTGATGGAGGAGGACAAATACTCTGTGATACTATGAGTCCGAATTGGTTCCAATAGTATAGAGCATCGATAGATTTTTTGTTTGGAGCATGTGATGTGAAGTATAGAACATATCTGCATCTATTTGATATAAAATATAGAATTTATGTCCTCCCATTTGTTTTGTAGGCTCTATTTCTCCTCTAAAAATTGAGTTAAAATCTGATTTTTATAACGTTCCCGGTCCTCTATTAGTATCAACCTGAGCTAGGATGACGGGGACATCAGATCGTGGAAGGTCTATCAGAGACGTGGCCGTCGATCTACGGCCACGATTGAGTCATTGTATTTTTGAGTTGTTTTATGTATTCTCTTATTTATGATGTCATATTGTATTTGCTTTATTAGTTTGCTTTATTAGTTTCCCGTTATAACCTTTTATTAAGGGAGGTCTTATGTAAGCCCTAGGGGTATTGTCGTCCTTTTATTTTTTTTTTAGTATTTGTACGAGGTTATTTATAGCCCTAGTGTTCTTCTGTTGAAGCTAATGAATGAATGAATGATTGATTGCAAATTTTTCTTATCTTTGTTTGAGTTCTCTTGAGAGCTTGAGAGTTTGGAGTGAGACCTCTAGGAGAGGGAGAATTGCGCATCACCCACCAACCTTGACGAGTCGGGTTCATGGTTTTATTATCTATATTTTTTCTTTTCCCCCTCCACCACCGCCGGCTCCACCTTCCCCTCACCCTCCCACGGCCCAAAGCTCCACCCGACGCTTGAACCTCTGGCCCCTTCTTCCCACCGTCCACACCTCCTTCCCCTCGACACCCCACCACCACCACAACTGCTGGCCCACCCTCTTCACCAAGCCACCGCCCCCCCCACCCCTCTTCCCCTCTTTGAATTATTTCCTAAATCCCCACTTTCCTAATTTATCCCAATCAATTTTTTTTAAAGAATTTGAATTGGAAATAATTCAAATTTAATTCCCTAATCTTTCCTAATGCCTTGATCTTATTTTTGGAAAGAAGCTTAATTAAATCAATTAATCCAAATCTGCATTAATTGATTAAATCCTTTCCTATTCCATTAATCTTATTTTGGGAAAGGTTCTTTAATTAAATCAATTAATTCAAATCGGAATTGATTGATTAATTATTGCCTTAACCTAAGATACATTGCATCTAGTCACATGCACCCCTCCCTCTCTTACTTGGTTGAACCCCCCCATGCCCCACCTAATAATTTCTTTTCAAAATAAAGCTTCTCCTATTGGAATTAAATGAAAGACCCTCTCCTCGCTCCTACCCGCCCCTCCCTCATCCCTTTTCCTCTTTAATTATTTCCAAAGTTGGGACTTGATTAGAGGAATTCAAAGTTCAATTTCCCTCCAACTTAACTCTTGAAAATCTGAACTAAAGTAGCCCCTATCCTCTTACCTTGGCCGGCAACTCCATCGTCCATCCTCTTGCTTGATTTTGGAGAGTCACTTCTTTCTCTCAAAGGGAAACCAACAAGGATAAGCAAAGAGCACTTTCGTCCATAACTCGACGCAACAAGATCGATGCATGGCCGATCCAGATCTTGATTATGACCTCTCCTACGACGAATAAGGATTTGTTTGCATTCTTCACTCGACCTTCTTCGACGTCAACCTGCGCATCGACTACACCGTAGAAGAGTATGTATAGCGCATCCTTGACACCTTGGTTGAGACTATTGAAAAGCAACTTGGCACCGTACAGTGGAGGATTACATCCGAGCCTTTACGAAGGTTTTCCACTCTTTCTCTTCTTGTATTTCCTTAGTCTAATCCTCTTTCTTGTGATTTGATTTTAGTCATGAAGATCGTATTCGCCTAATTCTGCTAAGCTTAATAAACGTAGGGAATTGAGTGCACTTCATTTGTTTATAATCTTATTGTTAGATTAGGGATTTTCGTTGAAAGCTATTATATGTGCATGATGTTGATTTCTTATGTTATTTTGATGATTCAAAGCTCTTGATGTGCAACTTGACCTAAACAAAAGTGACTGCTCTTACATTTTGTTTTTTCATTTTATTTGTTAATAGTTCTAATTGTTATTACTCTAATCATAAGTTGTGCAAGCTCTTATCAAATTACTTCAAGCAATGTAGTCCTACATCACTGGACCTCTTCGCTGAAGACCACTGCTTTCTCCAACTTTATCATCATGGCCTTTCCTAGAACTAGCCATCAATGATATCATTCTGGATAGCTTGAAGTTTCTTCTCAAATGTTTTGTTCTTTTGTAATTATGACTAAGTTGTCTTATGTTTTGGTGTAGCAAAGGTATTTGATTCTATAATTAAAAAATGAAAGTGTTTTAATGTTAGTTTTGTGCAGAATCTTATTGTGTCGATCAATCAGGTTGTACTATTAAATTAGACCTTAATCCATCGATCAAGTTTGACAAGGAGCTCACTGGGGGTTGCATGCCCCCTGTGTGAGGTGTTGGAGACAAAGTCCTTTTTATTTTTTATTTTTTATTTTTGTTATGTATATACAACACTCAAGCGATGCATGTTGGAGAGCCACAATGCTTCAAGCTTGGGTTAGAGACAGAGATTGTAGCTCAAAGGCACTCCAACCCTAGTGCTACAATGCTATGAATTGGGCCATGTAATTTTTTCCCTCTTCTTCATATTTCACTTAAAATTGTTGTTGTCAAGTCCAAAGTCTTGGATGAAAAAAGTGGAGAGTTGTATTAGGTAGTCGATAGTTAGTATAAATTTTGTCGAATAATCATGACATGAATCCTTACAATGCATTGTATGACTTGAATTCATCGAGAAGCATGCAATAGTCATTACATCGGCACCCAGGTGTAGTGTTAAATAGGCAAGGGTTCCCACATCATAGACAGATATGGGCATAGAAGCTAGATTTTTAAATTAGAATTAGGATAAGACTTTCGAATATATGTTCTCTTACTGGCAAATTAATGAAATTAATATGTATTATGATTCTTAAAAAGATAAATATTCTATGCATTCAAGAAACCAAATAGTTTTTGCTAAGGAGATTTATAGTTTATGATTTAAATTATGATATTCTAGTATGAGTCATACTAGAAATGATTTATGTGTGATTATAGATAAGAGTTTAAATGATAATGTTATAAAATTAGTAGAATTGTAGATAGAATTATAGTTTTAAAGATTATTATTGATGCTAACATTATTAATATTATAAGTATTTATGCTTTTCAAGTAAGTTTAGATATATGTTTAAAATTAAAATTTTGGAATGATTTAAAAAATTAATATAAAAGATATATCTTTAAGGAAACAATTTATTGAAAGAGATTTAAATGGACATGTTGGTAGTGAGGTAAATAATTTTAAAAATATTCATGGTGGCTATGAGATAGCTACTAATAAAGGTTATAAGATCATATTAGATTTTGTTATAGTTTATGATTTTTAACTGCTAATATCTTATTTAAGAAAAGAAATTAACATCTCATCAATTATAAGAATGGATATAGTAAATCTGATATTGATTATTTTCTTTAAAAAAAAAATAGATCGTTTTGATTGTAAAGATTGTAAAGTTATTCTAATGAAAGTATTTGTACCCAACATCGCTTATTAGTTTTGGAGTTTAAGATGAATGGATGAATATAAAAATAAAGTAAAATTTTATTTTAAGATTAGATCGGGGGATAAATAACACTAACAAAAATATTTTTAAGAGTAAGATATTAGATTTTAAAATTTTATTTGTATATGAAGAAGCTAATGTTATGTGAAAAAAAAGTAGCTAGTTATATTCAAAATATTGCAATGAATGTGTTTAGAGTATTATAGTAAAAATCTCATAATAATAAAAATAAGAAAGTAATATGTGATGCAAAGATTTTAGTTTTAATGATTTATATAATAGATTAGATACTAATGAGGGTGAAAGATATATGTATAAGTTAGTAAAACAAATATATATGAATAGTAAGCAAGTGCTTGAGACTTGATATTGGGCTTGGGCATATATTGGATGTCAAATTCTCCTAGTTTCATTGACTACTTTACTAATCTGATAGACACTTCTAACTTTTGTAAGATGTTCTTCAACGAAAGATTTCTATATATCACAATTGTATGAGCTTTAAGTAGGGGAGTAATTTTCTAGTTGAATAAACTAAGGCTAATGTTGTTTTGTCTGCTAGTGGATAACGTCCCTCTACTTTGAATAGAATCTTACTAACATAATAGATGGAACATTGTACGTCATTTTTCTGTAGTACTTAGACGAAGCTGTTAGCAAAGGTAAACAAACGGGTACAAATATAATTTCTCTCAATATATTGGTTTTGAAAACAAAGGCAGTAGTGGCAAGTACTTTCGTAGTTGCTCGAAATCTTCTTGACATTCATCAGTTCATTGGAACCCTAAGTTATGAGCAACTTTGAGTATCTTGAGGAAGGATAGATATTTGTCCCCTTAGAGGGCCATGTAAATAAACAACGGTGAAATCCTTCCATTCAGTCTTTAGACTTTCTTGATATTCCTTTGGGGCACCATGTTTCTTAGTGTCATGATCTTTTCAGGATTAGCATGAATCCCATGGTGTGTTACTATAAAAAAAAAATTCCTAAGGCGACTCTAAAAACATATTTGGTAGGGTTGAGTTGCATTTTATAACGTCACAGAAGATATAAATATTGCTCCAAGCTAGACATATGTTGTGATTTTTCAAGATTTTTTACTAACATATTATCGACATATACTTTCATAGCACATCCAATAAGAACTTTAAAACTTGTATTATAAGGCATTGATATGTGACTCCAACATTCTTTTATCCGAACGATATAACTGGGTAGTAGTACAATCCTTTATTTGTTTGAAAAGTAGTTGCATCTTCATATGCAAGATCTATCTTTATTTGATTATAACTAGAGTAGGCGTCCATGGAGCTCAACATCTAATGTCTAGACCTAGTATCGACCAATTGGTCAATACATGAAAGCAAAAAACTTCTCTTCGTTTAAAAGCAATGATCCAATCTATATCGTTCTCAAAGTCGGGTTTACTTTGAGAGTGTACAATTACTTCAGGGTCGATTCTAGGTACGTTGCTGTGCTCCATGCAAATATATCCATATTTATACATTAAAAATCTAAATTCTTTTCCTTCTCTTCGTTTAAAAGCAATGATCCAATCTGTATCGTTCTCAAAGGATAGTCATATGATAGGGGGATATAAGGTCCTCTACAGGGGAAGCCATCTAAGGTATGTCCTTATTCCAAAGATCGAAGTATTCGATGCTTATGGGTTATAGTATGAATAGACGGTGTCTCACATGAGCATTGAGCAAAAAGGGCCAAGACGAAAGCCTCCAAGAAAACTTCTTTTAAGTAACTCGGGATCCTCCCCCAAAATTTGTCGAGCTTCGATGGAGAATCGTTGAATGTACTCTTTAAGTGATTCTTCTTAATTCTGACAAATTTAGAGAAATGATAAGAAACCTTAACAATTCTTTGGTTAGTAACAAATTATCGGATGAACACTTTGGCCAACTTGGCGAACATGCAAATAGTTTCGGTTGGAAGCAAATATAATAATGTTCAAGCTTACCCTTTGAGGGTAGTTGGAAAAAGTTGGCAGATGAGCGCATTTAAGGCTTGCTTGATATGCATGATGATTCTATAGCGATCGATATGCTCATAAGGGTTAGAAGTCTCATCATAAGAATCTATGCTTAGTAATTTGAATACTATCGGAATGTGATGTTGAATGATGGCTTTAGTTAGGGGTGATGATTTCTAAAAATTCCACTGATGAAGAGGTTGCCTTCCACCTCTTATAGGGAACTCTTCTTGAACTAATTATCGCAGTTCATGATGTAGGACATTACGTGAAAGCTCAACAACTTGAGTTCGGGCTAAGTCCTTGGGGACATTTGGAGGAATGCAGGCTGGACGATCGAGATAAGAAGGATGAGTAGAGCTAGCTATGCCAACAAGGTCGATGTCTTGCTGTGTCCTTGGGCTACCCCTTGATTGAGGAAGAGGAATATATTCATGAAGATGTTCAGGTTGAACATCCTTAGCTAGTAATGGATCTCGAGGGAGTAGAATCTTCTCTTGTTATGCTAACATTGATTATCGAGCCTCTCGTAGAAGTTAAAGGATTTCAATATGAGATTCATCCATTTTATTGATGTGATCTTTCAAGGATGGCACTGATGTTCCTTCCCCTGCAAGATTGCGCCCATAACGGTAAAAAGATGCAGACGTCTAGTGTCTTTGGTTCATATAATGATTCTTAGATTGGTGTGTGTTGGAGCGAGAGGTTCCCATATTATGATTGCTACCTTTGTTGTCTATTGAAGCAATGCTTATAATAGTGGGATTGAGTTTCCTACAAACGGCGCCAAACTGTTGTGTGCTAGAATATTTACGGTGGTAAAGTATCAATTTTTAGATCTTAGTGTTGCACGAGTATCCAGCTCACAAATAGAAAAAAAAGAATATAAACACTAAAATTTTTTATGTGGAAAATCCTGAAGGGAAAAACCATGGGGCCACGTCCAATTGAAATGATTCCACTAATATTTAAAAAGATTATAAATGATCGGTTCGTCCTTGAGGTTAAGGACGATCATATTACAACAGTCTAACCATCAGGTTGAAATATTGTGATGAATAGGGATCAGACAGAAGCCTAATGGTGTTTGGTGGACGGGCATTAATCTAGCGTTAGTTGCTGGCTATGTGGAAATCTAGCGTTAGTTGGTGGCTGGGTGGAAGTCTGATGATAGATGGTGGTTAGGTGGAACTCCGGCAAAAGTTGATGGCCGGAAAGAAATCCGACGACAGTCGGTGGTCGGGCGGTGGTCAAGGAGCAGTCTAGTGGCAAGTGAACTATGATTTCTCTTTCTTTTCTCTCTTTCTTCTCTTCCTTGCATAGCTCCCCTTGAATAAAAAATGAGGGATATATTTATAGTTTTTTTGGGGGTGACATGACCAATAAATAAGGAGAAGATCCAGTGCATGCTGGGAGTGTTTTGAATATACGGTCGTTATCGATTACCTCGATCATAGACCATTTATTGAACATTTGAGGATCTTAATGATATCATAATTTGGCGATCTTAGACTCGTTGGATTCGCGTTGTCGAGCTGCTCGATTCAACTATAAGCATGTCATATTTGGAAATCTTTTGATAATCTAATTTATGGTTGAACTTTTCGAATGTGTTCGGGTCTTCGATTTGGGTCCATTTGGGCTCGGATTGAGTTGAATTTGATGTCTTTGGGTTTGCTTTTTCAAGATGTTCAGTTGAACTATAAGTTGTTGAAATTGGAGCTCGGATGGCCCCGATTTTAATTTAAAAAATCTTTAACTCAAATTTATCTTGAGATTCGTGCCCGGCCGAAATAATATTTTGATGATATATCAATAATCATTGTAAATTATATTTAATAATTTTTAAATTTATCCTAATAAATTTTTATGTGGACATCTTGTCATAAATATTTTTCTATTTTTTTTGGGGTAAATTGAGGGCTTAGCCCATTCTATTAAAAAGAAAATGATTACAAAAATGCTTGCCAGAAAAAATAAAGCAAGCAGCAAAATTGTAAAAGCAAAAAATTACAAGTGATCATCATAAAGGAAAAACTGGAAAAGAAACCCAAAAACAGACAGTAAAACTGTCTGGCCGGGACTCAGAGAAAATTATAAATCATTGTGATCATTCTCCTTTGGTTGCCCGTAGACCATCCAAAAGGAGAGGCAGGTATCATCATCGTCCGCGGCCCAAAAAACCTGCCAGTGAAGAAGGCATCCCTTGTCGGCAACGAAGCAGCAGCGTGTAGATGAAATTGGGCAGCAAACAGAGGTGCCGCCAACAATTATCATATAGAATTTAGGAGCCTGCCATACACTATTCGAACCAGCACGAAATTGCCACAGAAAAAAAGCAAAACTGAGAGCAATGTCAGCTATGCCCAACTTAGACTGATAAAATCTTAATCTCACTGACCAAAAAACCTTCCCATTAGAGGTTAGAAACTTCCCCAGTATCGTAAAAAGGCAAAGCCAACCATAAAAACCCGAATAGAAATAGCATGACCCAAGACCACCACAACCCAGCTTTCCCAAAAGCCAGAAAATGAAGCCGAACCATAGTGACAATGAAGCCAACATGAATCTTGTTATAATAAATGAGGAGTTTCTCCCGGATAGCCTTTCCTCCTTTCCAACTGTCCAGCTTAACATAAGCAATTCTAGTAATTTTCCTTGCTACAGAGACCGCACAAGAAAAGGTCCCTTTATGAATTCTAGCATTCCTCTCAGTCCAGATGACGTAAACAACAATATTGAAAAGCAACAGAACAGCGGACTTCAAGTCCCTGTTCACATCCAACCCATCTATGTATTGAAGAGCTTGACCCATATTAGGTCTGAATAGAAAAGAATTCATCTTAGGGATAACCTTTGTGAGGACAGTAAAGGAGTAGTCACATTCAAACAGAAGGTGAGCGGTGGTTTCTGGGGTTTGATGACATAAGGGGCATAAAAAATCCTCTGTAATAACCTTCCTGATGCGCAAATTATCTGAAGTCTTAAGGCCGTTACAGAGGGCCAACCAGGAATAAACCGAATGTCTCAAGGAGTGTTTCTTGTGCCAAACAAGCGAAGCCCAATCAACTACATATTCATGACAGAAGAATTCCCTATAGAAATCCTTAAATGATGCATTTTCCTTGTTTTCCCAAGTAATGTGGTTAGTATTACTAACAGAAATGGGAATAGAAGTAAAGAACTCCACAATATTTTGATTGAGGAAGTTAGGAAGAGCCCAGGAGTCTTCACTCATCCAAGTAGCGAGATTGAGGGAATCAGCATTGACTGATGAAAGGGGGAAATCTGGGAAGGAATCTGTAAAAGAGCCGTGAGGACACCAGTGGTCCCAGAAGATGGCAATGGGGCTGTTAACCAAAATATTAAACTTAAAATTGTGCTTGAACCGAGAGGCAGTAATTTGAATATTCTTCCAGAAAGCTGAGCAATTTCGATTTGGAGGTTTCCATGGGGAATTGTATCTAATTTTAAGCCAATTGGAAAGCTGAGAATCCTGATTATACATCCTGAGAATAGTGACACAGTTATAAGCGGCTCTTAGAGCTTGAAGAGAGGCAATACCAATGCCACCATTAGCACGAGGCATAGCAGTATGTTTCCAAGATATAAGATGAAGACGTTTAGATTGATCTCCCCTCTGATAAAGGAATTTGGAGCATGCTTTATCAATAGCCTTAATAATAGTTTTAGGGATTAAAGCGCCTCTCACCCAATAAGCCACAAGATTGGTAATGGTGTATTTGATGAATTGAAGCCTACCTGCAAAAGAAAGAAGCTTTGCTTTCCAGCCAGAAAGCAGGTTAGTAATTTTTTCAGTAAGTGGAGAGAAGTCGGATATCTTGGTTCTCCCCAGGGAGATGGGAAGACCCAAGTAGGAAATGGTGGTGGAGCAATTGTGAATTTGAAGGGCATGGGAGATGGCAGATAGATGAGATGCAGTGGGAGAAATAAGAAGGGAGCTTTTGTTGAGATTGAGGGTAAGGCCAGAACAATAGGAGAAAGTTTGGAGAATGCTTATAAGATTATTGCAGTTCTGAGTTTCGGCTTTACCAAAAATTAATAAGTCGTCAGCATAAGTCAGATGAGTAAGCTGAAATTCACCGAATTGAAAGCCCTGGAATGAGTTCTGAGGACTGTTCCCTTCAATAAGGCAAGATAAGGCATCCATTACGAAACAGAAGAGAAATGGGCTTAGAGGGCAGCCTTGCCGAATACCAGAAGAGGAGCCAAAAAATCCATAAAGTCCCCCGTCAATGCAAATGGAGAAATTAATGTCACTAATACAAGCTTTGATCCACTGAATAAATAACATAGGGATCCCTTTTTGTTCCAACCTTTTAAAAATGAATTCCCTAGACACCGTGTCAAAGGCCTTCTTAATGTCAAATTTAGCACAAAAGAATTTATCCTTACAATTCTTGGAGATGAAACCAAGAACCTCAGCCGCAAGGATAGTGTTGTCCGATGAAACTCTATTAGCAACAAAAGCAGCCTGGCTAGGGTGGATGATCTCAGGCATAATTGGCTTGAGCCTACAAGCAAGAATCTTGGCAATAATTTTGTGGAATACATTACATAGTGAGATAGGTCTGAAGTCTTGAATAGACTCAACATGAGTGGTCTTAGGAATCAGAGCAATGGCAGTAGCCTTAGCTCTCTTAGGAAGGTAACATTTTTTGAAAAAAGACTTGATAGCCAGACACACAGATACACCAGTAATATGCCAAGTCTTTTTAAAAAAATCAGTGTTGAAACCGTCCGGCCCAGGAGCGGACGAGGAACACCCAGCGTTAATAGCCTGAAAAATTTCCTCATTGGTAATTGGTGAAAGCAAGCTGACCTTATGAATTTCAGAGATTGTATTCCCATAAGGAATGTCCTGGAGGCTGGTTAGCAAAGGAGGGGGGGAATTGTAAAGGTTTTTGAAGTGTTGAATGACCCCTTGAAAATCTGGATTTAGAGCATTACCACATAAAGAAGAATTGAAGATGCTTTTATTGTGGGATTTCCTCATATGGACCTTGGAGTACAGAAATTTGAGGTCCTCTTCACCATGCTTTAGCCACTTGACTTTTGATCTTTGAATGATCCACTTAGCCTTTAAGGAGTTATAGAAAGCAATCTCAAGATTGGCCTTCTTAAATTTATTGCAAAAATCCAAGTTTTGAGGATTCAAATCTACCAACTTCTGGTAGAAATCTTGGGTGGAGGCAAGTTCTCTGCACTTTAGCTCAAGAGAAGTGGATGAATCCCAGCTTTTAGTTTTGATTCCTTGTTTCAGTGCTTTGAGTTTGTGATAGAGACAATGAATAGGGTTCCCTTGGGTAGGAGTAGCAAAGGTATCTATTAGAAGCTCCCAAAATTCCGGAATACTACACCAATAGTTTTTGAACATGAATCTCTTCTTAGAACCCTTCTTAGAGATTTGCTTTAAAATAAGAGGGGAATGACCAGAAACTAAAAAATTCCCCACATCATAATGAGAGTCAGGAAAAGCAACAAGCCAAGCTTCATTGACAAGAATGCGATCCAGTTTGATATGGATAGGGTTGTCCGTCCTCTGATTAAACCAAGTGAAGAAATTCCCAGAAGAGTTAAGGTCCACAAGGTTGCAGTCAAAGATGCATGAGTTGAAGGGAGCAAGCTTAGAAATATTAAGAATAGATCCACCAGATTTTTCAGTGCTGTACCTACAACAATTGAAATCACCAAGCACTGCCCAAGCCATGTCGTTGTTAGGACAGCAGGTCCTAAGCTCATCCCACAAAAGTTTGCGTTCCTCAAAGGAATTAGAAGCATAAACCACCGAGATAAGAAAGGGAGAAGAAGAGCCATTGGTAACCATTCCTGTAATGACTTGCTTGGACATAGAAGTAACAGAAAAGGAAATCTTATTAGCATCCCATTTAATCCAGATACGACCTGGATTACCAAGATGGAAATTATTGGAGCTCCTCTCATTGTCAAAAACCATGTGAGTCTTACAAAACCAAGGGTCCTGTAAATTTGAAAGCAAAATGCGATTTTCCAAAATACAAAACATGTCTAAATCATGTACAGAAGTCATCTTCTTGCAACAAAAAACTTTGTCAGGGTTATTGAATCCCCTAACATTCCAAACCGCAATGTTTGGAAGGATCATGATTTGCTATTTGATTTAGGGCCTTTCTTGGTGCCCTTGCCCCTTGTATTTTTAATTGGCTGATCAGATTTCTTAGACGAGGAAGTCGCAATAGACTGTTTGTTATTTGGAGGAGGAGAATTACTGGCCGATTCAGTATGAGATTGCTCGTTGATACAGTCTTCCAAATTGTTGTTGGAATTAACCTCTGAGTCAGCAAGCAAATGGAGAAGGTTGAATTTATTGGGTGAAGTAGTGTTAGGTAGCGAGGAGTCCTGGTGAAAAGATTTCAGGTTAGAAGATTTAGGAGAAGAAGAGCTAGGCTGGGCATCTTGATTTTGGAGACTGGGCTGAGGAATTGGTTGGTCGGATGAAGAGGTAGAAGGAATGGTAGGAAAGTTGAGATTCGGGATGATGGCTGAATTGGAGGGCATACCAGTTTGGTGGTTGGAGTCTGTAGGTGCTGAAGCAGCATTAATGAGATGCATTTCAGGGGATGTATCATCCGTTGAAATAGCAACATTTGGAGAATTCTGCTGGGAAGGAGCAACAATCTCCGGAGACGGTGAAATTCGGGACTGTGGGGGAGGTAGGAGCCCAGTCGGGTTTCTGGATGGAGGTCTGGGTCTGCGACTGGAGCTCCTACCGCGCGGAGGCTTAGGGGGAAGATTAACAGTGGGGTTGGGATTGGAGGGGCAAGAATCAGATGAGTGATTGAAGGACTTACATATTTCGCAGATTGATGGACGCCATTCATACTCGATGACAAGATTAAAAAGTTTCCCTTCCACAGTAATCGGCACCGTAGCGGGGTAAGAAGCAGAGGAGTCCACGAGAACACAGACTCTGGCATAAGTAAGCCTGGATTTTGAAGCAGTAAGAGAGTCAACAGCAACAGGAGAACCAATTTTTGTGGCTATCTTAGAAATTCCGACAGGGGTCCAACAACACAGCGGAAGATCGTGTATTTTGAACCAAATGGGAACACTTGTGAACTCCTCACGTTTAGGACTAAAATGAGAAGTCCATTTACGAAAAATAAACGGCTTACCAAAGATAAACCATGCGCCTTTGTTCCAGACCATATCAAAATCCTCACGACAAGAGAACTTAAAGAGAAAGAAACCATCACTGAGAGATATAAGCTTGATGTTACCTTTAAGCTCCCATAATCTCTTAACAGCATTAAGTAAAGCACCATAGAAAGGGCGTTTACCCAGCGAGTACCCAACAAGCGCGAGATTCCATTCTTCCACCGCATCGGCGATATCCAAAGTAGGAAAGTCAATAATTTCATCTGGTGTCGGAAGAGGGGAGATGTTAAACGCTCCAATCGGAGGAGGGTTAGAGAAAACACGATCCCATGGCAAGGGAGTAGAAGAACTGGCCAAAGCTGTAGAAGAGGAGTTGGGAAGTGGGGGGAATGAATAGGGGTTAAGGGAGGATCCATAGGATCCCTCCGGCGATGATGAAAGGAAAAAAAAAACGGGGCGAAAAAAGCCGCGGCAAACCCTAGCAGAGTTTCTCACACTCTCGGAAGTATTTTGGAAAGGGAGAGAAAACAGCTGGATTGTTTCGTATCCGTTTCAATTTCCATATATTTTTCTATTTAATGTGCCTATCGCTTTTTGTGCGGTCAATGAGGAAAGAAAGGAGCCACCCAATCATTTTACATTAGTATCTGTTTAATAATGAGAAATTATAAGCCTATCGCTTTTAGTGCTGATATTGAAATATAATCTGCCCATCTACTTTATCGTGAAGCTCGTGCTGCAATTGTGACTGTATAAAAATAAGTGGAGAATATTCTTATTAAAATTTTTATAATAATAAATTCTAAATTATTCTATTTATTTTAGAAATAAATCAATTATTTAAATAATCAATTAAAATTAATGTTTATAATTATTTAAAAAATATATATTAATTATAAGATCCATTTAAACAAAATTATCCCAAGCTAACTTTTTTCCTAAATAAGAAAAATATTTTGCTAATTGAAATTTGGAGAATTTTTTTAGTGGGAAATGAAGAAAAAATGGCTTCAAATATTACAATTAAATTTTAATAAAGATGAATTTTAAGATTTTTAAATCTAATTTATGATGAATATAATATCAAAATTATTAATTTAATTTTAATAATAAATAAATAAATTTTAAAATTATTTTGATCAATAATGGGGAGTACTATTATGAAATAAGACTTTTTTTTGAAGCAATTAGAGGATTCGAGCACGGATCCACGGGGAGGAATGAATTCCATGAGCTCAATCAGCTAATGATGTGTGATATAAATGAACAATTATTACGTCCTCCGACCGGATGCAGAGGAACATCCAGTTGTAGGCAAAATCCCATCTATACCGAGGTGTACCGAGTTTATTTGGAAAAACTCGGTACACCTCGGTATAGGCGGGATTTTGCCTACAACCAAATAAACTCGGTACACCTCGGTATAGGCGGGATTTTGCCTACAACCAAATAAACTCGGTACACCTCGGTATAGACGGGATTTTACCTACAACCGGATGTTCCTCTGCATGCTTACACCGGACCAAATAAAAGTTCGATATAAACAGCTATTTTATGTTATTGTCCAGATTTGTAAGGTAAATTAAAAAAAAAATAAAAAAAATTAGATTTCCTAAATTGTTGAATATGAAATGTGGTGTTATGAAATTTGATAATATTTTTGGTAAATCTCTTAAGCTTTTGTTACATCTAAGCAACAATATTTGCAATACCAAATTTGACGTGTTGCGTGCGTATGACCTAATGGAAACGTACAAAAAGTCAATTCTATAGTTTGCCAGCTCCAAAATAATTCCTAACTTGACAGAACATACAAATAAATAAATAAATAAATAAAGAAAAGGGTTGTAAATTAAAATACAAATATTTCTTTGAATAATTCAAAGAGGTAAATCCACTTTTCTTTTCTACACCTCACATATGCAAATTGAAACAATTTGCAGAGATCAATCGAGCTTGTTGAACAGGGGTGCAAATGATGGAAGTCGAGCTTGAGCCAGGGGTTGTTCGAGTCGAGCTCGAGTGTCAAATACCGAGCTTGAGCTCAAGCTCGAACTCGAGTTGAGCGAGTTGAGCTGAAAAGACGAGCTTGAGCTCGACTCGTCTCACATCAAGCGGATCGTCGAGCTCCTTCCCAACCTCTATCGTCGAGCGTCATCCCATGCTACGTTGTCCCGTCGAGCTCCATCGAAGCCACGAGCTCGTCATCCCGACCAGGCTAGCCCCACTACCAGCACTCGAGCTTTGAGCCTCCGACCTCTGTTGTTTTCAGCTACGTTGTCGAGCTCGGTCATCCTGAGTTTCACCGTCGAGCAACATGCGAACTCCATCATCGTCCCTAGTTCCGCCGTCAACCAAACTCCATCATTTTGATGTTCCCGCTCGTCTTTGATTCATCCTCCCGCTCGGCCAAACCGAGTTCTGTTTTCCCGCCTGGTCACCTCCGTATTGTTAAACCGACGAATCGAGCAGAGCTCTATTTGAGCTCGAGCTCGATATAAGTCCTCGAGCTCGTAATCATGTTGAGCTTGACTCGTCAAGCCTGTTGCCGAGTCGAGTCCGAGTTGACTCGCAATTCGGCTTGACTCGGTTACACCCCTATCACTAAATAGTTAAAGGACATGAGGCGAATTCGTCCAGGAGGAGCTTGGCCAAAGAGGTTAGTCATGATGCATTCATGGAGATTACTATATCAGAAAAATTCATAAGGCGAGCAATGCAAAAACTCCTTGAGGTTGAGGAAAGTGTAGTACCCTGATTGGGTCTCGAACAAGATGATGACAGAGAAGGTGAGTGGCAAGTGGAGATTATTTATCCATTTTACAAAACTTAAACTCGGCATATCCAAAAGATAGTTACCCCCTACCTAGAATCAACACAATGGTTGATTTGGCAGTCAGCTTTCCAGTAATGAGCTTCTTTGATGCATTCTCTAACTACATCAAATCAAGATAAACTTGATTAATTGTAAAAAAATAACATTTATGAATAAGGAAGAACTGCGGCGAACTCCATAAGACCGATTTTTAACCGAATCGACCCATAACGTTTGAATTTGCCGCTTTTATTTATAGGCTTTCACTGCGGGGCGCAACGGTAAATAGTTGGCCACTGAAGTTCGCAGTTTGACCAGGAATTTTCCAATATCATGCTATTTACAGGGAGATGCTGGGTTGCTGACCTTCGCGGGACCATAGGAAATTGCAGCTTTCGAATTAGGAGACGTGCTGCCGCGAAACATCTCCTTGTGGAGCTTATATATTAAAATATTGAAAAAGAAGAGACAATTTTGCACTTGCAATCCCAGTTTTTCACTCGAGCAATTTTGTGGAGAGAGCGTAGAAACTCATCCTTCGCTAGCGCCGCGTTACGGTCACCTTTTCCTCCTTCGAATTGTCTTCTTTTTCCTCTTCTTTGAATTCGAGGACGAAAGTTTCCTCCTGCAAATCTTCTTATTTTCGAGAAAGCGGCGGGCTTTGAGGCGGCTGAAATGCTGTATCTGAAGCAGCCGAGCATGGATCTAGGGTTTGAGCTGATTGTTGGCGGCTTGATGCGAGCCTGAGTTGATACGCCCGAGCCGAAGTCTGGCTCGGGATTGAGATCCGATGGCGGCGGGAGGGGATTGGGAAGATTTGTCTGGCGCGGCGGGGACCAGCGCTAAGAACTTCTATCTGCAAAAGTTCAAGCTTTATGAGACTCGATCGGTGAGTGTATTTATCTATTTTCTCGATTTTGTATTGTTCTGGACTGCTTCGGTTTGTTTTGTCTGAATTCTCAAGAACATATAAGTTGATGTACTTGGTCCTTTCATTTGATCTGAGTGCAGTGATTCTGATTTGTTTGTTTGCGCTTGTTTTGATAATCTCTGTTTTTTGCTTGATTTTTATTATTTGGAAATCCTTTTTTCAGTGGATCCTTCATTCTAATTGTTATGATAGATTTCCATTAAAATATCCCATTTAGCTCTTTTTTTGTTTCATATTCGCCTTTTTTTAGTTGGTCTTTTGTATGAGAGTTAATCCCTTTTTAGTTTGTATTGCGGTGTATATTCTCGTCTTTAGGTGTATAATTATTCATTCAAGTTCTTACTCTCTCTCGTTCTATTCATTTTATGGATGTTCTTACCATTTGAGGTAAACAATTAATTGCAAAGTTCTTCTTTTGTTGTTTAAATCGTTCAATCTTCTATTAGTGGTTGAAGAGTTTTTGGTACTAATCGCCCTTTGTAATTTCCTTAGTAAATGCCTGACTTCCATCATTATGAAGTTAGTGAATTCTTATCTTGCTATTTGGTCAGTACTCCCTCAATTCCTTCAATTTTACTGTGCAACAGAAGTTTTATATGATTGGTTGGGACAAGAGTAGAACAATCTGGAGAGTGTTGTCACTCGACAGACAAGAACCTTCTGAGCTCAATATGCAAGAGGATCCCACAATCTACAAGAAAAATGAATGTGAAGACTTGCTGAAGAGAATAGATGATGGCAACAGATCAAGTGGCGGGCTTAGATTTGTCACGCAATGTTATGGAATTATTGGTGAGTTCCCTTCAACTTTTCTCAATTCATGATAATCATTGTTATCATAAGTTGCACTTTATGTAGCAAAACATCAACTTATTGTTACTATGGCAGGTTTTGTGAAGTTTTTGGGGCCTTATTACTTGTTGCTAATTACAAAAAGGAGAAAAATTGGTTCCATATGTGGCCACACTGTCTATGCCATCTCTAAGAGTAAAATGATTGCAATTCCAAATTCTTCTGTGCGGCACAGTATGGCATTATCTAAGCATGAGGACAGGTACTTTGCTAATTTGGTCTATAAATAAATATTGGTTGTTTTGTGGTGGTAGTATTTAAAAAAAATGCCATTTAGTGTAGAAGATATCAAAAATGTATTTGATGCTATGAGAACATTACTTTGTTATTCTTTTAAACAAGTACACTGATTATGAGGACTTCCTACTAGTTTTTAGCAGTGCAGGCGGCACTGCAAGTTTCCAATTCTTTTTTTTTTTTCAAATATTGATAAGTACTCCAAAAATTATCTTGATCGGGCACGAATCTCGAGGCAAAAGCTATTGGAAACTTCAAAAATTAATTTTGGGAGCACCTGAACTCCGATTTCAGCGAGCTTATAGTCAAACTGAGCGTCTCGGAAATACGAACCCAACGACACCAAATTCAACTCAATCCGAGTCCAAATGAGTCCGGATCAAGGACCCGAAGCGCTGTTGGAAGGTTCAAACCGCAATTTGAGTTACCAAACGGTCTCCGATTTTGACGAGCTTATACTCGAATCGAACGGCTCGACGAGACGAATCCAACGAGCCCAAGATCGCCGAATTCCGACATCATTAGGGCCTCCAAATGTCCAACGAACGGTGCACGATCGAAGGGTTCAATATCGGCCATCCATTCAAACCACTTCCTATTCGCCCGTGATCTCACACCTATTTACAAGCCATGCCACTCCAGAAAAACTATAAATAGAGCCCTCATTCTACACAAAGGGGACTCAAGTGAAGAGAGAGAAGAAGAAGAGAAGAAGGAGGAGAAGGAAGAAGCTCCTCCTCGACCACCGCCGGAGCTCTTCCTGCCGCCTGAAGACGCCGGAACTCTGCCGGATTTTCGGGAAACGCCGGGAATTTGTAGAACTTTGTAACTTTGTGAGAAGTTGATTGTAAATTGATCGTCTTGATTTGTAAAACGGATCAACCTTTATACTTCAGACAAATACTAGTGGAATTTTTCAGCTGGGCGAGGCCCCGTGGTTTTTTCCCTTTTTGGGTTTTTCACGTATAAATCCTGGTGCTCATTACTCTTTTACTGTTTGTGTGTTAAATTTACATGTAACGCTCGGACGCGAATTTACAAACTCTACCGCCGCGTATTTTCTAGCACGCAACACATTTTTTTTATTCATTAATATAACCATTTTATATGCCTACATTTCATTAAAATCTTGTCCTAGTAATGTTGCACTAATTTGTTTTTTTTTCCTTGAAACACAAGTGATTGCAAAATTTTAAATATTCATTTTAATTAGTAAAATTTGTGTTGAATTGCAATTCCAATTAACTAGATGATAAAATCATGGTACCTAATGTCAGATTGGCTACATTTTACCAAAGGTATACTTCATACTTTTGGGGCTTGTTAAGCTATGCTGATAAAAAATTAGGTTATCAAGTTTTCTAACTAAGCTGTAATTTTAGATTTTTCTACTGACATTCATCCATTAAATTTTTATTGATTGCATAGATATAAGAAGCTACTTTGCATGGTGGATCTTACAAAAGACTTCTTCTTTAGTTATTCATACAACATAATGCGTAGTCTACAGAGGAACTTATGTGACATTGAGTCTGGGGACATTCTGTATGAAACGATGTTTGTGTGGAATGAGTTCCTTACACGCAGAATTCGCTATCACCTAAAAAGTACAATATGGTCGATTGCATTGGTGTATGGATTTTTTAAACAGGTATGATTTTTTTATCTATTTTGGGATAAGTTGAGTAGCATGCGATATATGAAGCATTAATGTTTAAAGTGTTTTTGGGAATCTCATTGGATTCGAGGCTGCATATGATATACTTCTTTGAAATAACAGTTTATTGATTTTACTCATTTCCTGAATATCATTGTAAGAGCCTAATCTGTTTATTTCTTCCGAGAGATATTTTGTTTTACATAAAAAACTTCCTTTTTCTTCTTAAGCTCTAAATCTGATTTGACTATCTTACATTCAACTTCAATATACCCACATAATGACCAGATAAAGCTTTTGTTATAGCTAATTCTGAAGGTTTGGGTAATATATAATGATGCTATTCTGCCTTTTTTATTTGATTTTATCTGAATTAACCCACATGATTATCAAGTTTTTGGCTTGAATGGGATATCTTTGTTCAATATTGGATTTATATTTTTCTTGTCAATATGCTGTATCATTCATTCATTTATAGCTAGTTTATTTACTCATTTTCACTAAAAAAATATACTCTTTCTTGTTCACTATTATTTCCAGATTAAACTCTCGGTGTCTGGTAAAGATTTTATGTTCACGCTGATAGCTAGGCGCTCTCGTCATTATGCTGGCACAAGGTTCTACTTTAACAAAGTTTCAGCTCTTATATAGTGATAAACTTAGGCTTCGTTTGGGACGGCTTTCTTACTGCTTCTTAAAGCAGCTTTAGCACAAAATTAAAAAAAAATTGTTCTAGAAAGCTGCTTTAAGAAACCGTAAGAAAGCCGTCTCAAATGAAACCTTAGTCACCTATAGGGATTTTCAATACAGGTAAACTATGATTATAATAAATTTGAAGATTATTGTCATTTTTTAATTAGGTACTTAAAGCGTGGTGTCAATGAGAAAGGCAGAGTAGCAAATGAAGTTGAAACTGAGCAGATTGTATTTGATGTAAATGCTAGAGGTTCTCCAACCCAGATAAGTTCTATAGTGCAGATTAGGGGATCCATTCCTCTTTTTTGGTCACAAGATAGTTCATGGCTAAATATGAAGCCCGATATCATTTGTAAGCTTTGAAATTTGTAATTGATTACCGCAGCTAACTAAACTAATGAATTCCATTGTTATATGACACTTGCAACCCATTTTCAGTGCAGAAAGATCAAAAATATGAAGCGACTCGACTTCATTTTGATAATCTTGTCAAGAGATATGGAAATCCTATTATTATTTTCAACCTTATCAAGGTGAATTTCAGTAACTCGTCATTGCACTGTAATTTCTTGAAGTATGTTGAAATTCATCTTTTATATATTCTATTTGAGCATCAGTGTCATAGAAATATTTTTTTTTATATTTCCATTAACAGACATATGAAAGGCGGCCTCGGGAATCTATTCTCCGCTCAGAATTTGCAAAAGCCATTGATTTCATAAACAAAGACCTCCCTGCTGAAAATCATTTGAGATTCTTGCATTGGGATCTTAGCCAACATTCGCAGAGGTGCTTCAATATTGATTAGTTGTTCAAATGAAAATGTTACACATATTTCTAACTTTTTATTCAAAATAAATAAACTTTCATTTGTTGCAGAGCTACAAATATTCTTGAGTTATTGGTGAAACTTGGATCTGATGCCTTAAGTTTGACAGGCTTTTTCTATTGTCAACTTTCCTCTTCTTTAAGACTGCCTGGAGCCATGAGCTCATCTTTCCTTGTGTAAGTCCTGTAAATGTTGATACCATCCTTTAACTATGAATGTTGATGTCCTTGGAGTTGGTCATGCATAAATAGATTTGTCTTTTTGTTTAGTTAATTGTTTTTTTCCTCGTATATGTATTTTCCTTTCTCCTACTACTTACACATTATGGCTAATTATGATTATGTTTTACTATCACATATCTCTGAATGCCACATTGCGTTAAAGTATGGTCTTCCTGCTTTTATCATTTCCAGTTTTCAAGAACATATTCTCTTAGGTGAGCCTTTTGGGGGTTTTTCAATGACCTTCTATACTTTTGCTTCTCACTTTGGATACAATACAGAACTAGTAGTGTGTACAAGCTTTTTCGCTGTGCATATGTACTTTTAACTACTATTAGTAGATAATAAAACCTATTTGATTCTAATGTTCTTAGAAATTTAATGTTCTAATAAATCTCCCCTCTTTGATGTCATGCACAATAGGAGTGGAGATGGTTGCAATCGATCAATAAATAATCATAGAAAAAAATGTGGCTCTATCATCATTGGAGATCAGTGCCAGAAAGATAACAAGGAAAAATGTACTTTCTCTAGGAGAGAGACAACAAAAAACATTGTGGATCAAACCTGTTCTTTGGAAAAAAAACCTATGCTTCAAAAAGGTGTCCTTCGTACAAATTGTATTGATTGTCTAGACCGAACAAATGTAGCTCAATTTGCCTATGGTTTAGCTGCTCTTTGTCAGCAGCTGCACCTCTTGGGATTTATTGATGTTCCAGTTATTGGTTTGGATTCCTCTTTATCTGATGATGTGATGGACCTATATGAGAAGATGGGTGACACGCTTGCTTTACAATATGGTGGTTCTACTGCCCATAATAAGGTATGCTCCTGTAGTGGATTTTGCTACTAGATTATTTTTAACTAAGACGCATTAATAACATATAATATTTCATATTTTTACCCTATTTACTTGCCTATATAAGATGTCAAAGATCTTTTTGTAAATGGTGTTCAGCATTATTTGCTTTACTAAAAATATTTCTTTATTTTTTGAAAAATTGATGTTGTTGTTTTGTTCGACTCTTTCTTTGTTTATTAAATTTGTATATGTATAGCTGTGTGAATGTTTATTATGTTCATATATTATTCGTCTTTTTAATCACATTTTTTTTATGATGTGTAATTGCAGATATTTTGTGATAGAAGAGGTCAATGGAAAGCAACTACCCAGTCTCAAGAATTTTTTAGAACTGTTCAGAGATACTACAGCAACACTTATATCGATCCACTCAAACAAGATGCCATAAATGTGTAAGTTTCTTATAACTTCTTCAAATATTTTTTAATGGGTGGAATAGTTAGAACCATCACTCTGATGTTTTTTTCCTCCGGTTGAAGATTTACTAAAATAATCTGAAGCTATAAGCTTGAATGTTAGTGTGACTGGGGATTGTGCTTTTACCTTTGTACACTTTAGTTTGAAGCAAGTTTAAGAATCTTATGCATTATTTATTTCTAACTATAAGTCAATACCTTAACTGAAGTACATGTTTCTATTAGGCCGGTTCTCATTGAACTGGCCCAAGGAGGGCGGGCTCTAGTATACAGTAGAGGCGGACAAACAGCGTGCATTATTTTGATGAAACTAATGTGGTAGAGAAATCTTGGGCATTCGATCTTGCATGTGATGAAGGCCCATGAGCGCTTTGCGGTGTCTTATGACATCGATCATGCACGTTTTTTTTAATGTGGTAGAAAGGTCCGACTCCCTTGAAACACCCCCTATGCGAGGGAGACATTAGAAGGCTACCGAAATGAACAGTGAATATATTTAAAAATCACGAAACACAACGGCCATTTTTTGAACATAAACATATCAAAATGAAAGGACTAAAATGCAAATTAAGAGCTAAGTTGAACGTTGAATTGAACACATAATTTACACAGGACTTGTGATGAATGACGTAGATCTTTAAAGAACATGGACATAACCTCTCTATCACACTCAAAATTATCTTGGACTACTCCAAGCAAATGAAAACTCAAGTAAACTTGGATGGGATAAAGTGAACTACAAAATTTGATTTCTCTTGGGGAAAGTTGATTCCTCTCGGCGCTCATTGAGGTAGAATACAAATGTATAAGGAAAAAAATGCACATCATAAAGTACGTAAAAAAATCTAACTCATCTTCTACACCACCAAATCTAGACTACGTACACGCAAGTGGATAGGAGGCAAAAGGTGGTCTTTTAAAATTCGAACTTTGTGCTTGTTTTGACAATAAACATTCACACAAATAATTAAAGTCTAGATATTTTTAAATCATGTATGCATTATAACAAAACTTCAAATTCAAGCATTTAATTGCCTTGAGAAGGGTATCATGACATCAAAAACTGTGTTTCTATATAGTGAAGCATGCAGTTGTCTCAAGGGGCTTAGAATTACCTCGAGAATCATGTAATAGCCTCAATAAACTTGATGTTCCCTTGAGAAGTTTGTAACCATTACGGGAAGTGTGCCACCACTAAAAAACATGTAAGTACATTAAAAGCATGCAAGCAATGTAAATGCATCAAAAAGTGTGCAAGTGCACTGTTTATGAGCATTATAAAACAAACAAATGTATCATAAATTATAAAAATGTATAAAAATGAATTGAAAGATATATACATCTTTTAAAAAAAACCAAGTGGTTGAAATAAATTTTTTCTGCTTGTGCTCCAACCAAATATATCAAACTTCTAAATTTTAGGTATGAGAATGTGTGTTAAAATAAAAATAAACTTAAATTTGACTTCACTATATAGGTACACTGAAAACTGCACAATGTACAAGTACATCACTTAAGTGCATTGCAAATGTGTAAATGAGTCTTACATGTGCATAAAAAAATGTGTAGGAGCACAAAAATTATGTTTGTAAATGCTACAAATGTGCTAAATGCTTAAACATAAAGTCTGAAAATGCTGCAAGGATTAAAATAGAATGAAATCTGAATTTACCCCACTTCGAGATTGCGCAATCTTTTTTCTAAAAGAGCAACTATTTTTTTAAATTCAAAACTCTCTTTTAAGTACAAATTCAAGCCCTTATTTTTACATAATACTTCTCAAGTAGGTTAGTTGCCTTGCCTATAGAACATGGTCGTAAGTCCTCTATTTCAAGTTTGACTTTCTCTTCGCAAGGATAGGAGTTGATAAGACCTAAACCCCAATGATGGTTGTGCAAAGAAAATTTCATCATGAAAGGAATATGGTTAACCATATCAAGATGCCCCAAAATCCCAACATGAGTTATTTTGAGCCTTAATTTCAAAAAAACATAAATATCTCAAAATTTTCAAAATGTAAAAATTCAGAACTGAAACTTACCCTTATAACTTAAAAGAAAAACTGATCTACCATTCACAACCGCATTGATAGTGACAAATTTGAGAATAACCTTTGCCCAAAAAGAATCCATGTCTTGTCAAGCATGTAATTATGTTTTACTTTCAAACAATCTCTTACCAGTAAGGATATAGGACATACACTATAACTGGTGGTTTTGTCACTGAATAATGCCACATATAAATAGTTATAACCCGGGCTCCTTGATCAATTGATTTTGCAGCAAAATAACACCATCAAATAAATATCATGACAATAGCTTGCAAGTTCATCAATGATATTAAAAAATCTTTAGTTGTGAATCATATGGTGGATTTGATAGGGCAAAAACTTTCTATTAGTTTAGGTCGAGTTAAATATGTCTTCTTTGACAAACATACACCCAAGCCCTAGGTTTATAAGGTCCTTTTAGACAAAGCAATCCATAGCTATCAACAATGACCATTCGGTCAAGTTGGGTTGACTGTATTCTTTGACATAGTAGAATATAAATTATGACAATTCAAGATGACAAAACTATTGAATATTGATGATGTTCTTCATCCTCTTCCCACCATCCACCTTAAGTTTAAGGCGGTAATTTTTTTCAATCTAAAAATCAAATTGTTAATATTATATGCTAAGCATTTAACTTCTAAAAATTAGGCCTTAATTAAAAGTTCTCTCTCTTCATTGGTAAGATAATTAATTATGAAGGTTGTACCTATAAGAAACCTAGAATCTGTTCTTAAAGTTCTGTAGCCTAATCTCTGGGTAGTGTCTTACTTGCAATATAATATAACTTTTTTTTTTTTTGCAATATAATATAGCTTCTTAAAATGAGAAACCCACAGAGCTCTCTCAACAAAGCTAGTGCATGAATTTCCAAGCTCAGAATGACATTTTATTACAGATAAGGGAATTGTAATTAGATTTATATGTTATGAACATGCAAAATGAAAGGAATAAAACACTCTCATTAAACAAGTAAAGAAAATTAGTGTTTGAGGATTATAAAGAAATAGGAAAAGACCTAAGGTCATATGATCAAAACTTGATCAAAATTATTTGCAAAGAAAATGTTTGACACTTAAGGCATCACTCAACAGAAACAAAAGGAAGGTGAGACGTGTGTATTAAGGCTTCGTTTGGGATGGCTTTCTTATGGTTTCTTAAAGCAGTTTTTTAGTGCAAAAATTAAAATTTTTGTATTAAAAAGCTGCTTTAAAAATCAGTAAAAAAACCGTCACAAACGAAGCCTAAGTTTGTATAAAATTGTACCATTTCATATTTAACATGTTTTTATTAAATGTGAACTATATTTATATGTGGATATGGATTTTTTAACAATACAGATTCTTAGGGTACTTCCAGCCACAAAAGGATAAAGCAGCACTATGGGAGCTTGATTCTGATCAGCATTACAATGTTGGAAGGCACGGCCCTGCCTTTGCTGATGAAAAAGCCAGGTAGTGATAACTAAAGTTGCCCTTCCCTTTATTATGGAAACCCTTACTTTTAAGTTATTATTTTCTTGTTTGTTGGTATTTTTTGTGAGACTTCACTGAAAACTGGGAGGTTCTCAAAATCTTAATAAGGAAAATAAATTTTGAAGTTGTTAGAAGAACCTTTAAGGGGAAACTAATCCTGCATATTTGATTTGAACTAAGCTCTTCTTTAACATTTTTTAATATTATGGGTACTCTGCAATCTTAGAGATTTTAATGAGATAGTGTGTTCAAAATGTTAATTTTAACAAGGAATTTTGAAGTCCTGAGAAGAAGATCAAATGATGCATGATGGTTTGGTTTTCTAATGTAGTTAGGATGGCACAATGAAGGTATATCACACAAAAGAGACTAAGATTAGTAGATTAAACAGAAATAATTATACAAGTGTTTCCTTTCTTTAGTCGCAAAATAGAAAATATGATAATTATAACATTAACAATAGTATAACGATCAAATAAATCCAGAGAAATCAATCAGAGAATTGAACAACAGAAATTCAAAGAGCGATTCAATTTGAACACTTCAATTGAAATAAAAAATGTATCAAATTTGATCAAAAAAAAAAAAAAACTCTAAATCCAATAACTAAATATTAAACAAAAGAGAGAAACGAATGGGATCATCAAAGGGAAGAAAATTTAGACATTTCGTTAGCACAGGAGTATGACAGAAATTAGATAGTCTTACTTGTACCACACTCGAAGGAATCATACGTTCAACTTGCATACACAAAATTGAAAATTGGAATATGAAAACTTTTTCAATAAAAAGTTATTTATTAAATGCCTAACGTGTTGGTAACAGTTAGTTCCTGTAACATGAAAATCTCTATCAAATATGGGCTCCGAAAATTTTGCTCCCTGGCCTCTCCGCGCCAACTCTTTTCTTTTTATTTATTTATGTGGGAGAAGAGAGTTTTAACAAGTTTAGGTTTTGGGATAAATTTTCAGAAGGCAGATTGGGGTTTAGATAAGACACTACACCAATATTTCGCCCTCATTTTGTGAGGACTTTATGATCTGGTTTACTATAGGCACAAGCCTCTATAGTTAATTAACCCTTCTGATAAAGAGAGAACTTTCGATTAAGGCTTGCAAAGTCACTATCTCATCGATTTTATAAACATATGGCTGCTAATCAGATTCCATGGATACTACGGTCAATAATTGTTCGTGTTGATGGGCTGAAATCTTTGGTATACTTAGGATGACAAAACCATACGATTTTGATTGGATTTACCTCCATTTTCCCCCACAATTGAGACTAAAACATTTAAAATTATTTATCCTTAATCAAGAGTTCTCTCTTCCGTGTTAAGATGTATAATTAACTATGAGTGCTAGCGCTCATGAAAAAGTAAGAACGCGGATATAATTAAACCCTAACACTACCCTTAGGAAAAATCTGGTTAACTATAATCTGACTTAAGAAAAATGAAATCCTACAGCTACAAGCAGGATTCATGTCGATGCACCATTTTTCTTGAGCCAACACAAACATTTTGCACGACGCACAAGGAGTCCTTCATTTGTTGTTTGTAAGTAGACTGATTTATTTCGCATGATGACCTGGCACTGTGCTACGAGCCATTTGCTACTTTGCGAAGGTAGGCTGTTGTGCAATGTAACTTTTGTTGGGAAATGGTGATCATTCAAAAGTCACTAATTGGCACGTTTAGGTAGACTGTATTCAGCATAAATTCTCCAACATTGCCAGCAGGTGGGTTGTAGCGCAGTGCCACGGGTCGTTCATCGCGTCTTATAGGAGAACTAGCATGCTATGCAAGCTTTGTTGGATTAGCTTGTATGTTATTAGTAGACGTTCAAAAGTCATCTGCTGTCATATACATGTGGATTACAGTCAGTGCATACTTTCCAACATTGCCTATAAGTGAGTCTGCTACGTGTATTTCAAGTCTTTTGTCACTGCCCATTAATGCTTGCATTTATCAGAGGCTTATTATTCTTGCTTGTAGATAATGTGTCATTCTTACTGCTACCTCAGCATTTTTTGCTTGTAGGGGATTCATCATACTTGCAATATGCCCTCTATAAATATAAGATATTTAAAATAGATCATTAATAGCCTTGTTGTTAATTTCAACATTTTTAACATATCCAATTTCTGGTTCTCATATAAAATATGTTTTTCCAGAACCGCCATTTTTAATGTAATCACAGTTCCACAAATTTTCTGACCAGGGATCAGTGATAGCTATAGTTGTTTGGCACAACAGAGTGCTACAACCAACTTCCTCTGTTTCAACATTTCCTAGGCTGACGTGATATATTATTCTATAGTATTTTACTTGTATGAATTTCTCAGCCTTTTCAAGCACTTCAAGTGCCTCGTCCTGCCATACAAACTATCAAGTGTTATGTACAAGTATTATGTATGGAAAAGATACACCTACAAAAGCATTGCTCTCCTCAAAAGTTTTAGTAGTTAAGTGAGAAAGATGCACTCTTTTTCAATAGGTTCAAGTTAGTCAAAATATCAACTTCTTATAATGATGTTTAACATGTATTAATTAATTTTGATTGATGAAATATATGATTTAAATTTAAGTTTTTAAAGGGCTATTGTATATCATTAAATCACAATCATAATTATGTGTTGGTCCTTTGATTGTTTAATATTTCATCAGCCTTTCGGTGCTCCTCCCCACAAAGGGAGGTCAGAAGGGCACTTGCTCTTTCTAGTCCACCCACCCAAATTGGATTCAACAACTCAGGACTTTGGGGGAGCGAATCGACCCCATAATTGATCTTATGATCTTCCAAATATATGCAGCCTGCTAATTTTAATTTAAAACACCATTTTGTTTCTCTTGAAAATCCAACAAACTTTGGTGCCCCTCCCCATAAGGGCACCCCGCAAGAGGAGATTATGAAGGTCACTTGCTCTTTCTCGTCCGACTAGCCAAGAGCGAATTATTGTGTTCGGTCACCGGATGTCTGGACATCCAATTTGGTGACGCCACGCCACCCAAATACATTGAATCCTAGTGTATTTTGGTGACGTGGCGACACCGAATTGATGTCCGGGTAATTTGCCCTAGCCAAGAGGAGCAAATGGACATCAGAATTGATCTTCTGCTTAATACTGCCGAGCACGGAGGCTGGAGTCGGGTCGGCTTTGGGCTCGGAGAAGAAGCACGGCCAGCGGAGGCAGGCGGATCTAGCCCGGCGATGACCTCTGCGTGCAGAAGGCTAGGGCTTCGGGCTAGGATCGAGCGGGCAGAGGTTGGGTCTCGCTGGAGTTTCGGTCAACGAGCATGGCAGCCGGTCGGGATCGAGAGGTCGGAGTCAGACTGCTAGGTCGGCAGAACATGGTTGGATTCCGGATCACAAGTGCGGTTAGAGTTGGCGTTTGCGGGAGTCGGATCGAACACCTGGGCTGTCTGCGGATCGGGAGTTCGGTCGACGGCAAGCGGATGAGGGCTTCGGCTTTGTCTGCTTGAGTTCGAATGACCAAGAGAGAGCGGTTCGTAGAGTTTTATTGTAACCGCCATGTCGTTTTGTGAAATGGGATTTTGGGAGCCGGTCGACAGTTTACAGGTCAACAACACTTCCGACGAGTATAAACATGCAGATCTTTATCATGTTAGTAGAAATTTATCTAGAATGTTTGCTTGATAAAAAATCCTCTTCAGCATTTCACTTTTGCCACACTGACATTTTAATCCAAACTAATTTTCAGTTTTCTCAATGTTTGTAGCATACACCAAAACAAGATATGATTGAACTCCACACCAAACATTATATGATTGAACACCACACCAAAACACGATATGATTGAACACCGTCTTTAAACATGTATGTTCAAGCAATTTCTTCAAAGTTCGTATTAGATTTTAAAGAAAATAAATAGCCTTTCTGTATTTTTAAAAAAATTGGTAATATGTTGGCACCAATTTCTCTTTGTTTCATATAGGTCATTTAAAAGGTCCCTGTCGGAAGGGAATATGGTATGTGAGAGCACAACTGATTCCAGCTCAAATGTAGAAGAGGGAAATTCCCAAAAAGTTCATTTGCCAATAGATGCCAAGAAAGAGGGTCTTTCTGAGTTCACACCCGAGATTCCTACTTGTGGAAGGGATACATCATATTCCAGGTTAGTGTATTCAGATTTTTGAATTTCTGAACTTGTTACAAGCCCACTAAATAATACTAAATTGATTTTCGGAGTGAATTCTAAACTTTTCCATTGGGTTTAGTTTGTTTGTGCTCTATTTTAGAAGTCAAAATGCAAGTAATTTTTTATATCTTAAGTGTATAAGCAAATGAATTATATTAACATTTCTTTCGACTGTAAAAGCAAATGAAATATATTAAAAATTCTATCTTTTGTACGGTTTCTTGTTCAGTTTTCCATGTTTTTATGTAGCTCATACTGCCGGATTTTTAACAAAATTTTCTAATCTATCATTTCACAATTACCCTAACCTCATTTGCTCTTATGGGCGTGCGAACTCCTTAAATGTTTTGCAGGCAGCTATTTGCAGATAGTGAACCTGATTATTTCCATCAAATTAGATTTGATGAGTCGAGCTCTTCAAATTTCCTTGACCTTGACCACATTTCATCTTCAGGAAATTCATGCGCAGAGGAAATCTATGAAAGGTGACAATCTACCCTTCTGCTTGCTTAGAATTATTTTACATCATGTTAATATAAATGCAGGCTCTGCTTAGTATGAAGGAATTGAAAGAGAGGAAATGAAATAAGAAAATGGAAATGAAAATATCTAAGGAATTGAATTGAAATTAGTTTTCACTTTATTGTTTGTTTGGGAAAATTTTCAACAACAAAAAATATTTTTGCCTATTTGTTTCATTGATTGGAACTTTAGGGGTTTTTGAAATCATTTTGTTTGTTTTTTTTTTATTTTTTATATGTTTTAATATAAATAAAAATATATTTGGTATCCTAAATAATTTTAATTTTCTTTTCATTAAATATTGCATAAGGCGGATGCAGATTACCATGGCGGCTGCGGCAGTGGTGACCGATGACTGTGAATGACAGACGATGGTCAGGGTGATTTTCATTTTAAAATAAATCTAAAAAATACTGAAAATTATTTTGAGCATTTAAAAACAAAATGTAAAAATAGTTAAAAAAATACAAATCAAACATATTTTTAAAAACAAAAATATAAAAAAAATGATTCCAAGCAGCTCTTTAGTTTTTATTTCAGTAGGGGTCATATGAGTCTAATGAGTCATAGCGATAAACCAGTAAAATCTTCTTTTTGTTTTTTAATGAGCGTTGGACAGGTAATTGTGAAAGGTTACTCAGTAAACTTCTTCTTATTTAGTGCCTGCAGGTCATCAAGTGAAAATGTCATTACTGATACAATTGTTGAAACAACAGCAAGCACTAATTGGGAAGGATCGAGTGACATGGTTTGTCTCCTGATTCCACTGTTTTTTTTTTTTGCTTTCTGTTTTAGAAATACTGTGTGGGTATGCATTCAATTTCTTGTGATTTCAGTATATTTGTTTAATTCCATCATTGATACTTAATATATAGGAATATTTTGTTAAATTTAATCAGTGATACCTAGTGTATAGGAATATTATATTTGGTCCCTTCGGTTCACATTAAGGAGGGAGATCTTTCGGTAGAGTTTTTCAAATTTATTGGGAGATCTCTGTACCTCCTCTTCCATGGTCGCTGACTTCTTGTTGGTATTGTGAATAACCTCTGGTTTATCTATGTCGACAGGCAATTTCTGTGGTGTTGACCTCCATGGAAAAAAAAAAACTAACCAAATCCTGTAATTTTGTACCTGTTCGGCACAGCTCAAATCCCCTCCTGCGATTCCTGCTCAAATCCTGCAAATTCACTCTGTTTTCATGCTCCAATCTGACTATTAAAGCAACATTGAACGGAGGTGTTCAATTCTTGCTACGCACTTGAGGTTCCCGCCGAATCTCCTTCCTGAAAGCTTCACAGCCCTCTTCCAGGCTCAACTCCACGCGCACAGCTCCCGTCGCCCCTCTAACTACCAAACTGACCTCACCCTTGTTTGCAAACCATCTACAAATGACTCGACCCCATCCTCTTCTATCCAATTGGAATATGCCCGAACATCGAACTCTTACCTACAACCTATCAACTTACTGCCCCCATTGCCAGATCTATCGATTCCTTCTGCCGCCGAAATTGAACGCAGCTGGCCCATCTCCTCTTCTATTCGCAAACACAACTAGCTCGATCCATTGACCTAGCCGAACCCGACGCCTCCACGGCTGGCCCGATTTTCCCGTTCTTGTATCGAGATCCCCTCCCTGTCAGCGGCCTGCTGTAAGCCACATCGATTCGACCTCCCTCAAGCTCTCTGCTCTTCTACTCATCTCCCTCCCTCTCTCTCTCTCAGTGTATATATATATACTATTAAAAAATTGAAGAGAAAATAATAAAAAAAAAATCCAAAAGAAGGGAGAAAGAAAAGTTTGCGTGCATTTGTGATCGTTGTCGTCAATTCAACATCGCCGTCGTCGTCGACCCCTACTCAGCTATAATGTTCCAAAACCCCGCATTCGGTGCTCGCGACGCCCCGAGGACCACCCTACACGCTCTCGTAGAGTGGTGGGAGGGAACCCGGTGCGATACTTGCGGTGAGGTGGGTAGGCCTGTAAGCTCTCTCATAGTGTGACGAGGATAAAATTAATTACCCGTGCGTCCCTCAGTGTCGGTGGGAGAAAACTGCACCTATTTTCAAGCAGTTACCTCTAAGACTCCTATGTGCTCGCGTCATAGGACTAAAGATTACGACTGTGGTGTCACACGACACTATCCTACGCGCTCTAGTAGAGTGGCAAGAGAGGCCCAACTCCTGAATTTTTTCCCAAATGGGAGAGACGTCGGGAGGCTGCCAAACCTTCCATTGATAGGGCACTTGAACTTATACTATTGTCAGGGAACTTGAATGGACAATAAGGAACTTGACTACAAACCACAGAGAACAACATTTGAATTGAATTACAAATAATTGGATTTTAATGAACACATGAAACAAAATTATAACTTGTAGAAGAAAAAGAATCAAGCAAGAAGAAATAAACAAATGATTTGTGATTTTCCATATGACTTGCTCACAAGTAATGAAGCCAAAGGAAACACATAGTTGCTTGCAACCAAGATGTACAAAGTCCCTAAACAATGTTGAAAATTTCATATGAATGATGATAGTTGAGGTGTACTGCTCACATTAGTCATATAAACAAAACAGTAATCCTTGCTAACGGCAACAATAGATGCTTTGCAAGGATAACAGGTCCTCTTTGAATAGGGGTACATGTGATGTATCATCTACAAACAGAAATGTGATATCAATACTGCATACAAACTCCTACAACACCATTACAGGGGACCCATCATGCATACGATACGTCATCTGCAAGCAAATATAGAACGGGCAGTAATGAAAGCAAGTGCTTGCGAATTGTGACAGTTGATATACAATGAACGTGACAATTATCTAGCTCACATGCATGAAGGTGTTAACAATGAATGTAGCTCAACCAGTAGTCAATGGCAAATCATAGAAGAGCACATTGACTTGCATGCAAACGACGAGGGGGGCATGCTGTTGATACGATGAATCTCATATAAATACTCATGCGATGTGCCATTTGCAAGAAAAGACAAAAATCTATAATGCATATGGGTACCTACGAACAAATGCAAAATATTTGCCATGTATATGGTAGCCCATTTATGGATGGCGATGAACAAAATGCAAAAGGATTACGACAAATACAAGCTCTTACGAGCTATTGCATGAGATTAGTTGGTGCATGACAGTCTACCTGCATAAAGCAATAAACGACCTGCAGCACAGTGTCAGTCACTAGGTCTGCGACACTCGTACAACCAGACAAAAGGCTTCTACGATCTGCTAAATAGAACGCTGCACATATTCAAATGTTAGTCGCCCATTCAATTGATTAATGTCAAATATCTTAAAATGCTCGTCCACATGTATCACAATAGGATGAAAATATTCAGTGTTGCGAGATGTATTGTGCTACAGTAGCGCATCACATTTATATGCTAAAGTATCATACACGTAGAACACATTGTGCAAGCATATCACCCAGCATGTAAAATACATGGCGCATCTTAACAATATGTAATATGCATCCTATATGCATATTGTACGCTTCTTTATTAAGCTGTTGCATAACAAATATCATGCGGCTAGGATTAAACAGCATACAAATGCAAAATAAACAAATATATACATATACCAACATGCATGCGCATATGTATAATCAAGTACATGCGTAAGTATGCTAGCATGCAAGATGAAAATATAAATGTACACGTGATCATGTAGATATGTCAGATACATCCGCTATACATGCATACATACAACCACTATGCATATATGTTATGCAAAGTATATCCAAAGCTACACCCACGTGGGCTCAATGAGCATAATGCTTGCACACATATGACATCTGAGGAAGCATCGCAGGTCAAAGAAATAAATCCAAGTTCGAACCTGATTTTTCTATGCAAGTAGATAGGAGTCAACACGGTCCGGACTATCAGACAAATATACAGTCGCGATATTGACTGAGATATTTATTTCATACATTCATATTAGAACTTCAATGACTATAATAAGAAAAAATCATTAACAGAGGTATAAAGCTTATAACGAACATGATCCTCTGTCAGTAAGTAGACATAGTCGACAAGGTTCAACCAACAAAGTGAAATTGCCCATAAGCATCCCAATGATAGTCGTGTTGACAGAAAATCTCAATTGGAGGGAACCACAAACATTTAGAATGCCTCCTGAATTCTCAAATGCCCTTAAAAATTCAAATTTTCAAAAATATAAAATATTTAAAATTGAAATAAAACACTAAATATTGGGGAATGAGATGAGTAAACACCACAATGACGGAACAAGCAAGAAAATAAAAGTAGCGGAAAGTAAAGGACATCAGGATTTAATGTAAAAAAATCAAGAAAAAATACAAAAAACAACATAAAGCATATTTAAACTAAAACTTTGTTTGTGACAGCTTTCTTACTGCTTTCTAAAGCAGTTTTTTAGTACAAAAATTTTAAGTATAAGAAATTTTTCTATGAAAAAGCTGCTTTAGAAAGTAGTAAGAAAATCATCTCAAATGAAGCCTAAGTCTCCATTGTTCAAAAAGTGAATGACTTAACCATATAAGCTTTGCCTTATATCAGATAACAGATTTATCTCCTCGCTTCAATCTTACAAATCTATCTTGGATTTGATTAATTGCAAAAAATTTCGCAAACCATTCTCTAACAAGTTCTACAAAATCTTCCATATTAGTATAAACGAATGAAATTGTGTCTGGATATTATGTTGGTCTTTAACCCGTCAGTTTACTAGGTGAACATGAGCTGTTTAACAACCTAAACACAAGCTTTTATGACGTCGATTTCATTTTGATGTTATTGCAGGCCGCTGTTGGTGTGCAGAATTCTGATGTTGGTGAATTTTCTGAGAGATTTGTGCATTGGGTCAACCATGGAGGAGCTCTTTGCTATTGATCTAAATTTCTGAGTTTAGTATGCGGCCAGAGAAATAAATACACCAACATAACATTTTAGGAGCAGCTGAACAAGAAACACTGAAACTGTGGTAATTTTTCCATCTGTACATTTTTGCAAGTTGTAATTTGTACATTTTTTTTTTCAATTTCTATACTGTAAATTCTATTGTTTTAGTAGATAGATATCTTATAGATACAGTCCATTCAAATAATGTATATATGTTTTAGCATTTTTCATGTCTTTTAGTTCCTCAGCTTTTGGAATCCTAGTTTTATATCTGGGGATTTATGTGCATATTATTAAATTTTTATATATTTATATATTTAATACATTAATTTTTATATGTATTCATAAAATATTTTAATTTATAAATCACATTCTTCAAATTTTAATCATAATTTTATTTGTTTATTGTTTTCTTGTCACTTTTTATAATTTAATGTTATGGGAAGTTTTTTTTTTTTACAATAATTTTTTAAAAAGTTATTGTTTTAGAATTTGTTGTTCCAAATAAAATTGAGCACTAATTTAGCCCTTTTGAATCACCTACATATTGTTGTATTATGTCATGAGTAGCAATTATTCATATATGAATTTTTATGATCTCCATTTCACCCTTAATTTTGGAAATTTTGTTAAAGTTCAATAATATCTCTTATTTCAAACGTACTTGCCACATGAAATTAAAATGTAAAAGCAATTTTGCGACTTGAACCTTCACTAAAAGTCACAGATTAAGGTTTTATTTGAGATAATTTTTTTTTTATTTTTTAAAGCATCTTTTTAATATAAAAATTTCATGAACAAAATTTTTTTATTAAAAAACTATTTTATAAAGTAGTAAAAAAATTGTCTCGAATAAAACTCAAGGTTTCCTCTTATTGCTCTTAAAGTAGTTTTTTTATAAAAAATTTTAATTTTTATATTTAAAAAATTGATTTAAAAAACAGTAAAAAAGCAGTTACAAATGAACATTAAGGTTTCGTTTGGGACGGTTTTATTACTGCTTCTTAAAGCAGTTTTCTAGTATAAAAATTAAAAAATTTATACTAAAAAATTACTTTAAGAAGCAGTAAGAAAGCCGTCTCAAACGAAACCTAAGTCCTCTACATCACTGCTTCAATTGCACAACAATTCAAACTTCATATTTATAGTCTTACATAAGAAATTGCTAAGAAAAAATTAAGCTTGAACGCATTTATCGGCTCAAATTGCATCTTAGAGTCTACTTTGAAGTTTGAAATTAAAACAGAAAATAATCTAAAATATTGAAAGTTTTCTCCAAGACTTGAGACCCCCCAAATAATGCAAAATAAGTCAAATTTCTTTACTTTTATTTGAAAGCACCTTTATAATATATTATAATATATTATTATTATTATTATTAAGGTGCCACAAGACACAAGAAAGGGCAAAACAAAGCTCTTCCTTTTAATGAACTAAATTTGGAAAAGCAAAAAATTTAAGCATATTCATATAACTAACTATATTGACTAACATTTCTATGATGTTTATTGAAAGGCCACCCACTCTATTATGCTAATGATAGAGTCTTTATAAAAATAACATATATAATAAAAATTACACTAACAAAATTAGTTTCGATCGGTCATTATTATCTCTTATTCTATAAGATATGAGAAAAGAAGCGAAGGACCTTCAATACATGCTAACCATATCTTACTCCTAATACCAATCTATTATTTTGGACGCGGGTATTACAATAAACAAACCAATTTCACAAATCCTAACCAAAGTACCTCTGATGAATCATGCATCCTATTTTTTTGCTTAGGTTGTAGGTGGTGTATCTCAATCGCTTCATTTGCATGATAAAAGCTTCAACATAATAAATTAGGTTTACATACAATTCAAATGTCTCTCTCATCAATGCTAAATAGAAATTTACAGCTTGAAGTCCTTCTACAAAGATGTCATTAAAAAGCTTTGAGTTAACATCTGGTACAAAGTTGATCTCAATAGAGAATTAGCAAAATTAATCTCTACGCAACCCTTTCTTATTTTGGAGGATCCTTACAAGATGAAGAGTTCTTAATTATCTTCTTATAAGTGATTAGATTGATCATTGAATAGCACAATCAATTCAATCAAAGTGTTGACAACACCATAAGATAAATAGAATTATGTTCAAACTTGCCCTTAAGAAAGGTAGAGATGACCTAAAAAGACTTGCAACAACAACAATATCAAGCCTTTCTCCTACTACGTGGGGTCAGCTACGTGAATCATTTTTCTCTATTGTGTCCTATTGATGCGGACATCAAATCATGAAAGATCTTTCAGAGACATGACCGACGATTGACGGCCTTGATCGCACCGATGTACTTTTGAGTATTCATATGTATTTGTTTTATTTATGTGCTTTATGTATTTGTTTTAGAAGCTTTTCCTATTTTTTTTTCTTACATAAGGTCTTTGTCGTATGTACGCCCTAGGGACAATGTGGTCTTTTATTTCCCTTTCAGTGTAGGAGGCTATATATAAGCCCCATATGTTTCTTTTGAGGTTAATGAATGAATGATAATGAAAATTCCTGCAATTTTGTGTTTGTGTGAGAGTTTTGGAGAGAAATCCTTAGAAGAGGGTAATGAATCACCCACCAACCTTGGACGAGTCCGAGTTCGTAGTTATTTTCTTTCCTATATTCTTTTCTTCCTCCCCTCCTCCCTTCCTCTTCCTTCCCTTCCACTGCCGGCAAGCCCCTACCCATTCCCTCTTCTACCTCACAATCAGCCTTCCCTTCTCTCCCCATAGCCGCCGGCCTAGCACCACCATCCACTCAACCAACATCCTCCCAACCCTAGCCGCCGACCCTTACCCAAACCCTAACCTAGCTGCCGGCCATAGCCCCTTCCCCTTGCCTCCAAATTTTCAAATTTCTCATCAATACTTTCCTTTCTTATTTAGCCTCTTTTTGGAAAGCTTTTCAATTTCAATTATTCAAATCAAGTTTGAATTTTGAAACATTTCCTAAAATAGAATCCTATTTTAAAAAAGTTTCTAAATCAAATCCAAATTAAGTTTGAATTAAATTGGAATTAAATTCTCTTCCGTAAGTTGAGAATCCCACCTAAGTAAGTATCAAGACCTTACCAAAATTTCCCCAAATTCCCCTTGATGCCGCCGACCCCTCCTTGTCTCCTCCTCCTCAATGCTTTCCAAAATAAAAACCTCTCATTTGAGAAAGAATTAAATACCTTCTTAATTTAGATCATCTTAACTTTGGAAAGAATTCAAATTTCAAATTCCAATTAAATTGAATTTGAAATCCTTTCCTAATGAAATTGATTTATTTTTGGAAACTCCCAAATCCTCTCAAATCTGATATTGATTAGAGATTTCTCTCTATTTCTCTTTCCACAATTAACAACCTAAGATTAGGAGGAATCATAAATTCCCCAATTAACTCCCCATGCATGGTCGATCCACCCTAGCTTCCCTATCTAATTAATCCCCCATTAAGCTCTCAAATCAATTCCCTTAGTCTTTACCAAATCCAGCTGCCACCTCTCCCTATCCCCTAGCCGACTTAATTGCCCCTCCAAGCAAACCTTAGCCGCCAGAAACCTTATTTCCCTGAGCAAATTGCTGTCCAAAATTTCTAGACTGTTTATGGTGGCTGGCTTGCCACCCGGAGATCATCGTGTGCTGTCCTCAGTTTGGTGTTTAGAGAAATTAGTCCAAAGGAACTTGCTGCCCAACCATCAAAGATCATCAAATTGTTGTCCTAAGGCAGCTAGAGGTTGTGTGTTACTGTCCACCCCTTCCCCAACACCAAACCGACTACGTCGGAGCTCAGTATTTATCTTACCCTTGATAAACTTTTCTTCCTACTTTTATATCTTCCTAATTCACCTTTCAATTGTGGTTATAGTTTGATTCACAATGATTCTTGTTGATCCCTCCACTAAAGCATAGTAATTGAGGAAGTTGAGTGAGAAATTCTTGCATAGTGACTAATCTTATTGTTAGCATAGAAATTTTGTTGAAAACCTTTCATATATGCAATGTTAGATTAATTGATTATTTTATGATATTAACTTCTACGCATGTGATTTGACCTTAGCTTATTTTATCAACTTAGTGTTTTATCTTATCGTTTAAATCAATATAAGATTTTCCTTATTATTGTTCTCTAAAATTTAAGCATGCAAATTTCTTAATCAAATCATATTCGTTGCATTTATGTCATACATCACCTATTAAGGGTCAAATTCTCATTTCGATCTAATAAATAAATGACATTTCTAATATTGTCTATCCAAGTCTTATTAAGTCTGCATTTCTTTTTTTTTTTTTTGGGAAAAATGGGGGCAAAGCCCGTATATTAATCACCAAAAGTTACAAGCAACAAAATTACAAGTAAAGAAATCTATAACACCAAAAGAGAATAATAGAAAGGAAAAATTTTTTCAGAAAAAACCTATGGACTCAGGAAAAGAGGTCTACATCCCAAAGGCATCAATGCCTAGATCATAAAAGTAAACCACGAAGCCACAGAGACACCGGTTGCCCAAAAGGCACGGGCCATCACAGTGCCTAAAAATGCAATCCTGGTTTCCATAAGACCCTCCAAGGATGCATTAGAGATGTAGACATTGCACATCATCGCCCCAAAAATCTGTAAAACATCCAACCGAAGAAGAAGCTGGGCGAATAATCCCAGCAGCCTGTAATCATCATGGAGATGTCAGAACCACCATAGAACCGAAATAATCACATGTAAGGCAAAAAGATCCCCAGTTGTGAACAAAAAAGAGCTCTCCGTATATGAAAAATTAGACCCAGCAAAAAACCACCTCCAGCCAATAACCGAGAGGGCCAAATTAGCCCAGAATTTCCACAAAATGTGCTTTAAGGAGATCAAAATGTTTCAAGTGCCTAGCTTTAGCTCGGATAGCATAAATGATAACATTTTTTAATTCATTGGGACTTCTCCAATCACCGTAAAATCTCCTGTTGTTCCTTTCTCTCCATAAATATTAAACCAAAGCAGCCAAAGTAAAGAAACAGAAATTACGATCAATTCTTCCATAATTCCTCAAATTTCCCAAGAATTCATAAACTTGTAAAAGGTTAGGCCTTAGATAAAAGCTAGCCGTCGAAGGGAATAAGGTCGTGAGTATAGAAAATAAAAAATCACATTCAAATAAAACATGTGAATGAGTTTCCTGGTTCCCAGTGCAAAAAGAGCAGGCGGGGTTCGCCGGAATCCCCCTTAATATAAGGTTATTAACTATTTTGAGTTTCCCTAACAAAGCCATCCAAGCATAACAGGCATAACGTAAGGCATAACCTTTGTGCCAAATGTATTTAGTCCAAAACACATCCTCCAAATTAGAGTGAAGAAGAGCCATAAAATTCTTGGAAGAGGGAGTAGGAGAGCCATCCCAAGTAAGAACCGGTTGCTCACCCACAATTTCAGTGTTCAAAATAAAGGATTTGACATCCACAGGTATACAATCGGGAAGCGTCCAGTGGTCTTGAATAATGAAATCCCTAACCCACAGATGAGCAAAATGGTGAAAATAAAACATATCCGAAATAGCTTTCTTATTGCACCAAGGATCCCAAAGAAAAGAAAGTTTGCAATTCCAGTGAACAGAGAGGGAAATGGTAGAGGAAATGGAAGCTGCCGTGCGGCAGAATAATTTCCAAAATTTAGAAGCTGAAGTAGGGGGCAGCTTCCAAAGAGAATCATTCTTCTCTCTATAGTGGGTGCCAATCAAAGTATTATCATTGTACATCCTAAAAATAAAAGAACAAGCCATATTGTGATAAAGAGATACAAATGATGGCAGGCCAAGTCCTCTTTATTTTTAGGTAAAGTCACAGATTTCCAAGCAATGAGATGCAACCTCTTCTCCATGGTTTTGTCAAAAAAGAGGAACTTGGAACAAATTCTAGAGATAAATTTGCAACAAGCTTTAGGTAAAATTTCCCTACGAATCCAATAAGTTATAGTGTTGGCAATAGTGAATTTCAAGTATTGCACTCTACGTGCAAAAGAGAGAAATTTAACTTTCCAACCCTCAAGTAGAGTAGAAATTCTACTCAGTAGGGGTTTGAAGTGAGAAAAATTGAGTCTGCAAGAAGAAATGGGAAGACCCAAATAGGTAAGAGTGTTTTCAACCCAAGAAATTCCAAGACAGGCAGAGATCTGTTGTCCACAAGAAAAATCTCTAGAGAAAAGAATGGAGCTTTTAGAAGGGTTGATGTGAAGGCCGGAGACATCAGCAAAGTTGTGGAGAATATCATTTAGGGAATTTGCATTATCAACAGTGGCTAAGCCAAAAACCAACAGATCATCTGCATACATGAGATGATTACAACTTAATTTTTTATGCTGCAAACCAATGAAAGATTGATGATCCTTGGAATCCAGGCTAGAAGATAGAGCATCCATAATGATGCAAAAGAGCAAGGGAGAAAGTGGACATCCCTGTCTCAGCCCAGAGGAGGAGTTAAAGAAACCATCCAAAACACCATTAAGACAAATGGAGAAATGAACTTCAGAAATACACCCATTAATCCACGTGATGAAAGTATCTGGAAAACCTTTTTGCTTAAGCCTGTTGATCAAAAAGGTACGTGAGGCATAATCAAAAGCTTTTCTTGATGTCCAACTTGGCACAAAAATAATTTTTACCCCCTTTAAAATCTCTTAAAATTTCTGAGGCAAGAATGATGTTGTCAGTAGAACATCTCTTAGCAATAAATCCAGACTGGCTCTCATGGATGACGGTGGGAAGGATGTGTTTCATCCTTTTAGCAATAATCTTGGCCACAATTTTATAAAACACATTGCTTAAAAATGCTAGGCGATAATCAGATATAGAGTTGGAATGAGTACCCTTAGGGATAAGGGTGATGGCCGTGGCTTTAGCCCCTCCAGGCATCTACCGAGTAGAGAAGAAATGTTTAACAGCTCTGCAAAGTTGAAAGCCAATAATGTGCCAAGTATGTTGGTAGAAACCAAAGGAGAAGCCATCCGGGCCTGGGGTAGATGAGGTGGTCCCTGCAAATACCACCTTCTTGATTTCCTCATTAGTGACCGGTGCAACCAAACCCGCAATTAAATGGGATGGAACAGTATTACCAACAGGGATATTAAAAGAGTTTTCCAAAGGTGGAGTAGGAGTATTATAAAGTATCTTTAAATGGTTAATCAAAGCTTGGGCCTTATTAGCATGAGAAGAGAGTAAACCATGAGGAGAAGAAAGTTCCTTGATAACATTCCTATTATTCCTCGATCGAATCTTTGTAAATAGAAAACCAAGATCATCCTCCCCTTGGGAAAGCCAATGGGCTTTGGCTCTTTGAGAAATCGAAGAGAACCAGACAGCTTGAAAGGAAGCTAACTGATAATTTGTGTTCTTAAGAGCAGTGTTCAATGCAAGGTTTAAAGGGTCCCTTTGAATATCAGATAAGTATTGAAACTACAAAATTTTTAGCTCAAGAATGCTATTAGAGATATAATTAGAAGAACACCAATTCTTCTTGTGAATAACCTCTTTAAGATATCTCAAACATTCATAAAAAGAAGCGAAGGGACTAGCACAAGGTGCCCTCTCAAAAGCCAATTGAGTTTCCACCCAAAAATCATCCAACTTAGTCCAAAATTCTTTAAACATGAACCTAGAAGCCATTCTTCTGAAATGGAAAGCATAAAGAATCAGGGGGGCGTGATCAGACCCAGAGTGGGAATCTACTTTGTAGTAAGTAGCAGGAAAAACATCTAAAAAGTAGAGTTAACCAACATTCTGTCAAGCTTGATATGAATTGGAAAATCAACCCTTTGATTAAACCATGTATAGAATAACCCCACAGAAGCAAGATCCTGAACTCCAGACTCCAAAACAAAATTATTAAGCTCTCCCACACGGTCAGGAGACATATAGTTACCACCAGCTTTTTCACAGGCAAACCTGAAGTAATTAAAATCTCCCATGATGATCCAAGGGATATCAATACTAGCAGAAAGACCAAGGAGATCATCCCACAGAGCTTTCCTATCATCCAGACTATTTGCAGCATAAACCATCGAGAGGTGAAAAAGAGGTAAGGAACTGGCATTAACAAGGCCATGAATGACTTGGGAGGAATATAAAGAAGGGGAAAAGGACAAATGAGATGAATCCCACTTAACCCAAATTCTACCATGAGTAGATAGGTTAAAGTTATCACAACTTTGCTCATTCTCAAATAAGGCATGTGTAAAAGAAAACCAAGGGTCAGCAACATCAACATCATTGATTTTAGCTTCTAAAATACTTAAAAGCTTTAAATTGTAGGCGGCTAAAAGGTCTTTGCATAATTTGACTTTGACAGGGTTGTTAAACCCTTTAACATTCCAAGCCGCAATAGGTGGAAGGGACGTAGTTATTTGTGGGGCTTGGCCTTTTTGGATTTGACTTTTTTGGAGGAGATATGTTATCACCAGATGATTTTTTTTTAGGAGGAGGAAGAAGCGTTGTGGTTTGAGGATTTATGAGGGAGGACCTTCATCAATTTTGGAGGAGGAAGAGAGTTCCTCCTCAAAGGAGTTCTCTTCAAGAATGACCAGATTGTCCACCAGAAGTGAATCAAAGCTGTTAGCTAGCAGAACTTGAGAGGGAAGCAGAATTTTTGAAGGTAGGGGGAATTAAGAAGAGGAAGAATCAGCATGAGGAAGTTTAAGATTCGGAAGAAGAGAGTCCTTATCTTGGTTGAGATTAGACGTGTTGACAGTAACGGAAAAAGGTTTAGGAACTGGGTTCAACGTAATATCAGCGGGGTGCTATAGCAGGGGAAGAGCAGTAGGAGAAACTGTATTAGCAACAGGTTGAGAAGGTTCAGCAGGAGAGCTAGAAACTGGCAGGGGAATTTGAGGAGACTTCTCTATGGTTCGAGAAGAGGTTCTGGCAGTCCTAGAAGCAGGATTCCTGCTTTTACTCCTGCCACGAAAAATGGGTTTTGGAGGGAGAGCAGGTTTGGGGGCTGGATTGTGGGACAGAGGGCAAAGGAGTGGATGAGAGATCCACAACCCTCACATCTAACAAGCTTCCAATCATTTCTTAATATAGACCAAATCTATATTAAGGTTGATTGGAAACCTCTACATTTCTTAATATAGACCAAATCCAAGACATCTACTATCCTTAATGGGTCATCTGAAGGCCGCTGTTTTATGTGACCAAACCAGTTGAGAAAACTCTCTCTAATCTTATATGTCACCAAAACTATTCCAACATTTTCACATGTTCTAGCCATCAAAAGAGACTGAAATAATTGATACCATCAATTCTCACTCTTAACAATTCAATTTTACTCATGCCATATAAAGAATGACATAAAGTCCCATTTCCTAAAGCAAGTTGACACATTTTCCAGTTGTGTCAGTAGTAAGAATATGATGGTCCAATTTAAATTTCAAGATAACATGAGTCAAATCTCCACCATCGAATTAACCGATTGGCCAAGATGCCTTTTGATTTGACAGGAATATTGAAGATAACTTTAAAAAATTTTAAGCTCCATTTGAGACGAATTTTTTATTACTTTTTAAAATAATTTTTTAATTTAAAAATTAAAATTTTTATTATAAAAAATTATTTTTAAACAATAAAAAAACTGTCTCAAAGTTTAAAGCCTTAAGTCATTTTTAGATGCTCAAGAAAGAGACAACATAGCTTATTTTTATTATTATTCTTTCTTTTTTTTTTCCCCTCTATAGTACAGAGTTTCGACATTAAATCCATCCACCATACCTAACAATCTTTTCCACTTGCCTAACACATGACTATGGCCATAGCGCACCAACCAAGAAAGTCATATTTCATCTATTGGAGCCATCCTAGCAATCATGATGAAGAAAATGCAATATAATATTCATCTGATTTTTTTTTTTTTTTTTGCTTTGCATATTGTATTCAAATTTAGATGAGAAGTTAATCCTTAACATGATAAAATTATTCTATACGGACGTCGAACACCGTCTGAAGACCAACCAAAATATACCATGTCAACCCGGCTCAGTACTACTAGGTACCGCTGACGTGATGCATTCTGGTTGATATTCGGACGGTGAACGCGTTCGGCGTCACAACAAAATAATCTCTCAATTACATAACACAATTGAGAAAAAAGATTCATGTAACCGACCCCACATAGTTGGATAAAGATTTGTTATTGTTGTTGTATAATGTATTCAAAAGTTTTTGCCTAGACTCAAAATATCTACTACAGTTTCCTCTAAAAAATGGGCCACATAACTTCAAAAACCTTTGGAAGCAGTAATTTTATACTGTAAAACATCTTTAAATTCTGAATATGCAATGAACAATCAGGGTAACTGAAAGATATTTCAGATATGAGAAAGGAAAGATATTCAAAAGAAAAGAACTGATTATAACAGTAGAGTACTAATTCAGATTCCACAATAATAGTAAGTAGCAAGTTGCAGAAATAATTGCTAAGACTGCTCTTTAGCCAAAAATTATTTCTTGGAAGTTATTCAACCAAAGACAAAAATCCAAATTTAGCGCAAAGCATACTCTTTGTAAAGCGTATATAGCACACAAACGCAGCATATTCTGTCAAATCGAACTTGCATAGCATTTTTGCAAAGACAAAGCTGGATACACCAACCCTTAGCTCCCACACCTAAAAGAAAATACTAAAAGTTTCTACCACTTCCTCTAAAAGACAAGTGGGTCCTCTGTCTCGTTTCTGAGTATCACAATTCAATTTGAATTTGGCTTTCCACAATATGACCTGCTGGAGATTATTACGTGAGGTGTCCGATCACCGAACGCGTCACGTCACTCGGATGCACCGGGCCCCGGATGACGTGGCGCATCCAGATTTGCCTACGAACGAATCCGGACGCCGCACGTAATAATTTTCCGTGACATACAGATAATCACTTGTATGAAATTATATCCATATCCCCGAGAGAAGTCGAACAGTTCAGATTTATACAGAATGAATTATTCTTCATTTCTTAATTTCATTTCCAATTCACAATTCATGGAGTAGGAGATATAAGAAGTACTAAACAGATCACTGGTTAGAACCAGACAGACCAGCTTGAGAGTATTCAGTTCTACATGGAACTCTTCACACACAGCAGCGGCAAGCCTACAAAACTTACTGAACAAAATTTTCAATGCCTCTATTCTCCATTCAAAAGTGGAGAAATACTAGGACTAATTCAGCAATGGAGGATAGAATTCTTCCTTGTCATTACAAAAGTAGTGCAGAAGTGATAGAACTGCAGAAAGAACCCAACCACAAAGGCTTAATAACATTGCAGCATCATTCTAAGGGAACTTTTAGTTGCTTAAAGATACAGAATATCTTTTAAAAAAGAAGATTTCTTTTTCAATCATTTTGTGTATGAAAATGAAATCATTGCATTAGAGAGATTTTACTTTGGGTGCTTTTAGAGTTCAAATTCAATATTGATTTTTTAAGTTCATCCAACCAAATAATGGAACTAATTTGGCTTCGTTTGGGACAATTTTTTTACTGCCTTATGAAGCAACTTTTTAGTACAAATTTTTTTAATTATTGAACTAGAAAGCTGCTTTAAAAAGCAGTAAGAAAGCTGCCCCAAACGAAGCCAAATTCATCACTTTACAAAACATGAACTTCAAGCAGCCAAGTGCCCCCTCAGAGACATTTCCAGGAACACAAAGAAACACAAATCATGAGAAGCACTGATAAATTCCAGACAACCACATATAAACAATACATAAATATATCTTCAAGATCTAAACAACGCAACACATATAAACAACAGTATATAAAGTTTTGAAGGATAGAATCTCATATCTGTTTCAAAAAACACAGTTCAATGAAGCACATCACAGCTGGCTAACAATTCTGGTTCTCCATAACTTCCATAAACATAAATCCTGAAAAATAAAATATATAAGTGGATAAACAAAATTGCTGATAAAATTAAAAACAATCTAAGATTACAAACTGGAATAGAGCAGGGGTATTCTTACACTTATCTCGTTATTTACTGAAATCCATTTAGAAGACACTTCCTGACATTGGCACGTCCTCAAAGCTCCAAAGGTTCATGAAATTGATCCCATCTTGAGTCATATCACTACCAAGAAGGAAATCAAAGCAAAGATCTGAGCCTCCTTCAAGAAATGGCCCGAACTTCATGTATGACTCAAAGGCTGATAGCTCCTCAGAGAGTTTCATTGCAGCATCCTGATCAGCTGAAACCACCTCACCAGAATTGTTTTTCAGTTTCTTCTTTGGTGCACTTTCTTCCAGGAATCCAGATTCATGATCTTCAAAAATTGGAGGAATTGATGTGATCTCAGGCATATTAGAATCATGGTCCCAGCTGAAGTCTGACGAATTCAGAGAGTTGCTTTCCTGCTCGGAAAGGAAATTCATAACTTCCTCAGGAGGTGAGAAAGCTTTCAAAGCAGGTGATGAACTAGCTGGTTCAAGCTTCAGGAGCTCCTCCTTCCCAAGCCCTGGACTAGAGTTTACATCGTAATATGCATTTTTTGGAAAACCAAATACTTGATTGAAGTTGACCTCCTTGGTAAGGTTAGGTTTCTTTGTTTTTGGTGAGCTCAATTTCACCTGATTCGGCACAGCTTTAGGGGCTTCATCAGGGAAGTTCACTTTGGCTTTCTTACCCCGAATTCTACGCGCTGCAGCATCATAAGCTCTGGCAGCCTCCTCAGGAGTGTCAAATGTCCCCAACCAGACCCTCTCTCCTTTGCGAGGATCTCTGATCTCTGCTGCCCACTTGCCCCATGGGCGCTGACGGATTCCTCTGAACTGGTTCTTTCTCTTCCTTTTGGCCGATTTCTCTGCAGGTCCATCAAATGGTGGGCATTTCCCAATGATTGGCCTCTCTTTGATCCCTTGGAGAGTTGATGATAACGATAAAAGAGAATTGTATGAAAGAAATCGAACAAAATAATTTAGGTTTTCAACTAAATAAAAGTAAGCATGCAGTCACCGTTTCGTGTATGGACAATTTTCTTCATGAAACAAAGCGGAATTATAACAACAAAAATTCAAGCAACTTGCATCATGGGATCTATGGTAAAACAAATAGAAGATCTCAATTTATGATTTTACCTCTGACTTTATTCTTCTTATTGTCTCTCTCAAAGGGGAAAATAAAAACCCCAAAACAGATCTAACTTATAGAGCTCCTTTCTTATTCAGATAATTTTATCTCAGTGGGAGAGAAAATATCAAATTAAATCCTCCTGTTCATCCCTCCCCCTCTTATAACCAAATAAAAGTTTGGGCAGCAGCTAATCTTAGGAAGAGGGGAAAAGAAAAGAAGTTAAAATAAGCTCCTACAATTAAACAGAAGCTTCTCGTTTCTGTCCTCTCTCAAGTGAAAAGAAAACAAAACACTTCAGAAAAGATCTAACTTTTAGAGCTCCCCTTCTTTTTTAGATTATGGTTATCTCAATGAGAGAGAAACTACCAGATTAAACACCCCTGCTCGTCCTCCTCTCTTAAGGAAAAAGAAGTTTTTTACCCCAACAAATGTTAACAAGAGAAGAAATTTATCTTGGAAAAAAGAAGAAGTTGAAATTAACTCCTACAATTCAACTAAAACTTCTTCTTCCTCCTCTTTACATACATCTGGCCGTCTCTATTTATATAAGATTAATAATATATCACCAGTCAAAATTCAAATTTATTCTTAATTTGCTAAGACCTTTGGAATTGATGAGCAATCACGATATCAATGGAACAAATCGGATATCAGGACAATTCATGTACAATCGATTAGTAAAGGCAAGCTCACCACACTGCACTCCATGAAAGTTCAATTATGAGAACATCAGTTCCTTAATCTTACAAGATACAAGTAAAATCACTAAGAATAAACATATTACACGCTACTCCTGCAGAAGGAACCTTAATCACAAGTGATATAAAAAAATAGATAGGCGCAAGCATGTGAAACATATCAAGTACTAAGATCAGGTCAAACTTCTCATGATGGAGCCTTTAAAACTCAAAAAGTAAGAATCTGAAATATCAAATGATAATTTACGTATGAAAACACGGATGGTTCTTCATCAAAATACCCTATCCGGCAGAAACATTAGCAGACAAAATAAAAAGGCCGAGAGCCCACAAAAATCGCAACGCAAACTTCAACATGCATATCATCAAATCCTTTCTCGCATGCTCCATTTCCAATTAAATCCACAATGAAAAGCCAATTGCAAGATATCCAATAACCGCCCCCATAAACAATATCAAAAGGAAATCATTAATTAAACTAAATTTCAACACAAAAATAAGCGTAATGGTGCTTACCTCGGGATAAAGGCGTCCCATTTTGGCGGAATGCGTACGGCTTTAGCTCAATCAGTTCATCTTCGTCGTATTCATTGACCACTTCGCTCACCTCAGTCTCGTCCTCAAACTCCTGGAAATCAGCCTCGAAATCATCTTCGATCTCCGCCGATCGAATCTTTCGGCCTCCCTTCTTCTTCTTCCTCAGATCCGGCCAGAGAGTGTTGGCGGTGACCCTCTGCGGTCTCGCTGTTGCGATGAAATCGGAGATAATCGCGCCTCCGCACATCTTGAAATGAACAAGGAAAACAACTCTCTTCTTTGGCTTCTAAGAAGAAAATTGCAAACTCGACAATCAGCTATAAGAACTGACGCTTGAACTGGTAAAATCGAAAAAATGTTTTTATACGAGGAAATATATTTTTTACCCCTCCTTGTAATTAGCACTGATAAATTATTAGGGGTAAAACGGTCCTAATTTGCTGCATATTTATTGAATATTTATTGTGTATATATAAATACTAAGTTGTGAGTATTAATGAGAATTTTGTAAGTATTAGCTGAGTATTTTGTCAGTATTCGTCAAGTATTTTATGACTATTTGCTTATTTATTGGATATTTATAGAGTATTTGATGTACAAATACTCAATAATTACACCCCAATTCAGACAGCTTCTTCCGTCCGGACTTCGCACCGAATAATCTCTTCTCATCATCAAGGCTCTAATGTGCAAAATTAGTTTACTTCTTTAAGACCATCGCAATACGGTGGTATGCCGTCTGTTATTCGCTCCATTCGAATGCTAAATCATACATCAAAATTCGGGATGAGAACAGTGCGTCGCCACTACTAGCATCACACTATTCATCGATGCTAATTTTTCATGTTAAAAAATAAATATTTAAAATGAGAAAGAATATACATAGAACATTCTTTTTTTATATTAAGAATTGAAATTCGGTTGGAGATAAATTATTACATTTTGAAGTGGAAAATGAGTTTTTCGGTTGGAGATGCCCTAATAATGAACTGCATGCATCAGTGAGTATATTTTCAGTCAGAACATAAGCCTATTTCTTATAATAATACACTGATCGCTTGAGATCATGCATCAATAAAATGTTTTTAATTATATGAGAAAGAATTAAAAATTAGTTTGTAATGATATTTTAATTATTGTAATTTATTTGAAAAGTAGTGAGTTATCAATTAGGAATACAAAAGATTTAGGCTTCATAAATGTAAATATAATTTTTATTTGATCATTATTTTTTTGTTATTTTTAGTAAAATTTTTGTAATAAAAATTTATTTTTTGCAATAGCTTTAAAAAAAAAAAACAATCTCCTTAATAATAGTCCCAAAAGGACCCTTAGATAAAAAAGAATCAATTTGGTGAGTTAAATTTGAGTCATAAATGAGGTTGAGTTTGAGCTGCATGTGACTCAACTAATTAGCTCATATAGCCAGCTTTTTTATTTATTTGTTGCTATGATTATAAATTCAAATTTTCTAAGGTGGTATTTATCAATATTCTAAGTCTTTCTAATAATTTAATGCTATTCTACATTATGTATGCATAAAAATAAAAAGCAAAACTAAAATAGTAAAATTTACTTTCTGACTACTAAAATTAAAATTTATTGCTCATATTTTTGAGGTCTAAATTCTTAAATTTTTTTTTATAAATAAGGTTCAAACAATCCACTACACTCACTCAAGTGAAATAATTCAAAAAAAAAAAAAATTGCTTCACTCATTTACATTTCAACTGGATCAACTTTATTTTTCTCATGATAAAACAAAATATTAAGATTCATTCCCTTTAATTAGAATCATTAAAATTTGAATTATTGCGTGTCAGAATGTCCACAACGATAGAGAGATGGATAGTTTAACTTTGTAGTTTTGCAGCTATATCTGCTATACACATCTGAGAGATAGGGTTACAAGAATTGTAAGAGACTAGTTTTTTGATGAAAAATTCATGAAAGTGAAAAATCACGAGACATAACCCCGTTAAAATAATTCTATTAGTATGTCTATTTGATTACAAGTGAAATACTTGTTCTGTGAAGAAATTGATACACTACAAAGAACACATTAATTAGACGGAGTTGAGCTCTTTGGTAGGAGTCCTACATAAATCCAAGTGCTTAAGTTGATAGTCATAGTTGATGTCGATGGCATGTATCAATCTAAAAAATTGACGACATGTGTTGACATTATTAGCAATACTAGACGTTAGTGTAGCCATATGATAATGATCAAAGAGGTCGGTGGACTGTAGTCAGATGATGGATGAGGGAGGATTGTTGTCGGTCGTTGGTGGTCATAAGGTCATAGTCAGCAATAGCGACGATAGTTCGAGAGCTGTAGGCATGTGATAGTGGTCTAAAAATCATAGTCAAACGATGATGATTGAAAGATCATAATTGGATGATGATGATCAGAATACTATAGCCGACAGACATCGAAAATTTTAGCTGAACTATAGTGATTTAAGGATCATAGACTGATGATGGAAGGTAAATTAATGGGAATTAAAAAAAATCTCATTTTAAATATTAATTTATTTAGAAAACATAGCACGAATCAATTATGTGATGTAATGGAGCATGATGTGATGATGGTCTCTTACGCAGAGTTCCACAAATGTCAAGCTCATGATTATTATTCCTCCAAATATGATAGTTCAAATCAATCGCCATGTTGGCCTACCATGTCCCTTCAGTCGATTCATTTAATCAACCAAGGTAAAAAAACTAAAAAAAAAATAAAATAAAATAAAATCAACCAAAGCAACTACGATGATTTATTATTATTTTTTTTAAATTTGGTGGAAATGTCCAAATTTCATTGATATACAAAATTTAAAAACATGTGAGACAAATTACTAAAGCAAATAACACCAACTAAGTTAGAAGTATTAAAGATTTTTGAGATGTCACCCAATGGAGACAAAGCAAATAAAATGGGTTCAAAACATGGAGAAATTGTAACGTGAGGTCACCAGACTGTTCATAGACCAATTTGAAAGTGCCATGTCACCCGATACACAGCGATACATAGTGACAGTATTCCGTGAATTGATGATGTAGCACTTCCTGATAAGCCTCCAGAAGGCGTTCGGTGACCACATATAATAACTTAGCCAAAACACAAGTGGGGGTACACCGTCAATAATGATGTGAATCGAGCAAACTCTTGTTTCGCTTTATAAATGATTTGTGAACCGAACAAAATGAGCTAACGACTAAAATTTGAGCTAATCTTAACTTGACCAATTAGCTCGTGAGCTAGCCAGTTTAAAAAGATATTACAATAAAAAATATTTAAAATATATTAGAATTTGGGAGTTCAAGTATAAAGTTATTATAAATATTGAAAATAATAGCTCATTTTCTTATATGAAGTAATTTTTTATTATTTATGTTTTAATTTCTCATTTTTTTTATAACTTTACTATAATAATAACTTGAATCAAAATTGATGTCATCAAAAAATCATCTTGATTGGGCACAAATCCCGATGCAATATATGAATCAGACGCTTCAAAATTTAAATTGGGTATGTAAACTTATAGCCAAATTGAACATCTCAGGGAGATGAACCCAATGACACCAAATTCAGACCAATCCGAACCCAAATCGAAAGACCAAAACATACTTGAAAGCTTCAGAGCATCATTTGGATGACCAATGATATTTGAATATAACATGCTTAGAGATAAATCCAGCGGCTCAACGAGATGAATCCAATGAGCCCAAGATCGCTTAATTCCAGTATCATTATGGCATATAAATGTTTGAGGGATGCTTCATAATTGTGGGAATTGATATCATACGTTCAATGAAACACTCTGAACTTTCCCTAGATCTTATTCATATTTCCTAGGCATGTCACTCGTAAAAAGTTATAAATAGACCACAATTCTTCACATGAGGGGAGAAGGGAGAGAGGATAAAACTAAGGAGCACTCTTGCATTCTCCAATTGACATTGCAACGGTTGGATCTCTTCCTGACAAATGACTATCACTAAACTTTCTCATGTACGTTGACCACTGTTGGATCTCTTTTCGACCAACAATTGTTGCCAAATATTTTCCCGAATATCAATTGTTGTTGGCCTTCCATATGTTCGTTGGCCTTCTCTAGATCTCCAAATATAGCCAGACTTCCCCCTTTTGTTAATTAAAATCAGATCTCCATCCATCACCAAACCTCTACAAAACATTCTCCCAACTACTGCAACCAAATTTCTAATATCCGTCATTCAATCAAGATAAGGAGTACATGTCTTAAGTTTGATCAATTCTCCAATATATTATATTCTCACTATTTTTGAGTTGAGGGATGAATCGACCTTTATTACATGTTCATGCACTAGTGGAATCATTTCTACTGGGCAAGACCCTATAGTTTTTTTTCCTTTTCAAGATTTTCAATATAAAATTCTAATGTTTCTCTAACATTTTAATTATCTATTTGTATGCTAAATTTTCACACATCTCTAAAATGTAAAACCTTTTCACTCTACCACCACGAATCTCTTAGCTGGCAACAATAATTATTTATTATCTTTCGTTATAAATGATCCAATTGGAACTCATAAAATTAATCTCAAATTAAAAATGACTTGATATCAACTCAACTTATTTACACCCCTAATCTTCCATTATATCACACCTACAAGGAGCAAAATTTAATACTCTATTTTTTGAAAGCGGTAGTTGCAGCTATGTGCGACTAAAGCGACGAAAAATTATTACGTGCGGATGCCGAATGCTTTCGGGCGTTAATCAAAAGCCGTCAAGTAATCCAATACACAATGCATTGCATGGCATGACAGCTTCTAATTTGCTTCCGAACATGTTAGGTATCCGCACGTAATAATCTCTAAAACGACAAACAAACTTTCAGACTCCATCCAACAGTGCATTTAAACTGATTGACCGAAGTCATCTACGTTGATTGATCAAGATATTTTCTTGAGCAGCTAAATTAATCGGTCAATGTCACAATCAACAAGATGAACTACGCGGATCATTAGTTATATCTGCACGCACCAAACGGCATTGATTAGATCGTACCTACTCTGAGAAGACCAAATAAATGAACGGCCATTTTCTGAATAAGCTATAGCCACTTGGAAAGTTAGCGCTCAGCTGAAGAAATTATTGCGTATGTAAAATACTTCCAACTTTGAATTTATTTTATATATCTGTGCATCTATTATACTGTATATAGACTATGCACTAATTCTGTACTGAATAGTATATGACAAGTAGGCACGTGCGGGGCCCGTTATCTCACGTGTAAACTTAAAAATAAATTTCAAAGTATTTGAATTTATTTTATAAAACAGAAGAATAGATACATACAAAAAAAGAATATCTTTTAACAGTATTTTTTATTTACCAAATAATATTTTTTTAGTTGGACAGCCGGTCAATTGTTTTACTTTTCTTGAGAAAGATTATAGAAATCAAGTATTTACAGAGGGATAATATCTATTCAATGTTAGGATTAAATCTTATCAATATTTTGGAAATGATAGAGATTTTTTATGTTGATCCTTGGTGGCTAGGGGGGTTGTCGGCAGCAATAGTTGATGGTGGTCATCGGTGGCGATTGCTGGAAAATGCAAGAGAGCACTCCCTAATTTTCTATCTTTTTCCTCCCCTCATGTGAAAAATGAGAGCATATTTATAAATTTTTGGGAGTGGTATGGTGCGTAAATATGAAAAAAAAATTAGAGCAAATTTGGAGTGTCCCATTAAACGGTCCATACTGATCATGTCAATCATAAAACATTCGTCAACCATTTTTAAGTTCCTTAGTGATGTTATAATTAAGTAATATTGGGCTTGTTGGATTCGTCTCATCGAGCTACTTGATTTGACTATAAGCATGTCATATTTGGATATTATTTATTTATTCGATTTAATGCTTTAAAGTTTCAAATATGCTTTAAGCACTTGATTCGAGCCATTTGGAATCAGATTGCAGCAATTTTGGTGATGTTGTGTTTGTCTTGTTGAGTCGTTTAGTTCGATTACAAGTTTGCTGAGATTGGAGTTTAGATGGTCCCAAATTTCATTTTTAAAGTCCTAATTTAATTATGCCTCGAGATTTGATCAAGGTGATTTTTGGTGATGTCTCAAGCCTTACAGGTAAAGGGTGCGTTAATGCTTTTGGAGATGGAAGACGATAAGGTAAGTGGAAGTTGGTGTAGTTCGAGGATCGTAGTTGAGCAATGGTGGTTTAAAAACCAAAGTTGAGTGACAATGGTTGAATAATCATATTTAAGCAACAATGGTCGGAGGACCGTAGTTAAATGATGAGGGTCGTGAGACTATAGTAAGAAAATGGAGGTTGAATGGTTATAGTCATTTGATAGTGGTCAAAGGATCAAAGCCTGGTGATAGTTATTGAAAGACTATGCTTTGACAGCATTTGTCAGAGGATTATAGTCAGGTGGCAGCGACATTAGTTGGTTGATGATGGTCAGATGTAGGATTGTCAATATAAGACATGATCCGAAAACCTAACCTAACCAGATCCAAAAGTTCTGGGTTTGGATCAACTTGTTTAACAAACGGGTCAGATTTGTGTTTAATTTTTTGACCCGTTTGATATATTAGATCTGGTTTGGATTAAACTACGAACTCGAAAACAACCTGTTTAACCCGCCCTTGCTCGGTAGGATCTTTCCTTGCTCATCAAACTCGTGCTCGCTACTCTATCTCGCCCGCTCATTCTCACGGCCTTGCCCGCTCTTCCTCACGGCCTCTTCTGCTTGCCAGCTTGCTCTCACCCTTGCTCTTGCTCGCCTGCTCACACTCCGTGTTTAGTGGGTTGGGTTGTGTAAGCTGGGTTGGTGTCAGGTCAGATTCATGTCTAGATTTTTAACTCGATTGGATAAACTGGTTGGGTTCGAGTCGGACATGCATGTTAGGAGCAGGTTAGGTTCGGGTCAATTTCAGGTTTGACCCGAACCTAACCTGAAAACATGTTTTCACACCCCTAGTTAGAGGACCGTCAATAGTTGTTGAAGGATCATAGTCGGGTAGTTGGAGGATTGTTGTTGCGGGCTAGAATATACGCAGCGATAGAGTTAGTGAATTTTCATCCGAGCGTTGTACGAATATTCAGCACGCAGACATGAAAGGAAAATAAATACCATGATTTTTACGTGGAAAATCCTAAAAAGGGAAAAAACCACGGGGCCTCGCCCAGTTGAAAATTTGAAATGATTCCACTAGTGTTTTGTTTGAGATACAAGAGACTGATTCGTCCACCAAGTTAAGACGATCAGATTACAATGAGTTTATCCTGAATTGAGATTCAATTACAAAGTTGTGCATAGTTTCGGCGTCACCCGAATGTCCGACAGAATTTCGGTGTTATTCAGGCGGCGGGAAGAACTCCGGCGGTGATCGAGGAGGAGCTATTTCTCCCTCTCCTTCTCTTCTTCTTCTCTTCTTCTTGCTTGGGTCCCCTCTCATGAGAAATGAGGGGTCTATTTATAGATTTCCTAGAGTGGCATAGCTTGTAAATAGGTGTGAGATCGGGGGCAAATAGGGAGTGGCCGAATGGACAGCTGATATTGAATCCTTCGATCCTGCCCGTTCGTTGGACATTTGAAGGCCTTAGTGATGTCGGAATTCGGCGATCTTAAGCTCGTTGGATTCGTCTCGTCTAGCCGTTCAATTCGACTATAAGTTCGTTAAAATCGGAGACTGTTTGGTAATTCAAATTGTGGTACGAGCTTTTCAGCAGCACTTCGGGCGCTTGATTTGGGCTCATTTGGGTTCGGATTGAGTTGAATTTGGTGTCGTTGGGTTCATATTTCCTAGATGCTCAGTTTGACTATAAGCTCGCTGAAATCGGAGTTCAAATGCTCCCGAATTTAATTTTTGAAGTTTCTGGTTCGATTTTTCCTTGAGATTCGTGCTTGATCAAAATAATTTTTAGAGAATATATCAATTGTAATCAGGCAACAGTGATCAAAGGGCCATTGTGTGATGACAGTGATTCAAGGATCATAATCCGTAATGGTACTCAAAAGGAAAATGTCAATAGTTTGACGGTGGAAAACAATCAATGATAATATTAAATGATGAAAAAAAATATAAGATTGATGTAAAATTATGAGCAATCAATGATAACATTAAATATGAATAAAAATTAGAAACATAACAATGCAAAGGAGAAAATAAATAATTTAATATTTAAATCATCAAATTGGTTAAGATGACACAACTGTGTAAGAAGAAAATATCAAGTGACATTGTAATGACGATACAATCGAAACAGTGACTATGCAGGAAAATTATATAGTCTCGTAGATCAATGGATTTTGAAAGCAAGCTGAACAACAGGGGTGTCAATTTTTGACCTGGCCTGGAACCCGATCCAAATCCGAACCGAAAAAATTCGGGTTCAGGTTGACCCATTTAGCAAACGGGTCGGGTTCGGATTTTTGACCCTTTTCAAAAATATGAGTCGGGTTAGGATTGACCCGAAAACCCGAAATCAACCTGACACTGACCCGAAAGTAGAGTACATCCTGGCTTCCGCCCGCACTCTCGAGTCGAGACGTCGCACGCTGCCGCGCTCGCGCGTTCCCGCGAAGGCGCAAACTCCGTCTGCACGCAGCACGCTCGGTCCCAGTCCGCACTCGCGCAATGGCGCCTTTGCACGGACCACGGTCATGCGGACTCCGTCCCGGACGCGCGGACTGCTGGACTCTATCCGAAGTCTGAACTCACGCAGTCGCGCGGTCCAACGGACTCAGTCCGCACTCGCACTGTGGCGAGCTCCGCCCTCTGTCGCTCGGGTCGGGTCGTGTCAACCCGGCAACCCGCCCGGGCCGGGTCCAGGTTGAAATATTTGACCCGTTTGCAAAAACGGGTCGGGTTGGCCCGTTTAGACCCAGGTCAACTCGGATTCGACCCAAATCCGACCCGTCGACCCAAATTAACACCCCTACTGAACAAGGCGTGGGGATCTATATTTTAATTCTTGCATTATATCTCAAAATATTTAGTTTGATTTACTTTTACAATGAAGAGCTTCTATTGCATTATATCTCAGGTTCGTAGTTAAATCAAACATCTTGGCAAGATGAACTCAATTAGTTCAAGATCTATTTTTTTATTACGAACGAGGTCTTTTAGGCACTTAAATAATGAATAAAAGATCTATATTTATAAGAATAAAATTTAATATGATCTGTCATATGGAGCATTGCAAAAATTATCCGTCTTCCTTCGTCGTCCCACAATCACTTCTCCTACAATTGTTGTTGCAACTACATGAGACTAAGCAAGTACTCCAAATTTTGAGATCCCACCTTCTCTAATTATGGAGAATGATAGACTTCTATAACTTCAATTACATATACACTGAATTATTTTAACGAAGTCAAACCTTATGATTTTTTCCTTACTTTATTTCTCACCTAAAATTTTTAATGTTTCTTGTTTTCTTCTCATTTATCTCTGTATGTTTAATCTTCATACATAGCTACTAAGTAAAACTCAGTTCCTATCACGGTGACCTAACACACTAATTTTTTACAAACTATAGTTAAAGCTCCAACGATGATAATTTGATATAGTCATCAGTGGAAAAAAAAAAAAAGTCATGTCATGCTATCGTGACAGCTTTAAGCCCTTGGATCACTTTTAGATGAGTGTAATACAAGTTATTTTTGTGTTACATTTATCTCAAAATAATTTGAAAAAACTTTAAAATTCACGATTATGTTTTATTAGGGCATCCTAATATAATTTTTTTGTTGCCATCAATTGAATCAATATGTATATATTTAAAACTTTTTATGCATTTGATACATCACCAAAAAATTTTCATGAAAGCACGAATCTAGAAGCAAAATTAAGTTGGAAACTTTCGAAATTAAAGTGGGACCATATGAACTTCGATTTCAACAAACTTATAATCAAACTGAGCATCTCGGAATTACGAACCCAACGACATCAAAATCGACTCAAACCGTATGCAAATGGGTCCAAATCAAGGACCAGAAGAGCTGGTGGAAGGTTCAAACAACAATTTGGATTACCAAATGATTTTCAAACATGCTTATAGTCGAATAGAACGACTTGATGAGACGAATCCAACAAGCTCAAGATGATGGAATTCTGACATCATTAAGACCTTCAAATGGCTAGTGATGGTCCACGATCAACAGATTCAACATCAGTCATTCATCCAAACCACTCCCCATTTATCCTTGATCTTCCTCCTATTTACAGGTCATGACACTCTAGGAAATTTATAAATAGACCCCCTCTTTCCTCTTGAAAAGGGAGCCTCTAAGTCTAAGAAAACAAAAGAGAGATCCGAGAACGCTCTTGCCTCCTCGACCACTGCCTGGAGTTTCGCTAGACCACCGATTGATGCCCGGAGTTTCGCCGGACCACCACGTGACGTCGGAGTTCCTCTGGACCACTATCTGACGCCCGGAGTTCCGCCAGACCACCACCTGACGCTGGAGTTCCGCTAGACCACCACCTGAATCTTGGATCTCTGTCGGACAATCACCTGACGTTGGAGTTTCGCGAGACTATCACCAGACACCCGAAGCTCTGTAAGACCACCGCCTGATGCCAAAGTTCCGTCGGACAATCACATGACGCTCGGAGTTCCTTCGGATCACCATCTGACACCCGGAGTTTTGCCAGACCACCACCTGACGTCGGAGTTCTGCCGAACCACCACCTGCACCCGGAGCTCTATCAGACCAATGTCTAACGCCAGAGTTCCATCGGACCACCATTCATATAAAGTCTCCACAAATTTTATTATTTATTTATGTTAAGGTTTCGTTTGCAACACTTTCTTTTCTTCTTTCTATAATAATTTTTTAGTACACAATTCTTTTGAAAATGGAGAAAAAACAATTGCAAAAAACTATCTCAAAAGAGCCTTAAATCTATAGTAGCTTTTGTATGAAAAATTAAAGAACTCGATTTTGTCAAATTACTATCTTATCCGCATATTGAATGGCTAAAATATTTCACACCATGTTTTCGGTGGATGAACTAGCTTGGAAATTGTAGCAACTCACTCATGAAATGGAGAAATTATTACATGTGGAGTCCGCATATAGAGTTATGTCCGGATTATGAGTGTACACACTATGTACAAAAGAACATTGTATACTTTTGTACACACTATATATATAATGTGTATACTCATAATTCGAGCGCAATTTTATGTGCGGACTCTGCGTATAATAATTTCTCCATAAAACACTTGCTCCAATAATATCAAAGAAAAAAAATTAACTTTTTTTGTAAGAATTAGGGATGTCAATATTTGGCATGGCACAAAAATATGATACGAAAATTTCATGTTAGGGTCAACCCATTTGAGAAACATGTTAGGTTCAGGTTCAGAATTTCGATCTGTTTGTAAAATCGAGTTGGATTTGGGCTTACCCGGAAACCCCAAACTAACTCGGTTTGACCCGGGAACATGAACTGGCACTAAGTCAAGTCGCCATCTGTCTGTCATCACGTCATGTCCCGCGTCAATCAGTCGTCCTCCGTCCAGTAATTGTCGCGTTAGTCGCAGGCGCGTCAATCATCCGTGTGGCCCATGCAACGTCTCTCGCGAGTCGCGAGAGCCTCTCCAGCTTTCTTGTTCCGACTTCAGCAACTCCGTGCCTCCGCTCTTCGCCATGCCACCTGAGCCACCCAGGTCCGGCACCACATCACCTGTGCTAGCCTTGCATGCCGCCTACTAACATGTCGCCTTACTGGCTGAGCCGGTGTGCTCGTGCTGGCTGGCCTCGCCTGACCCTTTTGGTATGCAGGTTGGGTCGGGTCAACCTGAAATCTTCACGGGTCAAGTTCGGGTTGACAATCCTAACTCATTTGTAAAAACGGGTCAGGTTAGTGTCAACCCGTTTATGCCCGGATCAAATCTAGTTCAATCCGAACCCGTCTCATTGACCCGAATTGACACCCATAATAAGAATAATATATATAGCGAAGTACTGCAATTGGATAAAAATGCAAGATGCCGTGTTACTACTCGATGATTTCGATTACGAAGATAAGAATGCAAGATGCCGTACTACTACTTGATGATTTCGATTACGCAAAATCACATAATAATTGAACAATAATTTCGTTGATAGCTACAATCCGCAATAAATTCATTGTAAGCAACAAACTTAACAGTACAATCCATTAATTTAATCACCAATCACTAATCGCATGTAAAAGTAAATAATTATGGGCCCACCAATGACCGGCAATTGTAAATGCTCACTATGGGCCCACTTGGTCCTTTAGAGAGTCACTACATGACGAAAGGCCCAAATATTTGATTGGAGGATGCCAGCTCAGAGATCAAGCTAGATAATAATATCTTGCAACTTGCCTTAACTAAATGATTTATTGAATGACTATTGTAATCTTCAATCATTTTTTTAATGCAGAAAATCCTTAATTTTCTCGGTGGAAAAAAATCTTTAATTCTTTGAGTTTCAGATATTTTTATTTGCTGCTTGTGCTAAAATTGACGTAACACTTGGCTTAGAAGATCTTTATATGACATGTCATGTGAATTAGTTTTATACTTTTATTAGAAATGGTATATACTAAAAAAAATTATTTTTTTTCCAAAAGGGAGAAATAAATTAAATATTTGATAAGATATAAGCATGTGGAAAATAATATATTAATTGTTGATATATTTGAATTTCTATTAATAGGGGAAAGATACAATTCATCAACCGCTCAATAGTCATGTATTAATAATATAAAATTTTAATACACCTTAAATGTATTTTATAGTAATAATTTTGAAGCGAGCTGGCTCACAGGCTAACGAGATGAGTCGAGATTGGCTTAAATTTGATTCATTATCTTGTGGAGCTCGGCTCACGAGCCTTTTATTGAGTCTGACTCGAGCTAGCTTGTGAGTTGGCTTGAATCACTTACACTGCTACGGTAGTCTTTTGAAGTTTTAGTTGGAAACTATGCGTAGGGCTCCAAATGGTGTAATGACCTATCTCTTGGACTAATTTTTTTGGTTTATTTAGAACATGTTTAAGTATAAATTTACGCACAATATCGTATATAAAAGGTGAAATTATATAGCTAATGAGCTAAATTTTTTAGATCATTATTACTCAAGATTTTAGTATAAAGAAAGTAAGTCATGATGGAAATCTCGTATGCATTCTAAGTCAAAATATCCCCGAATTCTTTTGATTGTGTTTCTGACTCTAGGCACTACTCTCTTTCCGTTTATTCCATGCCTTTGTGAATGTTGTAGGTTATGCTGGTACTTAGGTTCATTTTATCATAGTTGTTTCTTTATTCTATAAGTAGAGAGGTTGTAATAAACTTTGTAGAGAAGCCAATCAATAAAGGTTTCCGCTCAATTTTTGCTCTCTCTCTCTCTCTCTCTCTTCCCAGAAACTCAAGCTTCCTCCACGATCCACCAAACAAAACATTGGAATTTAAGGTGAAAAAAAAAATCTTGAGGTCACACCATATAAAAAATTTTATTATGAAAATTAGAAGAAATTGCACATTTCTCAATTCTATCTCACTCTCCCATTGCCTCGCTTCACTCGTGCACCGTTCTCCTCTTACAACTAACAAAAAGATACATATTAAAACACCAAGGGATGCAATGCTTCAAATTAAAAAAAAAAAAAAAAAAAAGGGGGGGGGGGGGGGGGGGGGGGGGGGGGGGGGGAAGGAAACTGCCTAGCCCAACTTGCAATGCCACATGGCCAGGTTTGGAGCACTCTTTGTCTCCAATTAGACTAATAGTGTTGCAAAACGACGGAGTTTGAAGAGCCGCACCACTATACTGTCTGTCTCCACTCTTCAATCTAACTGATAACACCACAGTGCCAATATTTGGAGTGTCTCAGCGCTTCGCACTCTGTCTGTCTCCAATCTTCAAGTAGACTATACAGGGTCGCAGTGCTCAATAGGGGCGGAGCAAGAAAATTTTATTTGTTGGGACACAAATTGATAATTTTTAACTACTCCTAATTTTTTGGATAATTTGTTTACATTTTTAATTAATAGTTCATAGTGAAATAATATTTTGATCTTTCAAGAATATTAATATATTATTTTTAATAAATTATTACTTTTTATATTCTATCAATTATAATTTAAATAAAGAATAGTAACAATCACAACAGGTATTGCTTAACAAACGAGTGGATAAGGCGCTGGATATCCTCCCGAAGGAGCGGGGTTTGAACTCTCACACTGAAGCCTTAAGTGGCCGCTTTTATTCCTTTTGGGCCATATGTGCTATTCTAAGTTAGGCCAGTTATTTTGGGTTCCACTTAGGTGGTGGGCAGATTGGCCAATGAGTCCCGTGCCCCCAAGGCCCCTATTGTACGTAATGTCTAGGGTTCTTTGCAATCCGAACCCAAGCAGGGGATGACCTCCTACAACCCCTCAAAAAGTTCAACAAACAGAATTGAGGCTCAAGACAACAGTAAAACCAATTGATTGACACAATCATATTTCACTCAGAACTAACAATAACTAATTGCTGCTGTAGAGCCACGCAGCTCAATGACGAAGAATTCAGTAAAGATTTACGATAGAAATGGTTTTGATTTTTGAGTTTTTCCCATGAGTATAAAGGTGAACTAAGAAAAAGCAGAAAAATTACTGCTGCGAAGTTGGGTCCTTGAAAGCCGATGGGATTTTTGCTTGAATTTGCATTGAAAGCATCAGTTGGGCTGTGAGTTTGTAGAGATTTTTGTTCCAAATCTGGTGAATGACTGATTAACTGCACTTTACTTCCGATAAATGAAAGTTTCCTGTAATTCCGGACATACTAAACATCGTTATTGTCCTTTAGAAATTGTAGAATAATCAAACTACCCATGCAGCAAAAGGAAATGCCAGAATTGTTGAATTAATATGGCTTAGGATTTGCTCGAGTTTCTTATGGATAAAATACTCTGTAGTATATCAGGTTAGTACCATTTAGATACTTTAGCCAATTTATAAACCTTCTTAATGGCTTTTGCCTTCTGGAATGAAGAGGTAAGACATTCTAAGATTTTGTTTGATACAACTTTTGACCGTTATTTTTTTACTACTTTTAAAAAAAATTATTAGAAACGGGTGTAGAGCAATTTCAAGTAAATTTCTTCACCATTTCTACTAAAATTTTCTTTTCATTTCTGCTCTTTCAATTCCTTCAATCAATTAGTTTTTGTTCTGTGACAGTGACTTATGAGGATTGCTCATCAAGTTTTTTTTTTTGGGGAGATTTACATACATACCACTTTATAATGCTCTATTTATATAATTTTTTGTTTGAAGGGTAGATGAAGTGCAATTGTGTATCTTCAAATATGGACACAATAGACTGCTACGTGTGACTCTTATTTAGGGGTGTCAATATTTGACACAACCCAAAAATCCGACTCAAATCTGACCCGAAAATTTCGGGTTAGGGTCAACCTGTTTGTGAAATGGGTCGGTTCGGGTTCAACAAACCGACCCTTTTCAAAAATCAGGTCGATTTCGGATTAACCCGGAACAACCGCAGCTGGCAGTGTCGTGTGCCCGCATTGAACACATTGTATCAAGTCACATCTGCCCGCGTCGTGTGCTCGCCTATCGCGTCTGCTGGTCTACCTGTATTGTTGTCGCATCGACTCGCCCTTTGCCTAGATACAAATAAAAAAAGGGGACCCAAATGACCCTTAGTAATTATTTTTTTTTTCTTCTTTTCCATTCAAAAATAAATAAATAAATAAAGACACAACCTTTAGTAGTAGCGGTTTAAAAACCACTGCTATTGATATCCTTCAACAACGATTTAAGTAGTTAGTAGTTGCAGCTTGAACTGGTTACTTTTGCGGTGGTTTAAACTGCTCCCTAATGTTCCATTGAATTTCTACATAATAGTGGGAACATATATCATTCATCTAAAATAACCCACTTTTTCTTAGTTCTATTATGGCCCTTCTTTTCTCAAACTCTCTTTAATTTATGTTTCTTTGAAGAAAATCTATTCAGGAGAAGAGAATGTGGATTCTCAATACTATTCTTATTGGGAACTTATTACATGTCAAATGTTTTGTCTTGGCTTGGCAGATTTTTGCATAGACAAAACATATTGAGCACAACATATATCATGCACACAATTTTGTGATTGATCATGTAAAGATCAAATCTAAGGGGCAGGGTTGTATGTGAATAAATGTATATGATGAATAATGCTAATTTATTTACATAATTAAAGAAATTTGAACTAAATTTCAATAGCTATACATGTAAATGAACAAGTTTGAGCATTGCCTTACTTGTTCATTTGTGTTCATAAACATGTTCATTTGTTGGTTATGAGATGACAATGACCACAATATTGTATGGAAGGTGCTACTCAACATGAGTTCGACTGTGATGCATGATTGGAAGCTACTCAGGAGCTGACTAAGGGTCGTGTTTATGGCTTTAGATGTCACACCCTAGAATCAAAATTTGAAAGAATTGTATTCTTCTTTCCAACTAGTTAATCACATTTAATCAGAGCTAACAAATTCATATAAACAACTAAAAGAAATGTATTATATATATCAATATGTACCATTATAACAAGCCCAAAATATTATGTATACAATAGCCATAATTCAAATGGACCAATCTATTACTACATATACATTATGACCATAAAATAAACTAAAAGTACCGAAAGGAAAACTTTTGGGGATGAGTGAGTAAACCACCGAGATGAAACAAACAAGAATGTAAAAGCAGTGCATAGTAAATGACACCGGTATTTAAAGTGGAAAAACCTAAATCAGGGAAAAAATTATGGAGCCACACCACACGAAGAAATCCACTATGAAAATTGGGAGAAATAAGTACAAATCTCTATTCTCTCTCACTCTCTCCTAACTTCTCTTCTCACATACACTGTTCTCAATGTCTACACCTATGAAATATAAGATAAAACAAGTTATATCCACTAAGGGACGCAACCCTTGAGAAAAACGAGAAAAAAAAACTATCTAGTTTATCTCGCAGCATTGCAACGCCAGTTTGGGATGTTATGGCGCCAAGCCTCTGCCTGATTATGTTGTGGAGCATAAACTCGTAGCACTACGACACCAAATCTAGAGCACTGTGGCACTCTGCTCTTTGTCTATCAGCTCTGAGGCACTGGGGAACACAACGCTAGGACGTTAGGGTACATAGCCCTGCGGCGTTGTACAAAAAAAATCGGATGCAAAGCATCCGAGCCTATGCAGGAGGTAAACCCCCTGCACCCTCCAACAAGAACGACAAAGTTGAGGTTTGAGGCAACAAAACAACTCGATTGATCAACACAATCAGATTCAACACATAACAAAAACTACACATGTTTGCCAGAGCCTCATATCACAAAAACCTTACCCTTACCTCCAATCATGTAAAATCATATAATGAGTAGATAGCCTAACAAGTAATTAAAATCTTACAACTGAAATCAGTGCAAAAAAAAAAAAACAAGTATGTTTTAAATCGTGTAAGAAAACTATGCCTTTATCATTCACTCAATTTCATTAAATCTTATCCTTCAATCATTCACGTCGGTCTATCAATTATACATATCAGTCTATCAGTTATAACAATAGTACCATTATATATACAATATCAATAACTGTAATAAAAAATCAGTAGCAACAACTAATATCTATATTAGTACATTATCTGAAATCAACAATAATAAGTAGTAACAATATTGATAACAATATCAATAACACTAGCCATTATCAGCAATCATGACAGTATCATTTATATCAGATAATCAAATGAGGGTATCTTATATCATGTTCATATACTTATGACTCTCGCATAAGTCGCCTCTCATAACTCTCAATCAATAAAATCCTTACAACTCTCAATTAATAAATCACGTGGACCAGTCGCCCTGGCTTCTGATGACTCTCAATCAGTCTCCAGCTCCTTATAACTCTTATAAGTGAATCAATGGATCTTGAAGATATCACGTAGGGTTACCATATCATATATATTCGATATCAATTAGAGCATCATTTCTATCAAATCAATATCAGTTCAGTACATTATTTCAATATATATTAATTACATTAATTATCCTTCTAAATCACACTACATTACTTTTTCAACCTATCTTTAGTATTCTTTTTCCTACTCCTTACACATAGAAATTTCTATACACATATTTAACTAGTGAAAATACAATATAATCATATTAGGTTGTTCGGAATAATCAAATTTATAATATATTAGAAGTTATGCGATCAAAGCTTATGAAATAAGGAGACAATATATTTTTGTTAGCCTTAGAAGAGATAAATCCATAGAAATAAAAATTATCAAAAATAGGAGTAAGAGCTTAGTCATCACTATGATAAGAACAATTTTTGTAACAAGAATGACAAACAAAAATGACCAAAACCCGCTTTCTCTCTCTTTCTTCTATCATCTTCTTCTCTTTCTCATCTTTCTCTCCACCTCCTCTCCCTTCTCTTCCTTTCCTTCGCCCGTATCTTCTTTGCCAAGCAACAAAGTGAGGGGAAGGGTGAGGATGGTAGGGTATTTAGAGAAAATATATATTAAAAAATGTTGTTAGTGGCCCAGCGTTGTAGTGCTTTGACCTAGTGCCAAAATGTTAAATTCATAATTACTGTAGGACAGAGACTCAAACATTGCAGCGGTGATTTCTGACGTCGCTGTGCCCTCAAGCGTAGCACTTCAACGCACAGCACCAAAATGCTCTAATTCAAACAAAATTCAAAATACTTTTCAAATTTTTGGGTTGTTACATTAGAGGACACTCTAAGAATAGAAGCTAATGCCATCAAACTCTTGGAGATCAAAGGCACTCAGTATCAAATAAAATCAGCTACACATAAGGAGGATGAGTATATCAAAAAAGCTTAGTGAAGCTCTGGACAATGCTAATGATGATGATGGGACGATTATGTTGATTATAGTGATGATGATGGTGATGATCATAATAAATATGATGGTGATGAGTAGTATTTAAGTCCTCTGAAGTTCTTTGCATTTATTACTAATGAAAGCAATTATTATAACTAAACTATTTTTTATCATTCTTGCGTATTAAATCTTGTACTCAACTTATATCTTTTGTTTGAGGTTTAAGCTGTTATAATCTGATTGTAATCATGTTTAAGATTTGAATGGTTTCGTAATCTTCTGAATTGTGTGGCTGCTGAAATTATTTTGAATTGTATATATGTTGCTATAATTTGTTATCCGTTGCAGTAGATTTTTTGTAACGAATTTCGATCAAAAAGTTCTTCTATGGGTATTAGTGGTCTGCTTTACAACTAGTCTTGCTGCCACAAATATGTTTGCGATGAGATTTTTCGCTGAATGTGATGATTTTTGTGGTAGTAAAATAACAGTATTCTGGTAGTGAGTGTTAAGGACTCCGACCTCCAAAAATAAGTTTTTCAAGATTTAGGTTTCATTTAGAATTTAGTGTCCTATTCTTTTACATGATTGGGGCTGAAGGAATCCAATGTTATAAGAGTTGTTCTCAAGAGAGTGATAACATGTTTATTTGATTGATAGGACTATATCTGGGAGACAAAGGTCAAATGGATTGTAGTCGCATACGACAATGGTCAGAAGGACTCTATTCAGGCGACAGTGGTTAAAAGGATCGTAGTCGACGGATGACGGAGGTCGAAAGGATCATAGTCGGATGACAGTGGTTAGAATGGCTGTACTTGACAAGCGACGGTGGTCGGAATGGCTATAGTCGGTAGGCGATAGTGGTAAGAGTAAGGCCCGACAGTGGCATCAAGATGGAGGTCCAACGGTGATGATTGGGCCGAGGTCCAACAGCAATGGTCTGATGGTGTAGATTCGTCGATTGTGATGTCGGGTTGGAGCTCCAAGATTCTTAAAGAACTACCTATCAAATCCATACTGCAAGCAAAAGCACAAATTAGTCGCCAAAACTGGCAAAACAGAGAAACGAATTTAGGAATCAATCTGCTTCAGAAACAGTAGAGCGATTCCGCTAAAGAGATTTAACAGAAGAAAAAAAACGTGAAATAATACCTCTCACTCTTTATAAACACAGCGATTCCGATAACAAGAAGATTTAACATAAAGAAAAAAAACGTGAAATAACTCTTCCCTGCGATGAGATAAAAGCTTTAACATAAAAGAAAATTGTGAAATAATACCTCCCTGCTTTAGTAACAGTTAATTGATTCCGATAAACAAAACATTTAACATAAAAAAATCGTGATATAATTCCTCCCTGCTTTAAAAACAGCTGAGCAATCCGATAAGTTCAACATTAAAAAAAAAAAAGAAACTGGAAAAAAATACCTCCTTTCCGACGGGAATCAGATTCCAAAGAAGACGACCAATATAAAAATTCGAACTTTCTGAGACATTCGCGGGGGTATTTAGAGACTGTTTGGTTAAAGTAAATGCAATGTAAGGTAAATATGCTATATTTCGAGTACTTTGAAATTGTTTGATACGGCTTTCTTATTCCTTCTTAAACTAATTTTTTAGTACAAAAATTAAGAAAGCCAACCCAAATGAAGCCCTAATTAATAATGTTTGAGACATTCAAATTAATCAAGATAAATTTTGTGCCGAGCCACGGTACACAACCCATACAGAACAATTAATCCCAAACTTCTTAATTGGTAATCAGAACTCTCAACCAATAGATCAAGATGAGTCGTAAAGAATAATTAATCTCAAGCCTCTTGATTAGTAATCAAAACTCATACAGAACAATTAATCGCAAGCCTCTTGATTGATAATCAAAACTCTCAATCAATAAATCGAGATGAGTTTGGCTGCATGATTTTACTTAATTTTTAGGTACTATTTTAAATATGAGAATGAGAATATTATTAATAATATATGAAAATAATCAAAATATGGATTTTAATATAAATAAAATGATAATAATAATATTTTAGTGCGATTTAACTATTTAAGGACTGTATAAGTTAATGTAAAAATTTAAATATTGGTGTGTAAATTATATCCCATTAATTTTTATTAAAAATAAAAACAGGGGCATTCCGAGAATTGAACTCGGGACCTCTCGCACCCTAAGCGAGAATCATACCACTAGACCAAATGCCCGAATGTGACAGAAACCAAATAGTAAGGTACTTATTATAAACAAACTTCTAATTATTACTAATTTAATGCGATAAATTAGCCAGCTTAAAACGGGAAGGTATTGATGAGTCATAGCCTCATAGGCAAACCGATTGATGAGAATATCCTAATTAATCAGAATAAAAATAATTTCTTCATATTTATTTTACAATAAATAAAATATAAATACTAATCATTTCTAATATATTATAGTATAAAAATAATTTTAAATTTGTATAACCTAGCTATTTATATTTCAATTTTGATCAGAATATTCTAATCCAAAATTTTCTCTAATTTAAAAAGTTGTTTTTTCTATAATTTATATCTGTTAGTTGATAAAAATTATTAAAATTAAAAAATTAAAATATATTTGCATAAATTTTATATTTCAGCACTTACCAGACATCACTTAACTTTCCTGTTAAAGAAAAAAATAAAAATAAAAAAATATGTTCTTTAAGGGACTTCTCAACAAAAAAAGTTTAAAATTTACCGTTATTGTATCAGTAATTAAACTTTTTTATTAAAAATTTCAAATTTATCATAAAAATAAAGCATTTAATATGTAAATATATTTTGTTAACTACTATATATACAATAAGACCAAAACCAAATTCTTTTAATCAACAAATCAATATACTCTAGTTTTCAGTTATTATAATATATAAAAAAATAATGGAGGATTTACAAAAATATTATATATATTATATCATACTATTTGCATATCTAATATGTAAAATTTTAAAATTTCATATCTATCACTTACAGACAACTTTAATATCAAATATCTTACTCATATATTTCATTCCTACCACTGATACCAGCCAATAAACTTTAATTTTTTATCTTTTGCACTCATATTTAATCTATAGGTGATAACCGTAAAATATTAAAATTTTCGATGTTAGATACGTAAATTGCATGATATAAAGTGGTATTTATATAAATCCCCCTAAAATAATTTGAGCTGCCTCATTGCAATTATGAAAAGAATCAAAAAAGTTTTTTTTTTTTAATTTACTGGTGATTTTAATAACGTGATTTTAGGATTTAAATTATATGCATTAATCAAAAGCAGAAAGCATGTTGGGATAGATCAGTATAAAATCCACGCCAATAACATGATATTTATTTTTTACTTAAAAAACAACCAAAATACCATATCTATCTTCTTTAAAAAATATATAAAAAAATTGCATTGTTTTATTATTTGTTCTAAATTTAGAAACCATGCAGCGATTCTCAATAGGAAATTATTTGGGGAAGGTATATACAATTAATAATAAGAATAATAATAAATGTCATAATAAAAAGGAGAATTAAAGAGCCGAACATTATTGGTTCTGGAATTTGAATCAGATAAACATTCGAAACTGTTGTGATTGCTCCCAGAAACAAACTCCCCAGAAAATATTATCGATTGATTCGGTTGACTCAGTTGTTGACTGATTGATCTCCGCTATAAATACCTCACAAGTCCAACAAAATCATCAAGTTTCTCGTCTGTTTCTTCTTTTTCTTATTCTTCTGTTTCTTCTGCTTCTTCTTCTTCTTCTTCAAATTTCTCCCTCGTTTCTTCTTCATCATCTTCTTCTTCTGCTTTTGTTTCTTCTTCTGCTTCTTCTTCTGCAAATCCAGCGTATTCATAGCGATGAATAGGATTTTCATCAGCAACTCTTTGCTTCCCAAAAGGTCAGTAGATATCTTCTTCTAATGTATCTTTACTTTTGTATTTTTCTTCTTCTTGTAACAGAAGAATATTACTTTTTAGTCTAATTATTCCATGATCATTTAATTTAAAATATGAAATTTTTTTATTCATATTCGCTTTAGGGTTTAGCAAAAACAATTTATGAATCATTTTTCATTAGTTTTCTGTAAGATTTTATCTTTCAAAAGAAGAAATCCATATCTAATGGCATGCAGGAACATATTTTGAAAACCCAATTTATCAATGTATATCTTCGATCAAAATAGTTAAATTTGCTATACATATCATGAACAATCAAATATATTATTTTCTCATCCATTTTAAATGATGAAATTTTCAATGTGTTGTATTTTCAAACATTGAGATGGAAAAAGAAGAACAAAAAGCATAAAATAAGTTTTTTTTTTTTTGGGACATTTAAGTCAGTTAAGTAAATTCATACACACATCATATACACAAGAGTCAAATCTAATATCCCTTGATTTGTAGCTAAATTTCTCAACCAACAGAGACCAAAATAAGTCGCTTCATAAAAGAAGATTTGTAAAGATATTTTAGAATTTTATAAATGTTCGTCTTTTATGAGCTCCACCCTCACAAAACATATAGTATTAGCTTTCTTTGTAGCTATAGCTCAACATCATATGAATGATAGAATTGTCTTCAAAATGTATGAGATTATATATAACATTAATTGTAATAATGTTTAAAAAGATAAATGTTATAGATGTTGTTGTTGTAGCGTTCGAGCTTACAATGTTGTTGCGGCGGAGAGGTCATGCACGACAGAGGCGACATCAACACCGATAAAATTAGCGGCGGAGGCAATTCTGGGCTCCGCCGCAGAAGAGAAAGAGCACACAAATTACTGGATGAGAGATCCAAAGACAGGAAATTGGATGCCCGAGAACAGAATCAGCAAAGTGGAAGTTGATCCTGCCATGCTCCGGGCAAAGTTCCTCCCCTCCAAGAAATAGAAATATATGCAGATTTAGCAATCTATGTGACTTCTTGATGTTCAATCTTCTCTGAGTATCAATATGTACTCTTTCTTAGCATCAAGTGGATGTATTTTGGATATAACGATAATTTGAGTTTAAATAAAAGGAATAAAATATTTATTAAATAACAAAGAATCTGTTTGTTCTGATTCCTTAAAGATGGAAAGCATATTTATTTGGATGCTTGTCAGGCCTGAATGCCAATCAATTTTAAGCGTATTTTATATTAATATTTTTTAAATGAAACGGAATGCGAGCTAATGAGTCGAGTTAGGGCTAGCTCAAGCTTCACTCACGAGCAATTTATTGAGCTGAACCCAAGCTAGCTCACAAGTTGGCTTGTCTCACTTACTCCTAATCAAGGATCAAAAGAACCTCCATAATACCTATCGACATGAAATTTAATTTAAATGGAAAATAACAGTTATATACATATATTTAATATCCTATCCAAAATAATAAATCAATAAATTCGTATATTTGTTTGGCATAATCAATTTGTTAAGAATATAATGAAAACTAAAAATATAAATTAAAGTTTTATATTGCCATTGAAAGTTTGTGTGATATTACTATCAATACATGTTGTAACAATTTCTTAATTTTTATCGTTGATAATTGTCCAAATATTTAGGTAACTCTAGATAAATAATAAGGTAAAGGATGAGATCATTTGAGGAGAAGTTTATTTTGGCTAGTTTCATGACTTTAATTGAGGAGTTATAGATGAGTTGATCTTCTCTTCTAGCTAAAACATTTTTTTGATAAGTTTGATTTAGGTGACTTTGATAGAACATCTCTTTGGTGACTTTTGGCCATTTGGTTTAAGTGCTTTGTGACTTGTTGCACACAGTTCATAATTGTGAAAAGACTTAATTAAGGCTTCGTTTGGGACGGCTTTTTTATTGCTTTCTAAAACGGAGTTTTAATACAAAAATAAAAAAATTTGTACTAAAACTCCGTTTTAGAAAGCAGTAAAAAAGCCGTCCCAAACGAAGCCTAAGTTGATGTATGTATTTAGATATAAATTTGTTATGAAATTCTATCATCTCTTTGAAGAACAAGAGAATAAAAGCTTACAAAAAAAAAAAAATTTGGACTTGATGACCATGCACATTGATTGTAAACATCCCTCAAAAATTGATGAATATTTGTCTTGAGGTTGATTTCAAAGCTATGCTTGACCGGGAATGAATCTCTATATATATTTGAATTAAGAATTTTTAGAATTAAATTAGGAGCAGTCAAACTCATTTTTTAGCATGCTTTATAAGTCAAACTAAACATATCATTGAAACAAACATATTGACACAAAAAACGATGTGATCCAAATAAGCCCAAATCAAGCACATGAAGCACAATAGAAAATTTCAAGGCATTGATTGGAGAATCAAATAATCTCCAAATATTTCATGTTTAAATCAAATCGAGCATCTCAATGAGACGAATCTAACAAGCCTAAAATAATTTAATTTCAAAATCATTAAGGCACTTTTTTAAACTAACAATATTCCATTAAAGGAAAAAAGATACAATAAAAGACCAACCCTGGGCCACATCAATAAAATTACAATGAAAGAGAAACATAAGCAAATTAAACTGATACATGGATGGGAAACATTAGAAATGTTCGGACTCAAACCAACACCGGATTGCAAGGGTGGGGTCATCCATGGGGGATAACATAATCCAAAATGAGAAGTAGCCAAATCACCAAAACGAGCCACCCAGATTGCCAACCAACCCTGGCTATCAACGGCGCTTGCAGCATAACTGCTTCCTCGCCATCCATTCTGAATCGAACCAAACAAGGCAACCAAAGCAACGAAAACCAGAAAAAACACACAAGAAGAAAATCATATCTTCTTGGATTTTCGTTTATATGATTTTCGTTTACGTTGTGAAATAAACTTATCAAGCGAGCTCATTTCGATATTGGTATCATTCTCCCCACTGGTAATCGACATGTCATTATGCAACCAATCACATTGCCACCTAACCGAATCAGCAATAAGATGGGAAAACAAATTAGCATTTGAGATGACCAAAATCCTCCACAAGGGGCACCTCCACACTGCCTCCCCAACAATAGCCACAACTTGTTCACCAGACTTGCCAACAGTCCAAATCCCATCATTAACATAACAAGGACTCTCATTAATATTCACACAATAATTGATATCCGACACAGCTACAGTGGGAGGATCCACATTAGGGGAAAAAACCCCATCCTCACCACCATACGCCACCAATTCACCATCAACACAATCAGCAAGGAAATTGACAATAGGAGAGGGAACATGAGAAGATCGAACCAACCCGACATTAATAGGGGAATCCAACACAGCAACCGATTCAACCACCATAATAGGAGACCCTCCCAAAGAAGGCAAAACATAAGAAACAATAATATGAGAAACAAGATAATTAGAAGGCACATGCAAACCATGCACAACAGAATCAACACCAACAATACCGGCTAGAGCCGTTAGGACAGATAAGACCAACACATGGAGGCAACGCAGAAGAATCAAGATTAGGGTGAAGAATCCTACAACTAGCCTTCGAATGCCACAAAGATAAGCAGTGCGCACAATACTCAGGAAACTCTTCAACAACCACAGATTGAACATAACCAATGTTATCCAGGTCAATCCAAATTTCGTCAGGGTATTGTTTGAATACATCTAGTTCAACCAAAACATGCAGAACAGACGGACGTGAACCAGTTGAGGTCGCATTATCAATTTTCAAGGGTTTGCAAAATACTGACCCTAAGCCATGAAGAATACATGGGGCAAACAAATGAGGCTGAATGTTAGGGAAGGAAATCCATATGGGGATAACATGCGATTCAATCTCAATATCCAAGGTAGGTGACCATTTTACAATTACATACAATAATTACTCACAAAATAAGACCTATGAGCAAAGACCATACAGTAGTCCAAATCATTAAAGAGTTTACACGTTCTGTTGGTTAAAAACAGTGACAGAAACATCGCCATTTAGCTTAAGCTTGAAAAAGAAATTACTAATGGCATCAAGGGATGGCCTACGGCCAAGGACTTTTCCAACCAGAGCAAATTCGAACGGAGCGACCAAAGACTAGATTTTCGCCTCCAAAATCCATAAAGCTGGCAAACCTCTATGCGAAGAAACCTTAAGTTCGGAAAAGACAACGGAAGAAGGCGAATAACCAAAATGAGCATCCTTAAACGAAAGAGAAGAGGATCCAACCAAAAAACCATGATCCCTAAAACGTGGAGGCGTCATAAAACTAGAAAAAAGAAAACGACTGTGAGAATAGCATAACAACAAGGAGAAGGAACTTCCCTCAGGCACTCGAGGAGAAGCGCCCAGCACGAAATGCGGAGAAGAGGCCACAAGGGGCAACTAGGGCGATGCCCTAGCACACCCCAGAGAGCGAGAGAGAAACATCACGAGGTTGATTTGGTGGAGATCATTATTATCATTCTTGCACTTATATGCTAAAAGAAAGATCTATGATTAAAGAAATCAATACCGTTTATTTGATAGAGTGTTTTAGATTTTAGTTATATTTACAATGTAAGCCACCCTAAAAATATTTATACATAAGCCCAAACTCTCTATATGAAGGGAAACTTGGATCTTCGCTTGAGAATCAAGGGAACTCATAGGCTTTAAGAATTTCATAGCTCCACCACAAGCATCACTACAAGACCACTATTTGATTGTTGTCATTTTACTACAACCCGATTGCCATTATCGGACCATCATTTGATCATCGTTATTGGACCACCACCCAATCATCGCCAATAGCTCATAGACTGACAACTATATTAGACCATCATCTTCAGACCACTATAGCTCGACTATAGTCCTTTAACCACTATAGCATGATTATGATTTTTCGACCACTAACGCTTGACAACAGTGCTATAACCTCCAATGACTATCATCCTTTGACCACTATCATCAAACCATAATTTTTTTATCAGCATCACCCGATTATTATCCTTTAACCACTATCATCCAACATCACTTAACCACTTTTAGCTGACTTTAATCCTCTGACCACTATCACACAAATCTAGTCCTTAGCTAGGCCACTGAATCAAGCCTTTGAGCTCTTTTGAGTTTCGAACAAAGGTCCAAGACCCATTCAAATAGTGAGTGGAGGCAAATTATAGTTTGTTTGTTTTAGAGTGATGTGCATATATAAACAAAATTTGAAACCCACCATCGTACTTGCTCATGTTGATTCCTTTAATCATTAATCATTTTTTAGCATTTAAGTGCTAAAATGATCTCAAAATTATATAGTTTTGGCCTCATTAGAATCATCTTGTCAACATGTTTGATTTGATTATAAGCATGCAAATTTATATATCGTTTGATCATCTAATTAATATCCCAAAATTTCAATTATGCTTATAGTTTTCGATTTAGGTTCATTTGGGCTTGAATTAGATCATTGTATTAAGCTTGTTTTATTGAGGCATTCAATTTTATTTTAACTTTGTTAAAATCTGGGTGTAAATGCTTCTAAATTTAATTCTAGGAGTTTCTACTTCAAATGTGCATTGAGATTCTTACCTCATCAAGTTAATTTTAGATGGCATGTCAAAGATGATGAAAGAGAAAATAGTGAAGTTACCAAAATAAAATTAAATTGAAAATAGTGAAGTTACCAAAATATAAAAATTGGTGCTGAAGGGATAGAAATTTGTTAAGAATTTATGCATTCATTAATATCAAAGCTCCATATCAGTGAATGCTTACAACTTGAGGCAACTTGATGTTTTTGAGTTTTGATACATTGGTTCTCCTGTCCTTCTTAGCTTATGTATGGGTCAAGAGAATTAAGAAATTGCTATACATTTTTATTTTGGTTAGACTAATCTGCTTATTATGAAAATCTTGAATTAGATTCAAGAAGTTGAAGCTTATGACTTTGATAGAAACTTTTACAACTTGGAACTCAAATTGTAACATTAGGAGCATTCACCGTGCAGGTTGCTCGGCTTTTTTACTTGCATGGTTGAATTAGGAGCGAGAGAGAAACATCGCGAGGTTGAATTAGGAGCATCCTTAAACGCATTATCAGTTTGAAGTTTCTTATTTTCCGGCGGCCTATTTATGCCGGTATTATTTCCCGCCAAAAAAAGTTTCCCTACATAGGTTTTACGGGCAGAAATTTTTCCGCCTAAAAACTGCCGGTAAATTCTAAAACCACCGGAAAATGATCAATTCCCGTCAGAAAATTCCTCCGGTATAGATGATTTTTCTGTAGTGCAGGAGCTATATCTCAAACAAGTTATCTATGTTAATTCTAATTCAATCCTTCATATTAAGTTAATGAACTTAACCAAATGACTTATGATGTTAGCCATTCATTAGGAGCATTCACCTGAAAAACTAGTTTACTTGCACGTAATACTTCTTAATTGAGTAAAATCTCTTACTGGAAGAGTTCGTCAAAGAGTACTCGCTTGCAAATCAAAACTTGTCCATGGTTCCACTGCTTAGAGCTTGCTTATTATGAAAGTTCTCACCAAAAATTGTTTTGATTTTATGCAATTCATTCATATTGATTGAACTTTTCAAAGTTTTCAAGATCTCAATAGGAGATAAAATTGAGAACCATTTGAGGCCTCGGGTTACTCTAAAAAAGATGAACACTTTTCTTAAAAATTGTAACATATATTTATTTATTTTTTCAATAGTATAAATTTGATGTGAAATTCTTCTAAGATTAATTATTATGACTCTTACATAACTCTAATTGATGAGTCATCAAAGGAAAGACAATTGTTATTTGTGCCATATTGATATCATTCTCCATCGACCTTAATTTGGCTACCTAAAGCACTTTGTGCTGGGTGCGGTGAACGTGCAGGGTGGGGAAGAGGCAGGCACATTTAAGAGTTACGTGAGATCATGGGGTCACTATGGGAAAGTTTAAAATTTACGATCAATTTGCGGAGACGGAAAAAATTTTCTTTGAAATTGTGGTGGATTTGCGACGAAAATTTCCATTGTTTATTTTGTGATGGATTTGTGACGAATTTGCAACGAAAAATTTGCCGCAAATTTGAGGCAGATGTTTCGTCGCAAATTCAAGATGTATTTTCCGCTGCAAATTCAAAGAAAAAAAAACTATCTAAATTGGCTAGCAGCCAATTCTTTCATTAGCTCGTCGTTCTATTTTGACTGTGCCCACAAGCTCCTTTGATGAATTTAGCATGGGATGTTCCTTCCTCTCGCATCTGAAGTCACACTTCTGCGCCATTGGCAGCCGTCGTGTCTCCACTTATGGCCAATTGCTCGCCTCCTTCAATGACGTTCGCCGCCATCGACGACGTTCCTTCGTTTCATATCCAAAGAAGTTTGTTCTTCTTCGCCGTTCGACTCCTTTGACGTTCCTTCTCTCGAAGACTAGCTTTCTTGGCTTCAACAAAGACCCGCTTGCTCGGCTTTGACGTCGATCAATTTGCTTGGCTCCTTCCACGACGTTCTTCCTCTCGGCTGATCAGAGCTTGCTCATTGAGAAGGTGTCCAAATTTTATTTAAATTTTTAGAGTTATTATTCATTGTGATGGTGTAATAGATGGAGATATTATTAGTATATTCATGTTGGATAGTTGAAATGGAGGAATGCATCGAGCTTATTGTGTGATAGATAAAATCCCCTCAAGCGTAAGAAAAAATTCTTAAAAAATTGTGTTGAGACCTGCAATGCTTTATGGTGTAGAATGTTGGCCATTAAAAGAGAAGCATAATATTAAGTTATGTGTAGAGACGAGGATTAAAGAGAGTCGCCTTAGATGGTTTGGTCATGTAAAACATATTCATGTAGCCTAGCCCACATAGTGGGATAAATGCTTGATGTTGATGTTGTTGTTGCAGATATGAGCATGCTTAGGTGGATGAGTAGCTTTACTCTTAGAGTATACTATTCATGGTGATAGTGTAATGGATGGAGATATTAGGATGTATGTGTTGCAGAGATGAGGATGCTTAGGTAGATGAATGGTTTTACTCTTAGAGTCTACTATTCATGGTGATGATATAATGGACAGATATATTATTAGCAGAATTCACGTTGGATAGTTGAAGTGGATGATTGCATCGTGCATATTGTGTGATAAAAAATAAGAAGATTTGTTATAAAAATTGATTTAGATATAGAAAAGTTCTGATAATTGTGAAACATATAAAGAAACCAGTAAAGAGTCTAAGAGCAATATGCGATACAAAGATCTTTGTTTTTAATGATTTATATAATATATTAGATACTGAGGAGGGCGAAAGATATATATAAGTTAGTCAAACAAAGATATAGGAGTTGTAAGAATTTAGTTCAAAGGAAATGCATGAAGGATGAATATCAAAAAATGATTTTATTAGAAAACGAAATTCAATAAAGGTGAATGAGATATTTTGCTAAATTTTTTAATACTATTTTTAAGACTAAAAAGATATCAAATGAGTGGAGAATGAGTGTGTTGATTCCTAATTTTAAGAATAAAAGTGATGCACAAGATTGTGTGAATTATATAGGAATTAAGTTAATGTGTCATTCTTTAAAATTATGGGAGAGTTATAAAGCATAGGTTGCGGTGTGACATTAATGTTTCTCAAAATCAATTTGGATTCATGTTGGGAAGGTATACTATGGGAGCTATACATTTATTGAGAAGTTAAATTGAGAAATATATAGAGAATAAGGAGGATCTACATATGATATTATTGATTTATATATAGCATATAATATAGTTCGAAGAGAAGTGCTATGGAGAGTTTTAGGAAAGAAAGGGATTAATAATGTTTATATTCAAGTAATTATGGATATATATGTAGGACCTGTTACTTGTGCTCAAACACAAGGTCGTTTGACCAAGTATTTTCCAATTTTAGTTGGATTACATCAAGGTTCAACCTTAAGCCCTTATCTTTTTGCTTTAATCATGGATGTTCTCACTAGATATTTGCAAGAGGTTGCACTTTGGTGTATGCTTTTTGCTGATGATATTTTTCTTGTCGATAAGACTAGAGAGGGAGTTGAAGGTCAACTTGAATTATGGATGTCAACCTTAGAGTCTAAATGTTTTCGTTTGAGTAGATCTTAAACTGAATATATAGAGTATAATTTTAGTAGTAATAAATTCAATGGGGGGATTGTGCCTTTGGGCTATTAAGACATTAATAAGAGTACACGTTTTAGATATCTTGGGTTTATTGTTCAGAGTGATGCTGAAATATATGAGAAAATTATTAGTAGAATTCAAGATGGAAGGTTGAAGTGGAGGAATGCATTGAGCTTGTTGTGTGATAGAGAAGTCTCCCTCAAACTTAAGGAAAAATTCTATAAGATAATGGTGAGGCCTGTAGTACTTCATGGTGTAGATTGTTGGCCATTAAAAGAGAAACATAATATTATCTTAAGTGTTGCTGAGATGAGGATGCTCTGGTGGATAATTGGCTTTACTCTTAGAGACATGATACGAAATTTGCATATATATGAAAAAGTTGGAGTAGCTCTAGTTGAAAATAAGATTTGAGAGAGTTTCCTTAGATGGTTTGGTCACATAAAACAGTGATCTTTCGATGACCAAGTTAGGAAAGTAGATGTATTAGATTTTGCTTATGTTAAGAAAAATAGGGGTAGACCTAAAAAGACTTGTTAGCAAATATTAGAAATGATGACTTTTCTTTATTTGAATTAAATGAGAATTTAATCCTTCATAGGACATAATGGAAAAAAAGAATTCATGTAGTTGACCCCACGTAGTGGGTTAAATGTTTGATGTTGTTGTTATTGTAATGTTCTTCATATGTAAATTTGTGCATTTCTTGATTAATATTTTTACTGTTTATTTTCAATAATATTGTTTTAAAGTGAGAGAAAGAGAATATAGAAAAAAAAAATCTAAAATTTCACTAGTTTACTAGAAAATACAAGACCTAAGCAAATCATGGAAAGGATTCATTCATGGCCTCTGTATCATACTACTCCAACATCTTGCTTTTTTCACCTTTTTAACATTGAAACAAATTTTCAAGTGTATTCTCATAGCTTTGGTCTTCATCTTCATCTCCATCATCTCCCATTTTGTAAAAGGCTAATTTTTGCCAATGCTAATCATGATGAGACCTTTGTCATCTTGGCAACCCCTTTCTCCTTCACCTCTATGTGGTCCTGGAGTTAGGCCTAAAGAAAAACATCTGACTGCTACAATTATTGTTCTTGTGACTCCAAATTACTAAATTTGTTCATAAAATCTTATCTGTCGTAAAATTATACTGTAATATTGTCTTACTTCCAGTATTCAGTAGCTTCTAGTTTCATTAAGATTTTATTTGAGAAGACTTTTTTACAGTTTCTTAAAGCAGCTTTTTAGTTTCCACTAAAAAGATGCTTTAAGAATCATTAAAAAAAGCTTCCCAAACAAAACCTAAATCACTTCACAAAAATCTGAAAAATTAAATCGGTTGCTTTTAGTTTCAAAGTTCAAACTCTTATGAGCTATGGTAGAGGCGCCCCTCATCACAGAAGAAGATTCTGATTTTCTTAAATTCAAAGCATACAAAGAATGAATTCATATGTAAAACAACTATAACATTTTTAATAGGAAAAGACTCATTCTGCTGTGCATAAATAAATGCTCATGAAATCTCTTATCTTATGGATATAAATAAATAGTCATCATATTCATATGAACAATATCATACATATAAGCATCTCCCTTTCTTTAAGCTGGAAAACCAAAAAAAAAAAAAAGATCAACTTCAAATCATCCACTTAGTGTTAATCTCCTTCTTAACACCATAACTTTTAAGAGCTTCAGTTGATAATTTCATCGACTTCAAGCCTAGGCCTTTCCACACTGTATCTTCTTGCTTGCCTGCAAAAAATGAAGCCAAGATAACAAGAAGAGATGAGACACACAGACAAAAATTATGCTGTGCGGACACTAAATATCATTCATAGACCAGTCAAAATGCACCACGTCACCCGTTTACTGTACTGCGGCTTGGTACCGCTGCATCTGGACATAGAGCTGCATCCAGTGTCCGCACAGAATAATTTTTCCACACACAGAGTATGATTTTGTTAATTTCTATGTATGTTTTACCTCTTGATTTCAAGCGAGGTTTGCCAAGTAAATCTTGGTCCTTCATCATACCCCTCACAAACTAACTCTCCATTCTCATCTCTGTAACAAATTACACCACTCTCCTTGTCTTCAAATACCTGCTCGTTGGAAAACTTGATTGATCATATCATACTACAGATCTGAAGCCAAAATATTTTGCTTTAGTGTAAGAAGAAGCTCTCACCTTGTTCAGTTTAGCGAATTTCTTCAAAGAACTTTTTGCAGATTCAAGCTGTAGATGGCCATTTCTAAGCGTTGGAGCTCTGGTTTTTGGCTTGGCTCTGTTGGCCTTCTCTGGAATGCTTCTAGTGAGAAATGAAATTCTGATCGCCATGAAATAATTCTAAGGTCTTTTTTTTGTTAATTTGTTCAGAGAGAGAGAGATAGATATGGTTGAAACAGGGGATGGTATAAATTAGTAAGGAGAAGGTACAGAAATCCTTTTTTAAAATAAATTATTATAATTATTATTATAAAATATCTCTTATCATTTCTTCTTATGTTAAAATTTATATTGATAAGTTTTCATCATAAATATAAGTTTATATGAAAATGAATTTAATATGGAATAAATTTTTGGAGGCAATTATGTAAGGATTTCTTGTTGCTATTTTTTAATAGGTTTATAGCGTCTTTTTCTTTAATTAAAGTCAAGAATTGGCGGATTAGGCTTATATTTTAGTGGTCTTTGTTTCGTGGAAGGCACTATGACTAGATGTGTGGGCTCTGCCTAGGTATTGAATTGATTAACAAAATTTAATAAAAATTTTTATCTTATTATATATCATGATAATTTTTAAAATTTGTATAATTCCATTATAATTTAACCAATTTAAAATAAAATAAATAATTAATTATTTTTCATTAATAATTTATTATTTTCATGATCATCTTTTTATTATTATTATTATTATATATTAATACATAATATTATTTTCATGATTATCTTATTCGTACACTAATGATGATTAGGAATTTATAAAATTTAAATTATTTTTAGTTGTTAATCAAAATATATTTCAATGAATCAACTTTATATCATTTTCATCAAGGGCAAGTCTAGGAAGAGCTCTGAGTATGCAATTATTGGAACTTTTATTTGGTCCGGTGAACGGACATAGAGCTACGTTCGGCCGGCACTGAGATCGCGCCACGTAGCAGGCACAAAATCGCGGACGCGGCCCAGCGAATAGTGGGTATGTCGCACGTGCGTTTTTTAAATCCATGACAACCCGGTATTGCTAGGTATATATTGCTCGGTATTGCTAGGTATTTGTTGATTTTGCTTGACAATAACGAAAAATACCATTATATGAAGACAAATACCGAGCAATACCGAGTAATACTGAGCAATATGAGTTTTTCTAAACTCGGTATTACTCAGTATTGCTCGATATTGGTCTTCACAGAGCAGTATTTCTCGTTATTGCCAAACAATACCTAGCAATATCGAGCAATACCGACCAAATATCGAGTAATACCTAATAATACGCGAACATAGCGTTCCCGGGTTTCGGTCCGGGCCAAGTCGTTGGGCCGCGCAGTAAAGAGTAAGAGCACGTAGCGCAATCTCAGTGGTGACGGCACGTAGAGCTACGTCCGGTCACCGGACCTAATAATTGTTCCAATTATTGGCTCTAAATATTTTTACTCTTAATAGAATGATCAATTTTGCCCCATCGCCCTGAACAAATGTATTTGCTAAAAATTCTATAAAATAAAAATTAATTTCACCCTTAAGAATATATATGCCACGTTTTTATTTTGCTCATCCTTAAAAAGAGACTTAGGCTTCGTTTGTTATGACTTTCTTACTGCTTCTTAAACCGATTTTTAAGTACAAAAATTTTAATTTTGTACTAAAAATTTTGTTAAAGAGTAGTAAAAAAACTTTTCCAAACGAAACCTTGGGACAACTTGTGATACTATTTTTGTTGCTGCTTTCAACAAAATTTTGTATTAAAAATGAGTTTAGAAAATAATAAAAAAAATTATCTAAATGAATTCATATTTCCTCCTTGATTTTTAGATATATAATACTTTGCCATACACTATATTAAAATTTTATATGTCAAAATATTACTTTGGCAATGAGTCTTAAGATTCTCAAATATATTTTAAAATGCTTGTAACATTAATTATGCACTCATTTTAAAAATAAAATTAAAAATTTTTAGACTCATTTTTTTTCAAAATTTTAGTCTTTATATAGTGATTTATTTTTTTCCTATGCCGCATAGAAATTTATTCGATATATAATACTTTTTTATTTTAAAAAAATATGGAAGTTTAGGTGCAGTGTTATTGTCATAGGTAACGGAAGCCTACGAACATTATTTATAACAAGATAATGTTCCCAACGATTAGTTATTTCCAATGGATAGTGATGTTTGCTTATGTAGCAAACTTTTGCATGCGACTAGTAATAATTCCTGATATATCATCGAAAAATCCTCTTGATTGGACATTAATCTCGAAGCAAAAATCAAGTTAGAAATTTTAAAAATTATATCAGAAATCATGTAAACTCCGATTTCAGCAAACTTACAGTTCGAACGTCTCGGAAATATGAACCGAACAATACCAAATTCGACTCAATCCGAGCTCAAATGAGTCCAAATCAAAGACCCGAAGCGCATTTGGAAGATTCAATCCATAATTTGGATTGCCAAAAGTTTCCAAACATTACATGCTTATAGTTGAATCGAGCGGCTCGACGAGGCGAATCCAACGAGCCCAAGATCGTCGAATTCTGATATCATCAAGACATTTAAGTGCTCAATAAACGGTCCAATATCAAGAGATTCGACATCGACCGTCCATTTAAACCACTCCCAATTTATCACTAATTTTCCTCCTATTTACTGGTCATGCCACTCTAAAAAAATTATAAATAAGTCTCTTATTTCTCATAGAAAGGGACCACAAAGGGAAAAGAATGGGCCCAAACAAGAAAAGAAGATGAGGAAGAAGAGGCCAAGCAAATAAGAGAATGAGGAGAAGGAAAAAGAGAAACTTAATTTCTCTTGTCACCAGACTCCTCCTCGACCAACTAACGTCAAACTTCTACCCGACTACCAACTAACGTTGGACTTCTGCTTGACCGCCAACTGATGCGATTTTTCTGCCCGGCCACCAACTAATGCTGGACTTTTGCACAACCTCCAATTGATGTTGGACCTTCGTCGCCCTCTAACAATGGTGATTCTTTCAAGTCCCATCTTGTAACACACATTATATTATGTATATTTGTTACATTAAGCTAAAGCCTTCCTCCAAGGAAGGGCTTCATTTGTACTCGACTGCAGCTAATAGTGGATTCATTCAAACTAGGTCAGGCCCCATGATTTTTCCCCTTCTCAGGATTTTCTACGTAAAAATTTTGGTGTCTCTTATGAATGATGCACCCTCTCTTGTTTATTTGTATGCGTGCTGGATCTTCTTACAAAGTTAACACTTTAAAAGTTATACTTCTCTACCGTCGTGAATATTCCAGAATGCAACAAGTTTATTGCCTTATTCAACTCTGGTAAGTGAAGCGGTTATCAGAAAGTTTTAAGCATCAATAGATTATTTCAAATATTAACATACATTACAAATAAATTGTCCAAAATAAGATAAGGGAATAGATATAATTTCAATCTCAAATCAAATCCGGGGCTATTTGGTATTGGATGTGCACCTGGATTTAAGCAGGATTTAAGGTAAATCTAGCCAATCTAGCCAACAGTTTTTAGATGTCATCTAAATCTGCACCTGTGTTAATCCGAGATTTACAGATTTATGGCATAAATCTAAATCTCATCGAGAGGTGGATTTACGGACTCAGATTTAGCGGAAGAAGCGCATGAAAGGGAGAAATATCATTATATTCGCAGTCTTAGTCTCTTTGATTTGTGGTGTCCTCGCTCAGCCAACCGTTTTACTGCACGGGCTTTGCTTCTTTGGCCGTAGTCCTACAAGCATATGTTCGAAGAAATGGCAAAAGAGGAAATGCAACAGTAACAATGACATGGAGAAGATGAAAAGAAAACCCTACACGGGCTAATTTGTAGGAGAGGAGAAAAAACAACAGTAACTATTAGTATTATTATTAAAATTAATCAAAACTACTTTATTAAATCATTAGCAGAAGAAATAGTTAATTATGAAGTTATTTCAACTATTTAGTTTAGGTACTTTACAACTACTTTATCAACTATTTTAAATCTCTAACTGTAATAAATCCTAAGATCTGTTGTCAAACAGTTTCTTCGGATTTAACAAGATTTAACATTTATCATACCGAATAGTTTTTAAGATTTAACATCATCGAATTTATTAAATCCCACTGAAGTTAAATCCGACCCAATACCAAACAACCCCTTGTATTGGTTCAAATTCTTTGGAGTCTCATAGCAGAAGCTTTGAGTATCAAAATAGAAAGAAAATAAATAAAATGATTATAGGGTGTTTGATTTGTTAATAACCGAATGCGGAATAAAAATAATAGTGTACTTAGAAATATTTGAAGTTGTTTGAATGAGAGTAAAATGAATGAAGGAGATTTTTTGTGGTTTGGCTTGAACTAAATTAATGATGGTTGGCGACTATTGCCAGCGATGATGGTTATAGGTGGGAGCCAGCTGCAGCAGCGAATACCAGAGGTTGACAGGAGATGCCAAGGTAAATTGGTGTGGGTTGCCTGTTAGATCGGCCGGGTTTTACTCGTCACAAAGCGGAGGGTTCCTCGTTACAAAAAAAAGAGGTCAGAAGTGGCGACAGGCAGCAAGTAACGCGACACAGTTTGCTTGCGATAAAACCTTATCCCCCACCATAAACTGCAGCTCTCTCTTTCACTTGTCTACAAACTGTTTCATTATATTCTGAATTTATTGTAAATTTGCACTCAATTGTGCTAGTATTTTATTTGTTTCACTAAGTAACACATTCACTACAATTTTAGAACTATTAGCATCGTAAGAAATTATAGGAGGAGGTGCTCTGCCATATTCTATTTGAAAGGGGTAAGCTAGTGTTATGGAAATCTTTTCATATCTAATTCAGCATAAATTAGGATTTTTTTTTTGTGATAAAACCAACATACAGGGGCTTACGCGTTGATAAAAAAAAGAGTTATAAGTCCTTATAGAATCAATAACCCTCTAAAATACAGCATTTGAAATAAAACTTACGAGCCATTGATTCAAACTATACAAAGCCAAACAAATGAAAAGAAGAGCAAACTACGAAGAGGCCCTCAGTACGAAGCCAACCACGACCAATCTACCAGAAGCCAGGAGAGACAGCTTAGACAAACTCCAAGCAGCAGGAACTTGCAAGAAAAAAACAAAAAAACCAAGCAGTAAGAAGCCAACTAGCAGGAAAGAAACCAAACAAGCAACCCTAAAAAGATACCACCCAACAACCGAATCCCAACTTAACTCCCAGCCAACATCAGACCCAAACAACACAGCAACAATCAACAAAGCCAAACCCCACACCCAAAATACCCAACCGAACAAACAACCCCAACAGACCAAGTACAACAGCCAAAAACCAAGAGAAAGGAAAGAAAAGGCTAACAACAGCTGCGAACAAAACCAAGAAGCTTGCTTTCTTTTATGTTGTCGCCTGCGATGTTTGGCACCCCCAAAGGCCAAAGTATTTAAAACTATATGACCCACCTTCAAATTAAGCATATCCTTGAAATCATCGTCAGGGCCCTCCAAATCCTCCCAACCACCCACACCAGGCAAGGATGACTCATCAAGCCAATCGGAATGATCAAAATAAGGATCCTTCAAAGCCAACCCCAAATGAGCACACAAAGCATCATTAGATAGAATATAAATAGCAACAACAACAAATGGCTTTTTTGCAATCGCATTAGGAGACAAATTCAATCCACAAGATGAATCATTCATCGCCTTCTTGTTAACATCACACCGATTTAACTTCTCGTGAGACAAGCCAAAATCAATTTCATTTGAATCCATAACACAATCCACATCAACAACAACATTAGAAACAAGTGCAACTAACTCATTATGATTATTATGGTTATGGACGTCATTGTTGTGCCCCAAATTTAAATCAACCCTAATCTATGAGATAATATTCTCAACAGCCTTGGTAGAAGACACCTTACCAGTATTAATCTTCAAGTCATCATCAACGCCCTTCATAAATTCACATTACTCAACAATTAGATTAGGCACATGAGACGAGACGTCCAAAAAGATTAACCACACAAATCACATTGTATTATTAAATTTGGTTGTATGATTTTCTATTTTTTGTTGTTTATTTGCGCAATAGCGGAGATATCTGCTTAGTGCTGTTATAAGAAAATTCTGCTAATCATGAAAATTGAACCCATTATAATGGTGAACAATAATAATACTTTACAAAAGATGTTCTAACTTTTGTTTGGCTATCAGTATTGCAAAACCCCTCTAAAGCTGATTTTTTTTAGTGCATTTCGTCCGTACGAACTGGCTTTAGTACGGGACGAACTGAAGAAAATTGTGAAGAAATCTGTCAATTTCGTCTGTACGAACCTGGAAGGGTCGGGGCGATCCGTCTGGACGAAATTTGTCCAGAGAGCAAGTCGTCCGGACGTTATTTAATTTCGCCTGGACGAAATTCTGCCCGAGGGCAAATCGTCCCGGGACGAATTTTGGATCGTCCGGGATGATCAGTGTTGATAAATATCAGATAGAGATATTTTGGATTCATTTGAAGAGAGAGAAAGTGAAGGCAGGAGAGAGAAAGAGAAGGCAGGAGAGGAAAAGCTTGGTTTTGGAGCCCGCGGAGCGCTTTTCGTCCGACGACGCAGTTAGAAGATTTGTATGTCTCGCAGTAAGGACTCTGAATCCTATTTCTGTTTTTGAAGATTTTGTGTTTTGGTATTTTTCTGCTCAGTTTTGTGTTTCCGTTATCAAATTTCTTGTATATCTTTGAAATGACGAAAGTTTTACCGCGCAACTTTTGATATGTTTCTGATATGATATGTCTGAACGTTTTGAGTATTTTCTGTAAAGTTTCTACCGATTAGTTTGAGTTCTGTGCTATTTTTATCGAATAAAAAATTATCAAGATGTTAAAAATGTTGCTTCAGTATGATTAAAGTCTTATAATGTTGTTGTGGATATTCTGTGGTAATTTGATAAATTTTTGGATCTGTGATTTCTGTGTAAATTCCGTATACTGCCATTATGCCGCTGACGAGTTTTCTGACGACATCCGATTTTCTGATTTGAATGTTTTGATGTGTGCATGTTATCATAAGAGAGTTATAAGGGGCCGGAATCCTATGTGATTCCGTTGTCTGGGTCCGGGAACTCTGAAATGAGCTCTGAAATCTGAAAATAAGTTATGTTCCGAAAATTCTGTATATCTATTCTGTTCTGGTGCTATGAGCACAAGGGAGACATAAGGGGAAGTTCTGGTGCTATGAGCACAAGGGAGACATAAGAGAAAGTTCTGGTGCTATGAGCACAAGGGAGACATAAGGGGAAGTTCTAAAATCTGAAAGGAAGTTCTGTTCCGAATTCTACGTATATCTGTTCTGTTCTGGTGCCACAAGCACAAAGGGAGACATAAGGGGCCAGAATCCGTATAGATTCTGTAAGGGTCTGGGAATCTGGAATCTGAAATCTGATATGCGATATGTGATATGAAATCTGATGTTTGATATCTGATAATCTGTTCTGTGACGTATCTGATCTGTTTTCTGAATTATCTGAGATGAATGTGATTTTATCTGATTTGAAATATTTTTCTGTACGATTTTGTTCGTTCTGTACGATTTCTGTTTACTCCGTACGATTCTGTCTGTGCTGTGAAATCTGACTCATGAATTCTGTTTTTCTGTATCAGTGATTTGATTTATGTTTGATCAAGTATTTGTATTCTGATGACTATATAATTTCTACATGATTATCTGATTTCTGTACGGCAATTTGAATAACTGCTTCTGGTGAATTATCTGATCTGTTTTGTGAATTATCTGATATATGATTTCTGATTTCTGTATGATTCAGTTTATTCTGTATAATTCTGTTGGTTCTGTACGATTCCGTTTATTCTGTGTTTGTTCTGTACGATTTCATTGGTTCTGTGAAATCTGACTTGAATATTCTGCTATTCGAAATAAATTCAGTTCTTCTGTATCAGCTGTTTGATTCTAATCAAGTATCTGTATATACGATTTCTGTGTTTATCTGAATTCTGTACGGATTTATGAGTTTCCTGTCATTGCACGATTTCATTGATTTGTCATACTGTACCTGTTACTGAACACAGATACTGATATGGATATTGAAACTGCATCTATTCGTTGATACTACCGATACTGATACCGATACTGATACTGATAATTGTACTAATCTTATAGCACGTGATACACTGAATGCTGACCGATATGTGTGATACATGTGATGCACTGACCATATGATATAGAATGTGATGTTTACTGTATTGATTGTTTTATGTGATTTTATACCGTTTGATATTATTAATCAGAAGTGATTTCTTTATTGATCTGACTGATTCTATGGATATGGTTGAGTGATGTTTATCGTATTTGATTTGACGGATTTACTAGTACGGACTTAATTATTGTGCAGATTTATTGTTACTGTACGGATTTGTTGTTACTACATGATTTCACCGTTATAGCATGATCGTTTGTCGTCATTGGATTGTTACTGATATTGATACATACACTGCTACTACTGATTCACTGAACTGACTTTATGCACATGATATATTGAACAAGTGACATGTGACTCATTGAACATGTAATACCAATTACTGGATTGCATATGATTTATTAAGCAAGTGATAAAGAACTGGAATTTGTAAGTGTATGTTGGTATGCTGTGATACGATTCTACTACATTGATTCGACTAATGTTATAGACTGATGTGATAGATAAGACGATTATTAAAAAGATTTGATGCACGAACTGATTTCTGATTTATTGAGCTTTATGGATATTCTACTGTTCACTGATTCTCTTATTGATGATTTTGGGATTCTATTGTTCAAGCATTGATTTCTGTTTCTGTACTGATTTCCGTATCTGCATAGATTCACTGATCATGTGCAACTGACTGTTATGGATTTGATTTGACCATTTGACATGCATATTATTTTTGTGTCAAGCTTTGATTTCAGTTGTAGGCTTTGGTGACCTACTGGGCTATTTAAGCTCATTATATGTGGTTAATGATTTCAGGTGCAGAGCCTCCTGCGTAAAGCTTCTTTCAGACGCTAGTATAGGCTTTCGTAGTTTATATTCTAGCTTTGTTTTGTAGCCCGAGTGGTTATTGTACATGTTCTTTTGGACGCTCCTTTTGACTGTATATATGAATGTCGAAATGTGAATTATAGTATTTTGATGTATCTGCTTTCTTTAATGCAATTATCATTTCTGGATGTCTGTATTGATATGAGCGGAAAAAAAAAGGAAAGGGGAAAGAAAGTAAGACTGTCAGACGAATCCTTTCACTATTGATGTCTGGGACGTCACAAGTATATGGGTAATAAGAACTATTATGACATAGTTTCATGCCAAATCACCAACATAATTCAATTCAGAATGTGTTCATGTAAATTAGGTCACAATCGAAGGCCATTACACAAGTTATACATGTGTAAATTATACAAATCCGAGGCAAATATAGTGGCCATCGAAGAAAGTGAAAGACAAAGAGCGAAGCGTTGCAGCACTTCCGAATCCAGCACCTTCATGTCAGTGGTTAACGAGAGAGAGAGGAGTAGAGGGAGACCAAACAGAAATAGAGAAAAAGAAATATTTCATTCACACTTTGAACAGGATACATGAAATATTTATAACATATGAGATACAAGAATTGCTATAACGGCTGGATGACGTGGAGCCCACATATGCAAGAAGGTACGGTTCTTGATATCTTATAGGCCCCCACAAACTGATGAAGACGGAGCGGCAATTAGTTTGTTGCATAAAAAATTTGAACCTACGTATAGGTAGTGGCTTGGTGAAAATGTCTGCGAGTTTGTTGTTAGTACATATGTGATGAACCGACAGTTGTTTGGATCGAATGCAATCTCGGATAAAGTGACAGTCCACGTCAATGTGTTTGGTTCTGGCATGGTAAACCGGATTATTGGCAAGTGCGATTGCGGACGTATTGTCACAGTAAATAGATGTAGGAGTTAGTTGAGGAATGTAAAAGTCCTCAACAATACGGCGTAGCCAAATAACTTAAGAAGCTTCAGTTGCCAAGGTTCGGTATTCTGCTTCTATGGATGATCGAGCCACGATGGTTTACTTTTTAACTTGCCAGGAAATCAAATATTTACCTAGGAAGTTATAGTATCCCAAATTTGATTTTTGGTCTTGGGCATTGTTGGCCCAGTCGGCATCAATGAAGCCTTGTAGTGTGAGATGGTCTCAGTACAGAGGGATGCTATTGTCGGTTGTACCTTGAATGTAGCGAAGAAGTCTTTTGAGGGCGTTGAAATTACTGTTGAGGGGGGCGTGCATGTGCTGACTTAGTTGATAGACCGCAAACTGAATGTTAGGGTGCGTTAAAGTGAGATATTGAAGTGATTCGATCAGGTGGCGGTAGAGTTGAGGGTTGGAGAAATCTATATTGCAACTGGTTGAATCATCAGTTTTGTAGGAGATGGGGGTAGAGACCGATTTTGAGTTTTGCATGCCAGCACGTTCCAAAATACGTTTAGCATATTGTTGTTGATGAAGTAGTACGCCATATGTTGTGTAGATGGTTTGAATGTTGAGGAAGTGAGCTAGAGAGACGAGGTGGCACATTTGGAAGCGTTCTTGGAGGTTGGGTAGTAGTCGTTTGATCTCCGTGGGAGACTTGCCAGTGAGTAGGATGTCATCGACGAAGATTAAGATGTAAAGATGATTTGAACCCGATTTATATATGAGAAGATATGGTCCAGCATTGCTAATAGTAAAATCAAAAGTTTGAAGGTGATTAGATAGAGTTGCGTACCATTCATGTGGAGACTTCTTGAGGCCGTATAGGGCTTTCTTCAATTTGCAGACGTAGGTCAGATGCAGTGAGTCTTGAAAGCCTGGTGGTTGATGCATATACACGGTGTCAGATAAGTTGTCGTGTAAGAAGACGTTGGAGACGTCTAGTTGATGAATATCCCAGTTGGAATGTAGCGCAATGAGAATGAGGACGCAGACGGTGGTGATCTTTGTGACGGGACTAAAGGTCTCCATGTAATCAATTTTGTGTACTTGATTGAAGCCTTTTGCGATGAGCCGAACTTTGTATCGGGCGACAGTGCCGTCGGATTTGAGTTTGGTTGTATATGTCCATTTGCATCCAAGTACATTTTGATTGGGATGGGGTGGAACAAGATCCCATGTTCCTTGCATTTGTAATGCCAGAAATTCTTGAGACATAGTGGATCGTCAGTGTTCGCTTTTAAAGGCTTTATTGTATGTAATGGGTTCGGTATGGTGAATGATATGGGATAGATTGAAGATTTGTTTTGGTTTGGAGTGGCCGGTCTTGGATCGAGTAAGCATGGGGTGTGTAGTGGGTTGTGATTTGTGAGCGTTGGTGGGGGAAGCAGAATTAGAATGGGATGGAATGGAGTGGTTTTAAGGGAGATATATTTGGCAGATTGAGATTTTTGGAGATAGGTATTGAAGAATGAGAAGAAACAGGTTTGGTTGAGAGTGATAAGTTGATATAATTGCTAATGTTATTGCTGAGGGAGGTGGGTAACCTTTTTGTTGGAACAAGAAGTAAAGGAGGGATTATGGGTGACGAGCTGGTGGATGGGTTGTTTTGGGTTGATAATTGAGTGAAGGGGAATATTTCTTCATTAAAGACCATGTGGCAAGATGTGTAAATCTTGTTGGTTGTAGGATCGAAGCATCGATATCCTTTTTGGACCCGTGTATAACCGATAAAAGCGCACGGGTGAGACAGAGGAGAGAATTTGTGGGTGGAGTAAGGTTTGAGCCACATGTAGCAAAGACAACAAAAGACTTTGAGGTTGCTGTACGTGGCTGGTTTTGTGTATAAAATTTCATAAGGTGATTTGTTGAAAGTATTTGGAGATGGTAAATGATTGATTAAATATATAACGGTCAGAAGAGTATCGACCCAAAGATATGACGGAAGGGATGCTTCAATGAGTAATGTACGTGTGGTCTCGATCATGTGGCGATGTTTGCATTCGGCCACGCCGTTTTGAGATGGTTAGTAGGGACAGGTATATTGATGAAGAATGCTGCGAGCGGTTAAATGCGTTTTGAATTTATTGTTGATGAATTCTCTGCTGCCGTCTATACGTAGTGTGTGAATATGAGTCTGAAATTGTCTTTCAATCATTTTTTGAAATTCAAGAAATTTGTTAAAAACTTTGGATTTTTGGATAAGATGATACACCCATGTAAATTTTGAAAAAGCATCTATGAAACTAACATAGTAACGATATCCATTGTTTGAAACAGATGAGGAGGGACCCCAGACGTCAGAGTGAATCAATTTGAAAGGAAATGTACTATTACTTTGTGACTTTTTAAATGGTAGTTGATGGCTTTTAACCATTCTACATGAGTTACAAGTTGAAGTAAGAGAGGAAGTACAAATGTTTGAAAAATGGTTTGCAAGGTAGGAAAGCGTGGCCGACGAGGGATGCCCTAGGCATCAATGCCAGAGATCGGGAACGGGAACGTGTTGAATGGAGAGAAGGGTGAAGTGAGAAGTTGCAGTGGTCTTGTGCGGTAGAACATTGAGAGGATAGAGTCCGTTAATACACGGACCCGTGAGAAGAGTTCGGCTGGTCTTCGGATCCTTAATTTCGTAGCCATAGGAGGAAAATGTGATAATGCAGTTGTTGTGAGTAGTGAGTTTGTGAACGGATACAAGATTGAAGGAAATATTTGGCACAAGATTTAAATCAGTTAGTTGAAGGCTACCTTGAGGTGTGGGTAAGAGACCTTTAACAGTGGTATGAATGGTGTGTTGTTGGCCGTTGCCAAGAATGACTTGGTTGGAATCGGTGTATGGGTGGGATGTTTGGAAGTGCGTCGGATCTGAGGTAATATGAAAGGAAGCTCCGCTATCAAGGTACCATTCGGTGGGGGAGGAGGCAATGGCGAAGTGAAGAGAGCTATGGATGGTTGTTCACTGTTGTATTGATCGTTGTGACGATGCCGGCATTTGACCGCAGAGTGTCCTTCTTGCCATGAATTTGGCATGTGACAGGCAATCTTGATTATTTTTCACCTCTAGTGTTGTTCGATGGGGTTCGGTTGTTGTAGGAATTTGACCCCACGGGAAGAGTTGGATCGGTCACGACCATGGCCCCATGTAGCCATAATTGCGATGGTTTTTCTAGAAATTTGAAGGGACTATAGCTCACGGGTGGTCTCATGTGCGAGGTTGAGCTCTTCACTGCAATGAAGAGTATAAAGATCGTCCAAGCTCGGCGGTTCGAGATTGGTACGAATCACAGTTTTAAAAGCTTGATAGGAGGGAGGTAGTCCGTCCAGTGTGTAGTGGATAATGTCTTCGACGACGATGGGTGCGTCGGCGACAGCAAGAGAGTCTACTTTAGTTTTGATGTCAAGAAGATATTTTGACATCATTTTATCCTTCATAGTGAGGTAGTAAAGTTCGTGTTTGAGTTGGATGATGCTTGAGCGGGTGCTGGATTGAAGTCGGCGATCAAGAATGGTCCATATTTTGTTGTAGTGTTCAACGGAGAGGATGTAGGGAAGGATCGTCGATGATATGACGGAATATAAGGCAGCGGCAAGACTCTGATTGAGCAAGAGCTAGTTGATATAGTTGGGATTGGGGATGGACTGACCAGTCGTCATGGTGGAGGTTCTTGGGGGGGAGGGGGAGATCCGTCCAAGAAGCCTTGATACCTGTTTGCCCAAAAGAGCTTAAGAACCTGAGATTGCCAAAGAGTGAATGACGGAACCAATAGGAGAGAGAGGGGAACGTTATTGCTCTGATACCATGTCAGAGGTTAACGAGAGAGATGAGTAGAAGGAGACCGAACAAAAACAGAGAAAAAGAAATATTTCATTCACACTTTGCACAGGAGACATGAAATATTTATAACATATGAGATACAAGAATTGCCATAATGGCTGGATGACGTGGAGCCCACGTATGCAAGAAGGTACGTTTCTTGATATCTTACACTTCAGACAAATTAGAGACAGAGTTGAGCACATCGGCGCTTCAAACTTGGCGCCTAGGCGCTTCAAGATGGGCTAGCAATATTTTTACTCATTTTTTCATTAAGAGTTACATCCATTGATAGTTGCAGTTGGGGGCGGATCAACATTTTGGGCCTTGACGGCACAGCCCTTACTAGCCCAAGTCCACCCATCAATTACAAATCAGCTTATTTCAAGTTACATTAATATACGCTTAGTATATATAAGATTAATTATACATAAATTTAATTTCTAAAACAAAGTAATCCCTCAGCCTCACTGTGGGAATTTATTTCTTTTTGGCAATCACGTGAGCTCTCTCTTTTTTATTATGTTGCAATAAGTTAATCAAGTAATAAAAATTTTTAATAAATTTTAGAATGCAAATTAATTAATTAATTAATATTAACTTTATAATTTTGTATTATTTATATTTATCTTTTACTAAATGTAAACAATTATATCAAATAAATTTAATATATAATTAATTTATGATAAATTAGAATATTAAATTAAACTAATTTAAATTTAATCACTAAAATTATAGTTCAAGCATTAAGACTCTATTTAATTCATTCAAACAAAATAATGTGAATTATAAAAGTAATTTATTTCAACTCAATTCATTAACATAATCACATGAGAAAAATATTAATTTCTAAATAAATAATAAGATAGAGAGTGATATATCTATGTTTTTTTAATAGGATTAACTATAATTTTGAATGTATTTTTTAATAATTTTTTATTAAAATTTTATCTCAAGATCTATGATTACATTAGGGAAAAATATTATTTGAAGAGTTATTTAATGCTTAGTATTAATTTGTGCCCCTATTAAAAAAAAATTCTTAGGGCCACCTTTGATTTTAGTCTATTTTCTCTTTGTTTGTTCGAAGAGAATGATGCAAGGGTACTAAAGAGACAAGAAAAGAGCTAGCAAGAGAGAAGATATCTATGTAGTCTGTACTATTCCTCTCAAATTTTCATAGTGATTTTTTTAGTATGGTGTGGCTCCATGACTTTTTCTCAATTTCAAGTTTTTCAATGTTAAATCCCAGTGTACTTTTTTTCCACTGACATTTTCTCTTTCTTGTTTTATTTCGTTGTGTGATTTACTTCCCCAACAGTAACGACTGGAGGAGGCCAGCCAGCAAGTTTTTGACAATCATAATAAGCATGCTAACCAATGAGCTAGAGCAAACAAAATGAAGAATTATATATATATATATATATATATATTTGAGACATTTAGGTCAATTAAGAAAGACTCACACACACTTCGCATACACAACACTGAAATCCAAAACCTCATAGTTGATAGCTTTATAAAATGCTTCATTTCAGCGAATAAAGTTGTGTCACGGCACTTGTCGTCATTCTGAGTATTCCTCCATGAAAATTATGGCCTTGCTGCTTGCATTAATATTTCTTCAAAAAATTTTCAAGTGATTGCGTGCACAACTCTGTCTTAAAATATAGAATACTAGAGCTGCACTAATGACTCAATAATAACTTATTAAGTACCTAATAAATCCAATTCAACTCGAATATCTTTTACACCATCAATTTCAGATCTCTATTTATCTAACCCTTTAAATTGAACATACCCTTAGGATCCAGCAAGTGGTTGTCGGGGCAGGTGGCATTATAACTCACAAATAGAAATATGTTAATCAAAATCTTCATACTAAAAGGTTGGATTTTTCGCACCAGTTAAAAATCTCTTTTTGCATCGGTTTTAACCGGTGCTTTTTGCACCGGTTTTAACTGATGCAAATAACACCGGTTTGGCACCATTCTGGAGCTTTGCACCAGTTATAACCGCTGCTAAAGTATGCATATACACCCCAGCGATCCTTGAACCGTTGCAGAATGTCATTGCAGCGTGTTGCAATTACAGCAGATATGTAGCGGTTTTAGAATCGCTGCAAGAAAAATAGTAGCGATTAAAACCGCTAAGATAGGGTAAAAATTGTGCTACGGTAGCCCCATTTTTTGGTAGTATAACAACTATTGCTATGAACTTTTTAACTTTGAAGTAAATATTATGTGAAACTTGCTTTAAGAAGCAATAAGAAAGTCATTTCAAACGAAACCTAACTTACGAATAATATTTATGGATTGTGAATATTTTTATTGACGAGGGAGAGGAAAATTATTAAAGGCAATTATTTTGCGAGAAGTTATAGATAATGAATATTTGCATTCCCACATGCACGCTAAAATTCTTCCAAGTTAACGTACGTCCAAGACAAACAAAAACAAAAATAAAAACTAGCTGTTTGGCCCGCGGCCACATGTGTGATGTCCGTCTTTGGAATGCCCTTGCTTACTAACAATTATTATGTCCTCCGACCGGACGTAGAGGAACCTCTGGTCGGAAGCTAAATCGCGTCAAAAAATGAGAAATACCAAGTAAATACCGAGCAATACCAAACAATAACGAGGAATATCATCACGTGAAGACCCAATACCGAGTTATACCAAGCAATACCGAGCTATACGAAAGTTGTACCGAGTTTTTCCTAGAAAAAATACGGTACAACTCGGTATAGCTCGGTATAAGTCGGTATTGGTCTTCACAGAACGGTATTCCTCATTATTATCAAATAATACCTAGCAATACTGAGCAAATACCAAGTTTTTTTACGGGATTTTGCCTCCGACCGGACATTCCTCTACGTCCTTATACCGGACCTAATAAAAGTTCCTTGCTTACACGTGCGATGGATAGGCGAGGCTACACGCTGGTAATTGCTTAAACAAAAGTTTAATATGTATTAGGGACTGTAAATTGTAAAAGTAAGAGTTAGAGAGAGAGAGAGTAAAGGCCTAAAAGGGTTACTTATAGTGAGTGTCTTTATCAGCATGCTAAATGCAACCTTTTATCACAATAAATGTGCTAAAGTTTGCTCCCAACGCTCGTTTTAGTCCCTTTTAACTCTTTTATTTATATCAAAGCCTCAAAGGCTTAGCTGCTTATTTAGCTTTGTACAACCACTAGACCTTTTGATTTTCATAATTTTTTAAATTATTCTGCCTTAAAGTTGAATTTTTTATAACAAATTTACATTTGCTTTTTAGAAGTGGACAAAAAATGTTATTATGTAATTTTAATTTGTAATTAATTTAAAATTTTAAATTATATGGTGATTGGTGATATTAAAATATAAATTTTAATTATTTGATATTTGCATGAATCATTCATCTAGCATTTATTGTATATATACATTAGGGGTGTTGAGAACTAGGAGATTTGCGACGGTAAATTGAGTAAATTTTTCGTCTTAGTAATGCATATATATCCAACATTCAAACAAAAAGAGAGAAGTAAAACACTGAATCTTTTTTGCGTGGAAAGCCCAAAGAGGGAAAACCACGGGGCCTCGCTCAGGTGAAAAGATTCCACTAAATTTGAGTGAATTACAAATATTAACCCGTCCCTTGACTTAGGAGCGGTCAAATTACAGTAGTTTGGAGAATTAGGCGAAGGTCTGTCGACTGTCGGATGAAAGTCTGATGGCTCTAGATTGCTAGGTGGAAGTTCGGAGGCTGTCGGCGGTGATCCAACGAAGGTCGGGCTGATGTCAGGAGGTGATTGGCAGCCGGGTGGAAGTCTGGTGATGGTCGGTGGTCCGACGATAGTCGGGCTAAAGTCTGACGAAGTTCAGCGGCCAGGTGATCGTCCGACGATGGTCAGGGTGAAGTCCGGGGGCGGTCGGCTACCAGGCTGTGGTCCGACGGTGGTCGAGCTGAAGTCCAATGGCGGTCAGTGGCCTGGTAGTGGTCAGACGGTGGTCGGGCTGAAGTCCGATGGCGGTCGGTAGCCAGGTGGTGGTGCTGGAGCTCTGAAGCTTCAGAGCTCTATCCAATATCTAGCAAAAGGTCCCCTTCATGTAGGAAGTGGGGGTCTATTTATAGATTTCTTGAGTGGCGTAGCTTGTAAATAAGTGAAAGATCAAGGGTAAATTAGGAGTTATTCGGATGGATAGCCGATCTTGATTCCCACGATCATGCACGATTAAATGGACCTTTGACTATTTTAATGATATCAGAATTTGATGATCTTTGACTTGTTGGACTCATCTCGTCGAGCTCGATTTGACTGTAAGCATTTCACGATTGGAGACCATTTGGTAACCCAAATTTTTGTTTGATCCTTTCAAAAGTGCTTCGAGTATTTGATTTGGACTCATTTGGGCTCGGATTGGGTCGATTTTAGTGTCGTTGAGTTCGTGTTTCCGAGATGCTCTGTTTGACGTAAGTTTGCAAGAATCAGAGTTCGGATGGTCTTAATTTTAATTTTTGAAGCTTCCAACTTGATTTTGCCTCAAGATTTGTGCCTGATCAAGATAATTTTTTGATGATGTATCAAGGGGTAAAATAATTTTCAATAAAAAAAAATGTAAACTATCTGTAATGAATAGCCGTTTGATATTTCAGCAATAATAAAATTTTAACTATTCGATAAAAGACTAATATAATACTCCTAATCCTAAAATAACTTAATATCATAATATTAATATGTTTTTCAATAATATAATGCATGACTAATTTTATACTATCATTTTATTTAACAAATACTATTTTATGTATAGTAGATAATAATCATTTTTCATGTATTATTAATGTTGCACAATCTCTCTTCTTGCTAAAAATATTTTTGAGATTCATTTTGTTATCATTTTTTTACAGAGTGAGTGCTCGAATTTAACCTATGTTTTTAATAGTTTTTTTTTTTCTTTCTTTATAAAAGTGAGGGCAATGCCGAGCTTTCATTGATATAGTAGAATTTCTTAGCAATTTGTGCAAAATAGAAAGGAGCTATGAATGGTTACAAAAAAAAAGGGTGGGTTCAAGTTAACCGACCAACTACATTCATGAGATCAAATTATGTTATAGTTGACCTCTAAGGTGGCATTTATAATCTATAACATCTATTCAAAAGCATGATTGCTTAGGGGTGTAAACGAGTCGAGTCGAGTCGAGTCGAGTATTTGTCTTATCAAACCTGGCTTGTTTAATCCTTACTGAGCTCGAGCTCGACTCGTTTAGGAAATATCAAGCTCGAGCTCGACTCCAAAGCTCGAGCTCGTTTGAAAAGCTCGAGCTCGTTTGAAAAATTGTAGCTGCAGATAGGTTTTTTTATAAAATAAACTTTCAAATATTATAAAAAATAATATTATAATAATATATATATAATAAAGCTCGAGCTCGAGTAGCTTGATAAGCTTTCGAGTCGAGTCAGGTTGAGCTCGAACTTGAGCTCATTTATCATACAAGCTCGATTGTAGGTTCGAGCTCGAGCTCGAAGCTCGATAAGCTCGGCTCGCGAGCTCGTTAACTAGTCAAGTTCGAGCCGGCTCGGCTCACTTACACCCCTATGATTGCTATCCGAAATATTTTGAAAGCAGTAGTGAAGAGAAGCAGCATAAAAAGATGCCAAACTTAATTGAAGTTGTTGAAGCAAAAACAATATCATACATAAGAAGAATAAGACTTCGTTTGACGCAGCTTTTTAATTGCTTTCAAAAGTAAATTTTTAGTTAAAAATTTTTTTCAATTAAAATTTTTTTTTACTAAAAAATACTTTAGAAAACAATAAAAAAAATTATCATATGCATAGCTTCACGTAAAAATAGAAAAAAGTACTCAAAGTTAGGGTTGTAGCAACAGTGAAGTGAGGCAGTACGACAATAGAAAAAGAAATTAAGTGCAATTAAGATCGTTCATCTCACGCAGCTTATGTTAATTCGTTGATTGAGAGTTTTGACTAACAAATAAAAAAACTTAGGATTTTAATCTTATATATATATATAATATTTGTATGATTTTATCCGAATTAGTATTGGATGTGTTTTTCATCCCGAGAAGGGTATGATTCAGTGCTGTCAAATCAATGAATGACTGAAATGGAATCAAATTGTGTTGTATTTTATAATTATATACCGAAATTCAATTCCATGAACATGAAATCAAATTGAACCGGATTGGACGAATCGGTTCACTTTAAATTTAAATTTTTATTTTTTCAAAAAAAAAATCTGCCATCATATATTTATATATTCGATATATGAATAATAAATAAGAAATAATTACTCTCTATAAATCAAAGTATTTTACTTCATTTAAAATATATAAGCGGCAAAATCACACAGCGATGTTTCTTTCTAGGATTTCTGAGCGCGCTTTTCGCCTCTCGTCCTATCTTCTTCCCTAACCCTCCGTTTTCTCTCGATTTTGGCCGTAATGGATGCAAATCGCTTAAGGGATCATGGTTTCCAGGATGGTAAGCCTAAATCTAGATCTTTTCGGGATGCTTTGACCGGTGAAGCTCCTCTTTCGGAGTTTCCGCCTTTGCGGGTTGTGTATCATCAGGGTATGCATGCTTTACTTATTTCGGATGAGGAACTCCATGCTCTTGATGTACTTTTTGAGTATGCTCTTGTAGAGAAATTTTCGGGCTGTCGTCCGCCTTTGGATGTTATTCGGAAATTTTTTTCAATCTTAAGCTTGGCGGTGCTTTTTCTATTACTGTTTAGGGTTTAGAAAAATATTTTGATTAAGCTTGTAAATGAACTAGATTACTGTAGGTTTTTTTCTCATTGATCTTATTTCATATCCAACTGTTTATGAAACATTTTAAATGGACTCCTCATTTTGATGTTTGTGTATAATCGCCCATTGTTACAATATGGGTTTCTTTTCCTAATCTTCGTCCGCATTTCTTTTCCCCTCGCATCCTTCACGGGTTGGGATCAATGTTTGGATGGCCCTTGCGGATCGATAATGCCACGATGAATGGTACTCGCCCCTTTGTTGCTCGTATTTTAGTTGAATTGGATGTTACCAAACGTTATGATAAACAAGTCTGGCTTGGTTCGAAAGCTGTCGGTTATACTCAAGCGATTGAAATGGAGGAATTTCCCTCTTATTGTTTTCATTGTAAATCCCTGGGTCATGTGAGGGATTGTTGCCCGATCTTATTTCCTAATAATGATGTTGCTCCTCCTAATCGAATGAATGATGATCCTGTTATCCCTGTTACTGCCTCTGAGGAGGCTCCTATGGCGGATGTGGGGGTGAATTTGAATGCTATTGATTCTTGTGAAGTGCCTGATAATGTAGTGCCTGATGATTTTTCTCCTTTGGTTAATGGTTTGGCTTGTCAGGCCATTGGGCATGGGGAGGTTGGTTTTCATGAGGGTGATTTTTTGGTAGAGATGGTTGAGAAGGTTGACATAACAAGGGCTTGTGTTAATGTTGAGGCTGGATGTGAGGTGAATGATGTTTCTGCTGGTGATTATGTCGTTTTAGATGCTGGTGATGCTTTGGTGGTGCCTGATAATAATTTGGTGGTGGCAGCTTTTCAGGTTGATGAGGCTCAACCTGAGTTAAACACTTTTCATGCCTTGGGTGTTAAGGCTTCAGGTAATTATTGCTCGCGTGTGAGCCTTACTGAGGAATGTGGAGGTGTGAATAACGTTGTTTCTCCTGTTTCTAATGTTGTTGTGGAATCTGCTCATAATATTGGTAGAAGTGTTATGGTTGGAGGTGGTGTTAATGCTGGGAATGAATTGCTGGTCAGTTCTAACTCTTTTATTAATGTGCATGTGAATTTGATTGACACCCAAGCATTGGTGTATCATGTCGGTGATAATTCAGGGATGGATGTTAGGACTCATCTTGATTGGTTGCATTGTACGTCTGAATTTAAATCCGATTCTGATTCCTCATCGAATTATTGTGGAGGTTCTGATCCTAGTCATGATTTTAAACTGGTTTGTGATAGACCTGTTCTCTCTGTCGCTTATCGTGGGAGGGGCAAGAGAGGAAGATAATCCCTTTACTCCTGTGATTGTTCTCTATTGCTTTATCTGGCTGGTTTTTTGGACTTTTGACCATTTATGTGGGTCAACGGATTTTTGGGCTATGATGTGGCTGGCTCGTTTCCTCGTCGTCATAGCTGGTGGCAACCTGTGGTGATGTTTTCATACTTGATTGGATCGATTGGAGCGCTTTCTTCGTCATATTGGATGGTCCGTGCGTGGCTTCGGGGAAGCTCGGAGCCTCGGCCGTTTACTGAGCCCTCGTTTGGATTTCACTTTGTACTTTCTATTGTTTTTTTGGATTTTTGGCTTTTGCTTTTTTATCTTGTGTACTTCTTTTTGGTTCAATATAATGCTATTTTTGGTTTTTAAAAAAAAGGAAATATGTTCGAAACTTTTTTTTTTTTGACTAAATCACCTCTTTTTGTATACAACGGCTTTTATTAAAGTTTGTAGTGAGCAAAAAAAAAAAAAGGCAAAATCAGTTTTTTTTTTAATAGAATGGACAAAATAAGAACGAGATGCATATAATATTTTCAGTGAAATAGAATATATATATATTCAGCAAATATATTTATTGAGATGTCAGATAATTAAAATACACATTCTATATAATAAATTTGGTAAAAATTTTAAATCTCAATTAAATAGAATAGAAAACAATTGATTTGAAAATGGGAATATAATTTTCTGATTTTTTTATGAGCATTTTGAGTCAAATAAGAAAAATTCACACACACATCATATATCTAAATTTTGGATCAAAAATCTCTTAATTGATAATCAAAATCTCCAACCAACACATCTAAACCGAGCTGATTGATTCTAAATTTTTTTGTCCAAATCTATTTGGAATGACCCTCTCCTACCCGATTAATTATTCTATGCAGACACTGAATGCCATTTGGAGACTAACCAAAATGTGCTGCATCACTCCTTGCTTGGTACCGCGGCTCGGTACTGATCGGTACCTCTCGGTAGATACTGCTAACGTGATGCATTCTAATTGATCTCCGAATAGCATTCTGCATCTGATCTCCGCACAGAATAATTTCTCTTCCTCCGCGGCCCTTAGTTTCTTCTCTTCACTGCTGACAATGCATGCGGCCCCATCAGGGTTGTGCAAAAGCAAAAGAAACAAGGCGACATCTTCCCACAAGGATCACAGTACTGCTGGAGTTTGAGTGCAGAATCTAATTGCTTTTGCTTTACAAAGGTCAGCCTCCATACACTTTGACATGCATCAATGTGTCAATTTTCTAATCTCTCTCTCTCTCTCTCTCTCTCTGTATCTATTATATTTATTCGTTTTCTAAATTTATATATTTAGCTGTAAGATAAACGCTCTGTATTTCATACAGTTAACAGTGCAAAGAACCACATCTGCCATCTGCCATACTATCTTGGTACTTCTTGGATGATTTCAGCAAATTTACGGTTGAATTGAACCAAATGATATAAAAAAAACTCCGATCTAAATCCAAATGAGTTCTAATTAAGCACTTAAAATATTGTTTGAAATATTGAACCGGGCCAGTCTGATTGGGTTTTAAATTTGAGTTTAGAGTGCCAGCCTTCCAGGATTTCCAGTGTAAACCGCAAGCCTCTTCACCTCGGTTGCGCAAATACACGAAGCATACATAAAATAAAAAGAACAAAGTAGAAGGGAAAGAAGTATTTTAGGAGGGAAAAGACTCTTTATTTCTCTTTTATTTTTGATTCCGCTGTTCATTGTCAGCGGGTACTCACATGCCTTGCAGCCCCAGCGCCTAAAGCTAACTTCTCCCCTAGCTCTGCCTCTCTCTCTCTCTCTTCCCCCCGAGCTCTCAACTTTGCTTTGGGCGTTGGATCTTCACTTCTATATTGCTTTTTTCTAAACCCCCACAAGCGCACATTCACATTTCCCCACCGTTCTCTGTCAACGCAAACAAAAAGAGCTCCTCACGAAGTTTCCTCCCCAAGTCCCCCTGCACTGTTCTTCTTCTCTCCGCCATTACAAAAGGAGAAAGAAGCCATCTTTGATTACCCTGCGTCCTGCTTCCCTCGGTGAACACGCCTCTCAAGAAGGTCATTTCCATTTCTTATTAGTTATTTGCTTCTCCTTTCTTCTTTCGTGTAGTTTATTTGGCCACTTGATAGTGCTTCGCAGGTGGGGTTATGTCTAATGTTTTGCGTTTCAGTGGTTTGAGTTACTTTCGGTGGTAATTTGTGATTCTATAATCTGGTTAGAGACGATTAAAAATAAACAAAGTAATTTTTCTGTTCGGTCCTTTTCCTCCTTTGATGCTTGGAAATATAACTACTTGTTTACACTTCTGTCTCAAAGATGGAACTTTTCATCCATTTTTGTCAGATGAAGATTTATTTCGTTTAATTTGCGCCTTTTTATTTCAATTTTTCATTTGAAGAGTTACAATTCGCCTCTTTTGCACGGCGCTCAAGCTTTAATGCTTTCCTTGCCTTCAGTTTTTAGAGATGACTTGCTGCTCCTATTATATTTCTATGTTTATCTGAAGTGCTTGTTTTCCATGTTGTATTTGTCTCTTTCTCTCTGAAGATCTAAAGTTGGCTTCCTAGTTTTATGTGGTCGTTCTTGTTTGCTACTTTTTTTTCTTTTACATCAATACCATATAGAAGTTTTTCGCTTTAGATCACGATTCACGAAGGAAGTTTGAGTGAAGTTTCATGCAGTAACTGTTTCAATAGGGAGAAAAGTTGTGCTTTTAGGCATCATAAGCAATTTGTTGTGAACAACAATGAAATTGTCCACTCTTGATCATATTAAGATCTTGCTGCATCATTCTCTAGATGGAGAAGAACGTGAACCTAACTGAAGGAAAGACAAGAAAAAGAAAAGCATCAGATGAAGCTCAAAATTTTCCCCATCTTGCCTTGGATGAACTAAACGAAGACCTTCTTGAGAAGATACTTTCATGTCTCCCAGCTTCAAGTTTCTTCCGTCTTCGTTCAGTTTGCAAAAGATGGAGCTCAGTTTCCGCCTCTACAACGTTTCGGATTGCCTGCTCGCAGATTCCTTTCAGAGATCCCTGGTTCCTCATGGTTGATCAGGATCTTGACCACTCTATCATCTTAGACATCAGTGAAAGAAATTGGAAGAATCTCAATAAGCCAAGGTGCGTCAACCAAAGCAACAAAGCTAGTTGGATTGCTGTTGCTTCCTCTGGCGGTTTGGTTTGCTTTCGCAGCTCCACAGGGGAATTCATGGCATGCAATCCACTCACTGGCGCATGCCGAGAAGTCCCCCCTGCTCACGAGACACAACCTCTCCTTGCAATTGCCATGAGCTCATCTCACAAGAATTCATCTTCATACAGAATTGTGCTTGTTGCAGGAGAACTCCCCAACATATGCTACAGAGTTTTTGACTCCGAGAAAAACAAGTGGGAGGGTGAGGTATCGTTATATAGGAAGGCTGAAAGTTCACCAGAAACCGAGTTGGCAGGTGGTGATACAGTATACTTCCTCAACAAATCTGGTGACGTTGTAGCCACAAACATGCAAAGGAACCCATCTAGGCAATTCTTGGCTGTTATGAGTATCAAAGATGGCGAGGAGATTGCCTATTTTCTTAGCCAATCGGGCTCGGTTGTAGCTTGCAACATCACTAGGAGGACCTTCCATGAGTACCCCAGGCTGCTACCTGTCTGCTATGAGTACTCCATTGATGTTGTTATTTGCAATAAGGAAATGGCGGTGGTGGTGCTGTCGGAGTTCTTTGAGACAGCCAGTCTCCGGTTATGGAGATTCTCAGAGGTGGAGAGAACATGGAAACAGGTTGCTGCAATGCCTCCGGCGATGTCGCATGAACTATATGGGAAGAAAGCTGACATCAACTGTGTTGGCTGTGGGAATATGATCTTTGTATGTATAAACTCTAATGATTTCAGCAGATATGTGATCTATAATGTGGTGACTAACGAATGGTTAGAGCTGCCTAAATGTATTGTGGATGGGAAGGCTAAGGATTTCATGTCTGTCTTCTCTTTTGAGCCAAGGCTGGAGGCTTCTGTATGAGTAAGAAATTGTTTTCATTTATTTATTTGAGAAGTAATGCTTGTTTTCCAGTTCATGATTTCTGTGTGCTTTGGATCATTTTATGATCTCTTCCTATGCAGTCTTTAAGAGCATAGAAAGAGCCTAATGAGTATAATATCTTTAGAAGCTTTAGATGGTTTAAAACACACTCTAGCAAAAGAGAGCACTTGCTTTGGAGCCATGAGGCAGCAAGGATTCCACTAGGAAGATGTAGCAATTTAAAAGTCATAAGCAGAATCTATATTTGAATTTGTCTGCAAGTGGGGGCTTCTTAGTTGAGGGGTGACTGGATTCCATTAAAAAGTTGTTCTTAAGCATTCATTTGATAATGCTGTAATATTGTTCTATTGAATTATAGAAAATAACATCATGGTTATTCTCAGAAGCATCCGCATAAGCGGATGAGCATTAATAGAAGCTGATAAACTCGGTTGTTATGGAAGCTTGCTTCTAGATGGATGAATATCTATTTATCAGTATATTTGGCCTAATTTGACGGTAGGTTTGGGACAACTTTCTTATTGTTTTAAATTTCAGATCATAATTATAATTTCTTATTGGCTATTGCATTTTCTTTGCTTTCAGTGTTAGGAAATTGCTTTTATAGCAGCTTTTAAAAAAGTTTCTTTGTCAATAATAATTTTATAATTGTCTTTTCAAAAAATTGCAACCGTTCCAAACAAATCCTAGTCTTTAAACTTCAATGTTTCACTTGTTCTTTATTTGCAATCATTAGTTTTCATAATGGCCTGTATCTAGTGGATTTGAAAGATTGCAGCAATCAGAGGATGTGGTGAATTTAGGAGCTGAGCTGAAGTCGCTATAAGCTTGATTAATTAATCGAGCTCGAGCTTTATTCTACGAGTTTGAGCCGACTCATGAATGGGCTTGTTTATTTTGAAAGAGAAAATATGTTTTATGATTCAAGCAATTATTATGATAAGATGGTAAAAATATAGAGAAATTAGAAGAAAAATAATGAAGAATCACTCAATATAAGAAAATCAAATATAATTTATAAATATTATTATTACTTTATATTTAAATATTTTTATTTCTTTGTATTTAAATCCTTGAATACTAATCCCTCAATGTAAGAAAGTGATACAGTGTAAAAGTAATATTTTGGAGTTGCATGGAAGAATGTAAAATAAATGTAAGATTTTTTTTTTTTTTTGATTTGATTTGAAGTAAAGTGAATGCAATGTAAAGTGCAAAAAGGTTGTGGCCAGGGTGGCTTGCGAAGAGCGAAGGGGGCAATGGTTGTCAGTGGTGGTTGTGATGGCCGTTAGTGGTGGCGGTGGCGGATATGGGTAGTAGCCGAAGGTGGAGGAGGTGGTTGGCGGAGGTGGTAATGGCGATGCGTTTGGAGTGTATTTGGAAATCGTCCAAATCGGAGGAATTCTAAATACACCCCAACATAACTACTTGGGTTATTCCAAACACACTCCTTTTAAACCAAAATTTTACTTTGCTTCAAACCAAACACTGAAATTCTCAAAATCCCTGCATTTGGATTACTTTACACTCTAAATGCAACAAACCAAACAGCTCATTAAGTGAATTTTATATTCATATTTTCTAAACGAGTTGACTCACAAGCCAATGAGTCAAGTCAGAGCTAGTTCAAACTTGGCTAGTTAGCTCATCAAGCTCGACTCACTAGCTATTTATCGAGTTGGGTTCGAGCTAGCTCATGAGTCAGCTTAACTCACACTGCTAGGTGAGTTGATAAATTAAAATTTAATTCTATAAATAGAAATATGTTTATAATAATATTTATCCTTCAACAATAAAGTCAGAACATCCAAAAATTGGTCATATCAATATAATTTATCTATTAATAGATTGAAATTTAAATATTGTTATAATTTCTCAAAGTGATATAAACCATTAACAAATCAAATAAATGAATTTAAAATCTTAATAACCTTCATAAGATATTAGAAGCATTGGTTTAAAAAAACTCTCCATTTAATGATGAAAATTAATAATAATAAAATTATAAAAATATCATTGCTACGAGCCGAAACATTCGGGGCGGTAGAGAGATTGAGTTTAATGTTCTTGCTTTGTAAGAAGATCAAACACATATATATAGAGAGAATACAAAGCATCTATTTTTCCTTATTTCTTGTTGCACTTTATATTTTTTGGAGAGAAAGGAATGATAAAAGATTTGCGGGTAATATTAAATGTGATGCAACTGTAGGCCGGCTTGCTCTTCTTGCTAAAATTACCTTATGGAAATCTTATCATGATATTAAGAATCTGATTCTATGAGATTCTTTGTTGGGAGGCATTTGGGTTGGCATTGGTCAAATGTTTTTTTCAAGAGTTTGATTATTTTTCTAAGCAATTTGCTTAGGTTTTTATTCATGATCGATGTTTTGTTTGCTCTACTGAACTCTCCTGTAGCTAAGAAATTTTATGACTCTCTGTAATCTGGGAAAAATTATTGTGTCCTCCCACCTGACGTAGAGATACGACCTCCCACCACTAAAAAACTCGGTTTTTGCTCGGTATTGCTAACTATTATTTGATAATAACGAAGAATATCATCATGTGAAGACCAATACCTAGTTATATCGAGCAATACCGAGCAATATAAAAAAATACCTAGTTTTTCCTGGATATTGAGACTGAATCGTCAGTTATCCCCATCTGGATTTCCTTCCCTAACCTTCAGCCTTTTTTGTTTACCCCGCGAAGACCAAAGATCTTGAGCGACCGATCCGGCAGAACAACTCAAAAGATAAAGAAGTATCGTGAATTTCTTCATGCTCGTTCCAAGTTCGAAGTACCATTTGTACAAATAAGAATCCCCTCCCTTACATGATTTCTTCTTCATATAGATAGATATAGGATCTATGGGGCAATTACTTAGAAGTACATTTTGTGTAACAGCCCTTCCTATCTGATAGAAAAGGATCCCGTGTATTCTTCATGGATTAGGCTTGATTTTTGGCAAACCCTTAAAAACAGATAATGCTACCTCCATTGGTTCACGTCTGTCTGTTGCGCACGTTTTAGTTGAACTAGATGTGTCCAAACAGTACCCAGACAAAATTTGGATAGGTACGGATAGCATTGGGTATGTTCAATCTATTATTTTTGAAGAATTTTTTCAATATTGTGCGCACTGTTTAGCTTTGGGGCATTCGATGATTCTTCACCCTATTGCCTCCTCCTAATTCGTTGGCGGATGGTCGCCATGTTGGTACTGATTCTGTTGTGAATGGTTTACCTGAGCCCTCTAATGGCCCTGTTATTATTTCAGTGGCTCTGACAGGTATTATTGGTGCTAATTCTGTTGTGAATAGATTACCCGAGCCCTCTAATGTCCCTGATATTGTCTCTCCTGTTACTATTTCTCTTATTTTTCCTTCTTTGGGAGGTTCTCCTCTTGTGGTCACTGAATCGGGTGCTATCCTGGATTGTGTGGATTCCCCTAGATCTTCTTTGGTTCCTGCTCCAGTTGTTAATGTCCCTACTGATTGTGTGGATGATGAATTGGTGGTATATGGTGGTGTGGATGGGGTTGTTTCCCCTAATTTGGTTCCTCCCATTGTATCTGTGTCGGGTATCAACTGTTGTGTGAATTTTAATGAAAGTCATAGTCATGTGGAGGATGGGGCTCTGACTGTTGGCAAGTATGGTGAACAAGCTATGGTTTTTGATGGAGAGGCAGGTGAGGAGGTGGCACTTGTTGAGGTACCTATTTTGGTTATCTCAATTGCTAATTTGATTGCTCATTCGGTTAGATGACAATGTGATTGGTTGCAGGAAGACATGTCGATTGACAGTCTCGCTTGATAAGTTCATTTCGCAATGTAGACGTAAATCCAAGAAGATATGATTTTCTCTTTATCTGGTTTTCGTTGCTTTGGTTTCCTTGTATGATTCTTTTAATTTCGGCATGGACTATGAGGAAGCAGCTCTGCTGCTAGCGCCGTTGATGGCCAGGGTTGGTTGGCAACCTAGGTGGCTCGTTTTGCTGATTTGGCTGCTTCTCGATTTCGATTTTGTTGTCTCCTATGGATGGCCCCACCTTGACAATCCGGTGTTGGTCTGAGTCCGCACATTTATATGCTCCCCATCCAATTATCAGTTTACATTGCTTCTTATCTTTTACTTTGTATTTGATTGATGTGGCCCTGTGAGTGGTCTTTTATTGTATATTTTCCCTTTAATGAAATTTGGTTTGTTAAAAAAAAATAAAAAAAGTGGATGATCAAGAATATATGAAATTTGACTGCTACATATTCTTATGGTTATATTGCTTAAGCATGCATGTCATTCTATTTTATGCATTGATTGCAATTATATATATTTATTGATAGTTGGACTATGTATTCATTATGTGATTTTTTTCATATTGTCAAGAAAAGGTGAGAGGTAGGTGGAGTCTGTTTCTGTTATTCATTTTGTAATCATGATGTATTGTATTGTTGATAGATTATTCCAGTTGAATATCATGATCATTATATATGTTAATTTGGGTTGAATGAAGATGTAAACATTTGATGAATATAAATACAATTATGTTTTTCGCTATTTGTAATTTTTTGATGAAATTAATAAGCTCTAGTTAATGCTTAAAAGGAAAAAGGGAAAAAAGTGCAATTCTTCTAATTTAGGTCTTAGGGCGATATACCTCTTACCTCCTTTGTCATACAACGATCACTCTGACCTCCATGGCTCATCAATTACAGTTTGTCCTATAATGACTTCTGAAAAAAAAAATTATTTGATTCGATTAAAATTTGTTCTATTGCAATATACTCACCTTAAAAAAAATATTGTCTCCGACATTTTCTTAAGGATTCAGATACAAAATCAATATAAATCAAATTTGTATGATTAAAAGAAACGCAAAATTAGATAGATATCTTCTTGAGAGGAGAAAAATAATTCTCATTTTTTATGTTTATAAATACAAAACAAATTTGCTTGAGACAGAATATCATCAAGTACTTTGAACTCTAGCTTATTTCGCTGATTAACTTAAAAAACAGCTTAAATTCTGCTTGTTTAAATTAGAGCTATCTATCAAACAGAAGGCAATCATAATTAGAGCCAGTTATTTTACATAAACATTTTTAGGATGATTGACCTTCTGTAAAACCACACCAATTAGACAAAACTATAAGTCCTTTATATCAAAGCGAATAATATCTCGATAGCAAAAGTTTAAACTATTACAACAATTTTTTTATAACAACCCCAAACTAATTATAAACGCTAACATAATATCATAGTAAAAATTTCTAAAAACCGAAAAGAAAAACACAATTATAAGAAAACTATTTTAAACAGATCTTAAGGGCCTGTTTTGTTAGCATGATTTAGGCCGGATTTGAGGCGGATTTGAGTGAAATCCAGCCAAACAGCCTTAAATGCAAAACCAAATCTCACATTAAATGAAAGTCGCCATAGACAGAAAATTTCACCTTTTCGTGCTAAATCCCGGACTTTCGAAATCCTTTTTTTTATGGATTTACTAAACCCATCAGTTCAAGAGGAAGATTTACTCCTTAAATTCGTTATATAGTCAAACAGTCATGCTGGATTTAACATATTTTATCATAAATGTTACCAATCAATTTTCAGGATTTAAGCTTCTCAGGATTTTCGAAATCTTGATTTAAATGATTTATGAAATCGTACTTAAATCAAATCATGGGTGCTACCAAACAGCGCCTAAATGTCATGATGGGACTATCTATTGTACCTTCTTTTTTACCAAGGAAATATATCAATATATTAAACAATTTTGAAATTACCATTAAATAAGATGGCATTACTCTTGCTAGAGATGGGCACCACTTTTTTAGGGTTTCACGATCCGACAAGCATCGACAAGTATTATTATGCATCCCTGTTTGTTAAATCAATTAAAATATTTTTTTATAAAAATTGAATTATGGTGTGAAACATTTAGGCTTCATTTTGGAAGGTTTTTTTATTATTTTTTAAAATATTTTTTTAGTATAAATGTTTTCAGAATAAAAAAATTTTGTATTATAAAGTTGTTTTAGACTGTCCCAAATGGAGGCTTCATTTGGAACGAATTTCTTAATACCTTCAAAAGCAATTTTTTAGCATAAAAATTATTGATTTGAAATTATTTTTAAATTCAAATCAGCTTTATTTTGGAAAACTTTGATGTCCAACTAATGTATTAGTTAAGGACCTTATTTTTTATCTCTAAATAATTGGTTTGATTGGGGATTTGATTGAGGATTATATTAGGAAGTTTTTTTTTTTTTCTTATTTTGTTTACCTCAAATATATAAATAGGGAGGTTTGAGTGATGTTGTATGTAAGAGAGTCAAATTGTAATTCTATTCGTTTCTCCAATATAGCTAAATCATCATTTCATACCCGTAGAAGTAGACATTTTCGTCGAACCATGTAAATCATTGTGTTCTGTGTTGTTTGTTATGTGATTTCGTATTTATTATTTTTTTGTATTTATTGCACACTAAAAATTTTTAATTTTTAAAATATTTATATTAAAAAACTGTTCTAAAAAATTTCTAATTCAAAAAATTATATGTCACAATTTGTACTCTTCAATCCTCCTAACATAAGTTGATTGACACTAATTAAGTTTGATACATCATAAAAAATTTTGCTAATTGGACACAAATATTGTTGCAATGTGTTGGAACTTCCATAGTCAAATTCAAAATCATATAAAATTTAATTTCAGTAAACTTATAGTCAAATAACTTGAAGAGATGAATCCAACAACATTAAAAATGAGTGGATTCGAGCTAAAATGAGCCTAAATCAAACCCTTCGATTGCAATTGAAAACTTTGAAGCTTTAATTGAACCATCAAATAATTTCTAAATATGACATGCTTATAATCAAAATGAGCATTATGATCAGACGAACAACACGTCCACTATCACTCGATTCTGGAGCTTATAAGGCACTTAAATACGAATAAAAATTCTATGAAAAGAGAATTCAATATAGATTGATCGGTGCAGTATTTTAGAAATTTGGTTGGATTTATGAAAATGTCACTCTCAAAATATTATAAATTAACCACAACTATTCACCTAAAGGGGATCTAGAGCTTAGAACTTAGAGCTAAACTTAGAGTTGGAGTAGGAATAGTATTTAAGGAAAGAATACACACTTAAACTAAGGCTTTGTTTGGCACGGCTTTCTTTCTGCTTTTGAAAGCAGCTTTCTAGTATAAAATTTTTAATTTTATTCTAGAAAGCTGCTTTCAGAAGCAAAAAGAAAGCCGTTGTTGACCTCGTTTTTCTCCCGATTTGCCATCGGACGCGTTTGATTGAATTGATCGAGCCTCGTCGAGCCTGATTCGATTCGAATCAACATTAATTTTAGTTTGATTTTATTTTGTATTATTTTATTGAATTAATTTTGGTCAAGTCGAGACGAGCTCGAGTTGACTCTGATCGAACCAAACCTGACTCGATTTTGAACTTGATTTCAGCTCCTTGGGTGTAGCTAATCCTAATCAAAATTTGATTGAATTTCTAAGTCAATTTGAATCCCACGGTCGGATCAGGAGTTTGATCGGACGGCTCTGATCCCCCTTCTCTTCCTTTTGGTGCCCTAACTGAGGCCGAAGCCTCGCTCTCACCCCCGTGCTCCCTCTCTCGATTTCACGTGGCCGCTCCCCTTTACTCTTTTTTCTCTCCTTCAGCCGCCCTCTCTTTCGGATTGGCGGAAGTCTAGAGGCCCTGACCAAGCTCCTCCAGCTTTTCTCTGGTTCGTGAGATACCCGACGCCGAACCACCTTCGGCTCTCCTCTGTTCGCACAAGCAGGGGGAGACCGAAGCCCCTCGATGCCGTCCAGCCTTCGGAACCGAGCCCGACGCCATCCTGCCCTACCTCCAGCTCCTTCTCTTGGCTTCTCTTGGTTCGCAGAGACCAAGAGGCGGAAGCCCCTCTCTCGTTCGTCCGACCTTGGGTATGCGAAACCACCTCCATCTCTCTTCTCTTTCTTTCGTCGTTGCTGTTCACACGGACCAGACCCGACGACGAGCCCCCTTGCTCTGCGGATTCGCACGCCTAGGACCGAACCCGATGAATCGGCCCCACCTCCCCTATCCGACGACGAGCCCCCGACGCCTCCTCTACTTCATTCTCTAAGGCAGGTATATCTCCCTCTCTTTCACCTTCTTCTTCCTCTCCTTCTCTCCTTGATATTTTTCTTTATCTTAACTGCATTTGCTTCTTTTCATTTTAACCTTAAGGCTTTGAGGATGATTTGGTGGATGACAAGTTATATTTGTGCAAAATCCATGTTTAATGTATACATCTTGACATCAGTGGCTATCTTGTTCCAATGGAGGTTTTCATTTGTATGTTAGATTTAATAATGGCTTGTGACAATCATGCTGTGAGTAAGGTTAATTTCGTCACAATGCGTTGATTCAGATTTCTCTCTAATGTGCTGATTTATCTTGTTTTCTTGGAATGGACGATTAATATATGAAATCTACATTTTGCTTTATGTCATGTGGTTTTGAGTCTTACAAAGTCACAAGAAGTTGTGTTGGTCCTTTGTCAAAATATGAATAGGAGATATTTGTACTAATGCTTGTTAAGATGTGATATAAATTTTCTCTTAGATACTTTATCTTAAAAGGGTATACTTCATTTGCTCTCTTCTGAACTTGAAACCTATGGAGGAAAATTGTGATCTTGCGGGTATATATATGTACCTTGTAGCTTCAAATTGATATTGACTCATTTGAAAGAGGCTTTTGGATTGAAACTCGTTTATATCACTTGACTTGTTAAGGAGAATAGTCATTATCAACCCTTTCTAAAGTTTTCATGCGCAATCTTCAAACGACCCAAAAGAATGGAATGGCCTTACATTGTTATAAATAAAATATTGTAGATTTCTTGCTTCGTCTTCTCGTTGTGATTTTGTATCATGTTGCTACAAGATGAATTTTTGTTAAAAATAAAGGGGGCTGATATTGCACTTCTTCCTTTCAATTTTAAACGATAATTGGATGCATTTGACTTCAAAAAGTTTAGAAGGGAGAATATTCTTAGTGAAGTATTTCTTATAGTTCAAGGGCTGTTTGAGCTTTTGATTCATAGATATGAATTTTCTGTTTAAAAGAGCTTTATAGGAAAGATTTTTGTAGATGTATTGCTTTGCCTTGGGAAAGTTTTCTTTGGGAATGAACTTCTTGTTTAAAGAATGGTTTTTGGCATGAAAGTAAATGTGTGAGTCTAAGTTTGAAAGAGCCTTTCATATATTTGTTGGCACAAGCATGGGAGATTTATTTTAAGTTAGAAAAGTTTCAATGGTGGTCGCATGTTAAAAATGCTTTGAAATGGAAAGCTTTATAGATTGGCTTTATGTTGAAAGTTTCATAAGTCGTCTTTGGAATAAAAAAATTTAGAAGTTGTTTTATATTGAGAATATTTATGTGTCGTCTCATGTTGGAAAACTCTCTTTTCTTGTTTACATTTAGTTCAAATTGAATTGGAATGAGACGATGAGTTTCTTTGATGCTTTCTTGAATTTGCTTGAGCTTTATGTGAAAAGCATATTAACAATCACATTGAACATCTTTGGAATTCTGGAGGGGAAGTGGGCATCAAATCCTACCTCTTGTGATTGCATTTATGGTGAGAATATTGAATCCCAGGCTTTTATTTAAACTAGATATTTTGTGACTTGGTGTGAAGAAGCTTTTGGTAGAAGCATTGTTGGATGTAAACTGTTGGCAGAATGTTATGGGTTTTAGCACAAAAGCAAGTGTATAGCTTTGAGTTAAAAGATTTCCTGAATATTTGATGACATACAATGTGGTGGATTAGAAGTTGGTTGGGAAGCAAGCATGTGTCTTACAAATTTAAGTTTAAAAAAGTGGTGTTGACTTTGGATTCTTTGTAAGTAATGGTTTTACACTTGATGATCGAAGGTGAAAAAAAAAAACTTGTTAGAGAATCTTTCTTAATGTATATTCATATCTCTTTTGTTTGATACTTGCGAGTGAATCTTATTCTCTCCAAAAAAGAAGAAGTAGAAAAATGCTGGGAGACTTTCTTCTGTAAATTCATGTTGTATCAGATATCTTTATGCATTGTTTTATATAAGACAACAAAGTGGAGGATATTTAGAATAATTCATCTACTTGGGAGAACACCTTACTACTCGAATTATGCATATTGCACTATGTCAATCTTTGCCCCTTTTATAATCTTTATATGCTATCTTTTAAAACTTTTGTTAAAAAGAGTTGATATTTATTTTGACATATGTGATGCATAATTTCTTGCACTGAATTAAATGACATTAAAAATGTGTTTGAGGTGAGTTTTCTCTTTGACGAATTTTCTACAATCTTCATTGGTTTTATAGTTTCTTTGCATACTAATGAAATGATAAGGGCTAATATCAATTACATGCAACTTTTTTTTTACATATGTGAACGATCTTATGTTGGAAAGTCTTATGAGTTTCTTTTTTATTAGAGAGCTTTATGAAGTATTTCTTTTTGTTTTGGTTGAAAGGTTTCATGATTTTCCTCGTCGCAAGCTTAAGAATTTGCTTTTGTTGGAAGAAGTCTTGATTTGTTTATGTTTAAAGAATTTAGCATTGGCTTTAGATTTGTTTTGTATTAGAGGGTTTTATGCGGCGAGTTTCGTAAATGCTTTACAATGAAGGGTTTTATAAAACTCTCTTGTTGGAAAGTTTTGTGGCCACACCCCACTCCAAATGTCATAGAGGTACTTGATTATTGGTATTTTTCTGTAGAGTTTTGTGTCAAAAGATTTTCATAGATGTTTTGTGTAGAATTTTGCGTAGTATTTCATTTAGAGGTTTTTCATGAGTTATTTTAGAACTTCTAGCTTTATGATTAGCTTTGTGTGGTAGACCTGTTGGTATTTTTTTTTTTAGAACGAGGTGGTATTTCATAGGGAAACTATCTTTCTTCTTACTTGCACTTGTTTTCTAAGTGGTTTTGGGATTAGTGGGTAGTAAGATCATGTTTTGGGTTTTAAGTGGGAGGTTTATTTTGGGGGTTTGTTTCTCTTTGTTATTTGGGGGTTTGTTTCTCTTTGTCGTTTGGAGTTTTGTTTAGGGGGTAGGTTTAGTTGTTCGAGTTAAGTCTCATTCAAGTGCCTTGTTTGGAATGTGGGGACATTAAAAGGCATTGAAAATACATTCTTCCTTATTTGTATCACATCGAATTAGGGAGAAGATTATTTTAGAGACACACTTGACTTCAAAGAAGTGTGTCCAACAACAATAATGCCGACATTCCCTTTATGTTTGATTTCCATTATTTTCTTTCTACCGTGTTTAGTCGTTCTTTCTTTTTACTTCTCGCCTTCCTACTGTTTTGTTACTCATTACTGTATTTCCATGCCTAAATCCTGAAACTCATTGACATACGTATAGGAGCCCTAAGGGTTAGAAAACAAAATCTATTTTAATCCTACAACTTTAGTGACACTTAAGGATAAAAATTAAGGACCGAGTCTCAGAAAACATAGACTTAGGGTGCATGTTCCTTATAGGATAGAGACATTAAAATAAAAACTTAGTGACACGCTTTCCTTGGTTTAATTTTTCTTAATCCGCTAATAATCAACCAACCATCTAATCAGTGTTTACTATATATGTATATTTTATAAAATGCAATTCTTAAATTTTCTGTCAGTTTTACTTTTTTTCTTTACTTACGTGCATTTCTTTTCTGAATGGCATCTACGCTCATATATATTTCTTTGTTATCTTATCTTGCGATGTACATTGGATCCTGATGGCTGAGAATTAAAGAGAAGCATGTGCTATGAGCTATTAAGTGGCAGCGCCACATACAGTCAGGTATAATTTCTGCAACTTGTGAAATAAAATTTTTTTTTAATTATATATATCGGAACTGTTTCACATCACACACTGCTTGTTAATAGGTATTCTAGTATGTTTAGGTAGCCAGCCTTAGGTTAGTTCACTGACGAAGCTTTGGCCCTATAGGTCAAAGCTTGCCTCCCTTCTGTGAGCCCTAGAGACCATTAGGGTCATTTAGGCCTGTAGAGTAGGCCACCTACTTGTGCCATTGGGCATCGTTGTTTTCCCACATGAAGTGAGCATCGCTAGGATTTTGGCCTTTTCCAGTTTTGGGTACGATACCCCCTTTTTTTTCTGTGAGCCTTAGAGACCATTAGGGTCATTTAGGCCTGTAGAGTAGGCCACCTATTTATGCCGTTGGGCATCGTTGTTTTTCCACACGAAGTGGGCATGACTATGATGATTTTCTGTGCGGGTACCTTGCCTGGAGGGTACCCTTAGGGTGTGTTTATTTATTTTTATGTACTCTGGATGTCATGCATGCATTTGTCTTTATACACCTTATTTCACATTGTATTTCACTTACATACATGCATTACATCAGTAGACTTAAGGATATTTCGTATCTATTTCATGCATCATATATGGTGTTAGGTACATCCTTTTGCATATTGTAGAGTCTCTGATTGAAATCTTTTAAACTACAAATCCTTGATTTCTTAGGATAGAGCCTTCCTATCTTGTATACATATAGGACGTTTGATTGTGTTTAGGATGTTAGCTGGCAGCTCACTCCAGGCAAGCATAAGCCCAGGTTGTTCACCCCTCGATGTCTCTTTCATCTGTGTTTTGAGTCTGTCTTTTCTCTTATGATAATAATCCGATCTCTGATCTTTTAAACTCAAAATCTTAATTATATCTTTATTCATTTAAAAGAGTCTAATCATCACTAAGGATAAAGAGAAGAGTTTGTTTTCTTTTGGATAGAATTTAGGAACTTTCTCTATGCATCAAATCAAGAAGTGAATAATACGACACCCTTAATCGAGAGTTTTTCTAGGTTGATGCCTAGAATGTAATTAACTACGGGGGCTTGCGCCCGTAGGAGATCGATCCCCACAATCAAATAAACCCCATTCGAGCTGATGTATCGAATGGGGGAAATCTCGTGAACTTTTGGGTTATAGATATTATTATCCATCAAGGTTGGTAGGTGAAAGCCACTATCCTCCATGGCTAATCATATCTATAACTCCATCTGCTCTTCCATCGGCCTGCTTGTGTCGATTGTAAAGGACTACGACCATTTTGTCCTACGGGATAGTGTGGTCGTACTCTTTGCATTCAAAACACACGAGCAGAATCTTTTCGGAGACCCACAGCCGTCCCAAACGAAGCCTAAATCTATTTGAAAATCTCAAAAATAATCCTCCTAAATTAACCACAACTATTCACCCTTAAAATGATTAAGAATGACATAAAATACTTAGAAAATCACTATAACTTTGATTTCAAATCAACACTTACAAAGTTTGTACTCATACTTTATTATCCATAAACATAATATTCAATCCTAACTAGCAATTAAGGCTCCATTTTTTTTTACTAGATTTCAAAATTAATACTCCATTTTTATTATCAATAAGCTGTTTATTGTGGGGAGATTTCTTAGTCAAAATGTCAAAAATTCAAAGTGGAACAATAAGGAGAGCATTTTTACAAATCTTATATAAGCTCTTGAGTCTAATAAATCTACTAGGTCATTAAGAAATCTTTTTATTTATTTATTTATTTGGGATAGTCAAAGCTTTCAATCAACAAATCAATGAGAGCTGTGAAACCGTTCTCTCTTTTTTATCAAGATTTCATGTATGTTTCTTTTATGTAACAACTCAATCATTTCTCTCATGAATCTAGACAATCACATTTCCTCCACCAACTCTCTATTTCACCAAATAAAGAGGCGAAAAATAATTTTGCAACCACCTGTCCCGCTTATAGCCCTTGTATATTGCTTTCAATCAAAATCCAATGGCAATAAGTGCAGGCCTCATTTATTAGCCCCACAACTGGATCATCAAGATCTCAAATAATTCCGGATTCATAAATGACTAACCCAAGCTCACTCAGTCCATGATAAGATGCACACATCACATACATAAACTTCGAAACTAATACTTCTTAGTTGAGAGTCAAAACTCATAACCAACATATCAAGATAAATTGGATGGTCCAAGGTAAGTCAATTTTAAGTGTCAAATCCATGTAGGTGGCTCTTAAGATGGAGAAATTATTTTGTGCAGACGTCGGATGCAACTTTACGTCTGAATGTTGCGGTACCGAACAGTACCGAGCGACAGTACCAAGCCGCAGTACAGTAAAAGAATAACGTGACACATTTTTATTGATCTTCGAACATCGTTGGGAGTTTGCACAGACTAATTTACTTTAGGTGAAATTAGCATAATCAGCTTCCGAATCAGTGAACTTAAAAAATTATTATTTTCAATAAAGTTACCAAAACCATGATCAAAACAGAGAAATGAATATAAAAAAAAAACAGGAGAATTCAATACTGAATAGAATCGAGTTGATGAGAATATATATACAAGCCACACATTTGACTATCTTCTGAAGTAAAAGCCATCACTTAAAATGGCAGCTTTGGTATCTCCAACGCCTCAATAGAAGAGAAACTCGTCTCCACCATCACAAAGTACTTCAAAATCAGTTTGTTCTTCTCTTACATGAATCGCTGACTGTTTCAGATTTCTCATTCAAAATTCTAACTTGATAATCTCTCCTCTCATTCTTCTTCAATTCTAGCCACCGCAGCCGCTTCCGACGGCGGCAGCCCCTGCTCAACATCCCATCCTCTTGAGCAGCACCCAGAGCTCACTCCTCTGCTTCCCTCAGCCACTATCCTCTTCAACGACCTCACACTCGCCAAAGTCGGCGACTTTACCTCCTCCGACGCTGGAATCTCACTCGATTGCAACGAAAAAGAAGAACTTTCTACCGCATTTATCGGTATCTCTACCTCCAATACACCAGGTCTCCTTGAACACCCTTCTCCTGAACAATCTACTTGCAAAGATCTGGTATTTACAGAGCAACTCTGCTCCACATTGTTTAAAATTACCTTTTTTGGCAATTCAACTGAGCTCCGGCATACAGGGCAGGTGGAATTCGAGCTAAACCACAAATCAATGCACTCGAGATGGAAACCGTGGCGGCAGCCGGGAAGCAACCGGAAGAGCTCTCCGTCAGTTAGCTCGGAGATGCAAACGGCGCACTCAACACCGTTCTTGAAGTCCACAGAGCTGAAGACGGTTACTGGGAGTGACTTAAGAACTGCAGGGTGGAGAGCTCGACGGAACACGGAGGGGCGATTTCCGCCAGCGAAGTGGGTAGAGGAGTTTTCAAGTGTGTGGTCTGCACCGAGATAGAGGCTTGAGCGGAGGTAGAAAATGAGGAAGAGGACAAAGAGCAAGAAGATTACGACGACGGCAGCCACCATGATCGCGCCGGATAGAGTGATGGCGTTGTGATTCATGGCCGGCGCCATTGTCGACATGGTAGTGAACTCGGAAGCTCGAAGAGGTGAGGAAAGGTGATTCCTTTGGTTCAGAAAACTGAGATATATACCCCGACGGCCGTGAAGAAGGAGATGCCGTGGAGGCGAGTATTTTTTTGTTTTTTTTTGGAGCGTAATTGCAGGTTTTTATTGGATCATTACTATTTAATATTATTAGTAATTTGCAGTGTAAAATTTAATTTATATTGATTAATACTAAATAAAATATTAACTCTAGTTAGTATTTAAAATAATTAAGGATGAGGTTAACGTATAAATTCGGTTGAAAAAAATTAGAGAAAAAATTGGATGACTTGCCATTTGCTGTGGGAAAAGAAGCCATTTTTGACCAATTTTGAGTGTGGGATAGGTTGCCTCCAAGGATTTTTCTTCGTATTTTATCATAGGGGGATTAATCTTGAAAAAAATATAAAATATATGTTAGATATTATTTAAATATTTTTTAAAGTTACCTCTTTTTCTAAAGAACTTTGGCGTATGTTGCGAGGTAAACATGAAGTTAGTGTATTTCACTCTGTTTGGCCTTTTTTTTTTTTTTTGATAAAACTCTTATAAGGGCCTGTACGTTAATTAAAAAGAAAATTACAAGTTCTTAAAAAATTAAAAGCTCACTAAAAATATAACCTTTGAAATAAACATATAAGCCAATGGTTCTGCATATTGCAAAAATTAAGCAAAAGGAAAAGCTAATAAGAAAAGGCAAGAAGAGCAAGCTGGGCGAAGGAAGCATCAGACATGAGCACATCCACCTGAAATGAAGCCACACGAACGATCCAAACAAAAACCTGCAAGAATAACATAAAAAAAGAAACTTAGAAAAGAAGACAAAAAGCCAACAACACATTGGGAAACTAACAGAGCCAACAGGGAGCCACGACACACAAACAAGACAAATAACAGTCAACCAAAACAAATCCAGCTAACCCAGCAAGAAAATAAAAGAACCTTAACCCCAAGAGCCAATAACGAACCAGACCCAAAATACCCCAAACAATCCAAGAACAACACAAAGAGCAAGGAGGTAAACAAACACCAACCTAAGCGAAAGAGAACACAAAAGCAGAAAAAGGGAAAAAAAATCCAAAAAGAAGATTAATTCTTTTGGATTTCTACCATTTACATTTACCAACTTTTTTGAAATAACCGTCCTCAATCATTTGAATAACATTTAAGTCATAAATTTCTCGAGAGTTCACCCCTTATACATCAATTTCCTTCCCAGCATCCCAATTAGCTGAAGAATCACATTCAACTAACCTGTCACATTGAACCACCTTATTTTCCTTTGATTTGAAAGCTAATTGATCTAACAAAGCATTATTAGATACAAGAGAAATGGGAACATCTATGAGAGGCACTTCAACATTCATATCCACAGGATCTTGACCATATGAAACAACAACATGCGGAGCATTCAAACCGAACTCAACATCTCCACTCTCAACAGGCATGCCAGAAACTAAAACACCCATAAGGCTAACAACTTCACATACCCCAGGTTCCAAAGGAACAAAATTAACATCAAAATCCACAACAACAACAACAACAACACCATCACCAACATTAGAACTAGGTGATGCAATTGGACTAGCTATAAGGTTAACCATGCAAGTGTTGGCTCCCAAAACCTCATTAACACCCTCTATGTTTCTACAAAAAAAGCCATAGGCAAAAGAGCAACCGACAGAGCAGTGACCTCGTTAGTGTGACCGACAACACCAGTACAAAGATCCTCATCATTAACAATTAAAAAGCAATTATCCTCATTAACGTCACAGCCCGAACTCTTAACTATTGAGATATTGTCCGCTTTCGCCTAAGAGCCTCACAATTTTGTTATGTTGGTGTAACTTCCTAGTAGGTCACCCATCTTAGAATTGCTCTGGGATGAGCACACTTAATTGCGGAGTTTCTTACGGAAATTCTAGCCATTACACTAAAAGGCACCTTGATGTTTAATAATTATCTTTATTTTACTTAAGAGGTTTCACAAGTAACCACCAAAATAGTAATCAGCAAAACATACATCAAAGTAGCTACATTATCCAAAATTTTCAAAACACCAGTTGTATTCCCATCAGAACTAACATTAACATTACCAGGATTAGTAGCATTAGCATTAACCGTCACCAGGATAGAGGCAGGAATGGGGCAACAATCACCCTTCAAATGTCTAATACGTTTACATTGAGCACAAAACGGAGGGAAATCCTCCATCACAACATGTTGGATATACCAAAATTTTTCAAGACCTAGCCACACTCTATCATTAAATTTTTTGGTAATGTCAAGCTCAACCAAAACACTCGCTACAGTGTGATGAGAGCCAATAGAGGTAGCATTATCAACTTTTATGATCAACCAAACAATAATCCCAAGCCATGAAGGATACAAGGGGGAATAGATGTGGTCACAAGTTAGAGAATGATATCCAAATGAGGATAATCGTAGACTCAACACCAATATCAACTAAAGGAGGCCATTTGATCAATTTAATGTAGAAGTTGTTAACAAAGTAAGATCTATGACAAAAAAATTCTGCTATTGTCAACATCATTAACTAACTTAATCGAAGTATGTGAATGTTCCAACAAAGTAACTGAAAAATCTCCATTTAGCTTGAGATTGAAAAAAAAAAAAACTTCTAAATAGATTTGAGACTAAGTTGGCGAGAAGGAAAATAGCCAACTAACGTAAATTGAAGAGAAGCCACAAGCACAAAAATCTCCTCCTCCGATATCCACAGTGAAGGCAATCCATGAAAGGTACTAGATTTTAGGTCGGGAAAACATACAGCCGGGGAAGATCCAGATAAAGCATCAAGAAAAGAACGAGATTTGATTGAGCAATCTAAAAATCAGGATCGACCAACCGAATCACCGCCATTCCGTTGAGCGGAGTGGACGAATCGGGAAAAAAATAAAAAATCACAAACCAACTCAAAGTGACAGGAGGAAAATGAAAAACTTCCTTGAAAACAGCACCGGCAAAAGCAGTGACGGCCAGCGCATCAAGAAGAGGGCTAGTGAAAAACCCTAGTAGAGCATAGCGTGTGAGGAGAAATTTGACAAAACAGGAGAAATTGACTCAATGAATACTCTGTTTGGCTAAAATGATGACCAATCAAGACCATAGTTTAGGGTTTTTATTTGGGACAAAAAAAAAAGGAAAATAGAGTTTGTAGGCGTGTGGTTAAGAGTATATTAAGGAATGAGCCAATACACAAATATGTTTGGCATGGTTTGTAGACGTGATGTGTGAGAGAAAATTGTCAAAAAGTCTGACGTTATTCGCATCCAAGAAAGGAAAACATCATATCCAGCAAGAGAGGAAATCGTTTAAATTTGTTTGAGCAGAACGTAACTTTGGCAGAGTTCTAAAGGAGACAGCTACATTTAAATCTTGTAATGAGGTGAGTCTAATTTAATTTGTTTAAGTTTTGTTTTAAGTTTCTTTAGAACATTTATTTTAATTTAGTGAGTGAAACTTTGCATGTTAATTTAAATCTGTGGACATATTTGCTTAAAAGAAATAATTTGAATTAGTATTTAAGAATTTGTTTTTTGTTCCTACTGAATCTTATTAAATAACTCATTATTGTCTTCCAAATTAATTATGAATATAGAAACATGTCTTTGTTTTAGGCTTTGTTTGCGACAATTTGTTTGGTGTTTTTTAAAATAGCTTTCAAGTATACATATTAGGGGTGTCAATATTTGACATGACCCGAAAACCTGACTCGAACCCGACCCGAAAATTTTTGGTTAGGGTCAACCCGAACCCGAAACGGGTCTGGTTTGGGTTCAACATTTCGACCTGTTCAAAAAATCGGGTCAGGTCCGGGTTAACCCTTTGACTCAAAATTGACCCGTTTTTAACCCGAAAACTCGAGATTGACTCGGCAACCCGAGATTAACCCGTTTTTTACCCGAAAAAGAGGAGATAGACCCGTTTTGACCCAAAAACTAGCAATTTTTTGTTGGAAACGGGTCATTCGGGTCGTGTCGGGTTGACTCGGACCCAAAGCGGATCAGGTTCTGGTCCAGTGAAAACGGGTCGGTTCGGGTTGACCCGAATAGTGCCAGGTCAGTTTTGGGTTCGACCCGAACCCGACCCGTCACCCGAAATTGACACCCCTAATACAAATTTCTAGTTCAAAAAAATTTTGTACTAAAAAGTTGATTTAAACAACAAGAAGAAAGTTATTCCAAAAAAAGCTTTAGAATTTTAAATTTATGCTTCATTTATGGCAGCTTTCTTAATGTTTTTAAAATAACTTTCTAGTTCAAAAATTTTCAATTCAAGAAATTTTGTACTAAAAAATTACTTTATAAAGCAATAAAAACCGTCCCTAGGAAGCCTTAGGGCGCGTTTGGGACGGATGTTTCGCTGCTGTGCTTTACCGAACACAACACGGAGGTCGTTTGGGACGGACTGATGGCGCTCCGTTCTCGACAATTTCGCGTCCCACGGTTGCTTCTCACACCCGTAAAAGCCTTCTGCGGTTCGCCTGCTTCCCGCTATTCATAGACATCCTAAATACGGTAATGCCCTTACTCCCTCACAAATTTCTTTTATACCAGGCGAATCCTCCGCTTCTTCCGTCTCATCTCGCTCGGCGATAGGAACGGCGAAGGTTTGCTTTCTTCTTTCTTGTAGCTGTCAACTACCACGCCTTAATCGGTCGTCTCCGCCACCCTCGACAGGTTCCTGTTTGTCGGATCGGGAGTTAAGCAAGGGAGTTCGCTCACTGTGATCGGCGAAGCTTTGCTTGTGGCGAAGGTTGCTTGCAGTGAAGGTAGTCTTTCTTTCTTCCTTAAACTATCATACCCGAAGCCCTAGGCGGTCCTCTCCGCCACGCTCGACAAGTTCTTGTTTTTTCGGATCGGGAGTTAAGCAAGGGATTTCGCTCACTGTGAGGTATCCGTTCTTTTGCCCTTTCACATGGAATTTTTTTAAAAAAAAAAGATGGCACATTCTTCTTACATAATCAGAATACATGTTTTTTTCTTACTCAATTACTTTGTTCCTAAAGAAATTTCTGGTAAATGCTTGATACCTGGATCAAAAACCATATATTAGGATGAAAGGTTTAGTTTATGAGAGAAATGTTTTATATTGACTAGAACTGATTCTACACAAGATGTCTGCAATGTATCAGAAATAATAAATTCTGATCCACAATGAAGCAATCTAGAAATGCGGCCATATATTTATCTCATATAATTTGAAATTCTCCACCTAGCTTAACCTCTTTTAGATGGACTGTATAATAACTTTCATATTAACTACATGTATACATCCATTACACACAACAAAATTAATTTTCATTGTTATCGAAGTCAGTCACGAACCTAAGTTGCCAGCCATTAGGTAAGGTTATTAAATTCATTGCCATTCAAAGCTATAGGGCTGATAAATTTGTTGCATTTCAAAGCTAAAAGACACAAAAAATGGGATTGATTTATTGATGAGGGAATCATATCCTTAGTACGTGATAAGTTTGTGATGAAGACGAAATTGATTTACTCCAACATGATAATGATAAGGATCCAGACACATGTTTTTATGTTTCATATTTACATCTTGTCAATCCATAAATATAAGTCAACTAATAGAACCTCACTCTACAGAGGTAAGGATATAGCAAAACTTCCTTAATTCCACTTTATCCAAGCTCGCACTGCTTATACAAGCAATTCTCTGATGGTATAAATAATACAAATCAGATTTTTATGGCAAAAAAACTGGCTAAAATTTAGAAAAAATGTGTTGATGAGATTATAGGAAATAGAAAATGGATATCTTTATTGTTGTCATTTCCTTTCCTTTGATACAGCCAGGATCTACCTCTAGAGCATCAAAAACTTTGGCTCCCAAGCATCATACTTTTATTATTAGAAGCAAATCATATCATACCACATCAAAGTTTTGACTTCTACCACATCAAATTTTGGTAGAAGAAGAGCAATAAGACCCCGACCATCTGCCTAAACAGCATGTGGAAATTTCATTAATTCATACTTGCTTTTGTGTTTGATAGCATGTTCAGTTTTATTTCATTAAGTTCGTGAATCATATGTTGATGTATATATATGTGAATAGCTGCATTATATTTTTTTTTTTAGTAAATATGGCAAGCTTCTTCAGGCCAACTGTAGCAGATTTTCAAAGCTTGTGAATCGTAAACGTGTAGGCTTGCTTCTTTCATTGAAGTTTTATGCCACGAGCATGCTTTCTAAAAAAATTTTGTCTGAAATCAAAATGATTCGTGAGTTTTTTTTTGGAAAGCTGGTCAATGAGAACTTTTTTCTTCTATGTTGAGCTTGATCGCTGTAATGTGAAGTAATTTGTTACTTTGCTTGGCAGTTGAAGGCCCCTTTCAATGAAAACTTTCCATTTATGTGAAGTTTCTTTATTGATCGTTCTTAACTATTTCATTTTGTTTGTTATCATTTAATTATTATTGTTAATAAAAGTAATATTTTATTCAAACTTTTCCTAACGTTTTCTGTAGCAATCAGCACATTATTACTTCTTGTAAAAGGTATTTTTCAAGTATTCATAGGTGTCTTTGTCAACTTCGTAGAAGTAAAATAAAAAATTTTTAACTTATTTTATTCAAATATTATAAAAAGCATTAAAATTACGACATGTATAAATTTTTTTTATGTAGCTTTTGAAATTATTAAATATAATTTTAATTTATTTTAATTTTTTGTACGGCTTACAAATATTTTTAAGTTAAAAATTTATTTTTTACAACAATATTTAAAAAAAAAATTGTACCAACTAAAGAAGGGATACAATTTTGATTTTTAGAATTGTTAGTTGATTATCATATACATTTAAAAAATATTAAAATTTGAAAAATTATATATTTCTTCTAAGTATATATAAAGGTATGAATGTAATTTGTTCTCATGCAGCTGCAGCACACCAGCTCTACAGTTATACTATCCAAACAAAATATAATGATTTCTATAAAGTAATTTCAGGAAGCAACTTTCTGTACAACAATTTCACAACCTACTTTACCGGCAGCTGCAGCCGTTCCAAACGCACCCTTAATCATCAATATATTATATTTTGTTCTAATACCTCTAATTTTCTTATAATTTTCTGCTGAAAAATTAGACTGATTAAAGCACTTCATCCAATTGACGAATTTGAATACATTAATAGAATATTAAAATTTTCAACAATTTTTGGTGTATATAATTATGATTTGAGCTATATAAAAAATGGTGGAAAAATAACATATATTTTTATATCATTCATATAAATAATAAAGTTATTAATTTAAATATTAATTTAATTTAAAAGTATAATTTTTTTTATAAAGAAGTTGGGTAATAATATGGTTTGTTAATAAAGAACATAAAATTTTGGAAGTATTAAATATATGTTAAAATAAATATAAATTATGATTAAAAATTTTATGAAAAGATATGCATTATATCACGATAAATTTAAAAAATACTAAATGTATATTGAGTTTATTGCTGCAATTTAGATTTAATTAATATTAAAAAATAATTATTCTTAAATTTATATCAATGTAATTTATATTAAAAAAAACTTTGATGGGATTTTTACCAAAAATTTAATAATTATAAAATTGACCTTTTTTTTTAGATTTGATGTAGTTTAGCGGCACCTCTCCTAAAAATTCCAATCATTAAATCAAAATATGAATTTTATAATTACCTCTCCATATAATTTTAAACTTAATGCAGATTAGGGGTGCAAACGAGTCGAGTCGAGCTCGAGTCGGGAGGTGTTCGAGTCGAGCTCAGTTGTCGAAAATCAAGCTCGAGCTCGACTCGGCAGAGAGAAAGCCAGCTCGTCGAGCGGGAGATCGAGTCATCCATCGCGGACGTCGTCGTCCGTCCGCTTCCTCACGGACATCGTCGTCCGTCCGCTTCGTCTTCCGCGATCGTAGTGCTGCTCGTCTTCCGCGATCGAGTCTGTCTGCTTCCTCTTCCGCGTCGAGTCGTCTGCTTCCTCTTTCGCGATTGTCCGTCGTCGAGCGAGAGATCTCGTCCGCCCGAGCGTCTCAGTCGCAGCATCGTCACACCGCTTCTGCGTCGTCCGTCGCAGCATCGTCCAGCGAAACTACAGTCAAGATCTCGTCCGTCCTCTTCCACTTCGTCCGTCCGAGCGTCGCAGTCGCAGACGTCGCCTATCCGTCGCAGCGTCGTCGAGACTCGAGATCGAGTTGCTCGTCGAGCGGGAGATCTTGTCCGCCCGAGCGTCTCAGAGGTCGACGTTTAGAATTTCCAATTTCCCGCTCACGCGATTTGGAATTCCCGTGCTCGCGATTTGGATTTCTCGTCGTCGAGTTACTCGTCGAGCCTACGAGTCGAGTCCGGCGCATGTTCAAGCTTGAAACCGTGTTCGAGCTCGACTTGTTGAGCCAGTTACCGAACCGAATTGACTCGGTTGCACCCCTAATGCAGATTAGTGGCACCTCTCCTCATGTTTTCATTGTAATTAATTGGATGAAATTAATATATAGTATATCTTTAAATTATTAGCATTAATTGTACTATTAGCTAGTATGCTTAATAAAAAAATTATTTATATCTTATTAAAAAATATAATAAATAAAATCAAATTAGACTTAGGCTTCGTTTGGGATGGCTTTTTTATTGCTTTTTAAAGCAACTTCCTAGTACAAAATTTTTAAATTTTGTACTAAAAAGCTGCTTCAAGAAGCAGAAAAAAAGCCGTCCCAAACGAAGCCTTAATAATTAAATCAGACTTTACCATTACTAGTTATCGATTTACACATATTGAAATATACCCTAAATGCAAATATTAAGTAGAATAGTGATGCTAATTTTTTTTCAAACTACTCCATAAAAGAACTTAGGCCAACAAAATATTGGTTGTGCTTTCATAGGCGGATATTATTATCCACCGCGGTGCATTCTGAACGAAGGTTTAGCATTAGCGACAACCCAATGCCTATTATTGAGGCAGAATTTTGACGTCGCCTAATAAGCGAGCACCCATTAATGTCGACTGCAATATTCAATACCGCTTGTTTTAGTGTTCGTGATCGGCCAAGCTTTGACTTACCTAAGAGTGAGTATTTCTCTGACACCACATGTAACAACCTGAAATCTAAAATAAAAGAATTTCATCTACTTTATCTTTATTTATTTATCGTTCTTTTTACAATTCAATTAACATTCAATATTCATTTACAACAAGATCATTCACAACTACAACTGACTAATTGCATTCAGAAAAAAGCAAATATAAATAATTACGTTTTCATAGTCAATATTTACAATTTTGCTACCAAGTTCATAATCTAAAAATATATATACAATAGTCATCATAGGATACAAAAGAACACAAAAAATTAAAAAGCTAAAAATTGAATTAAAATTAGTATCACTATCTAGCCCCACACTATAGACTATTTATCTTTATCTAAAATCATATAAAACTAGATAATGAGCACAAAACACGATAACTAAAACTTATAACTGCATTCCATGCAAGTCAAAAGAATCAATGTCTGTCAATAGTCTATTAGTAAAACTAAGAAACAATCTATAAAAGCAACTTTTTCTCTCTACTCTTCCTATTCCTTCTCTTCTCTTTTTTTTTTTCTTTCTTCCTACGAAGCAAACAACGCAAAACTGAGGCAAAGAGTGAATGGAAGATAAAATATACAAAAACTTATTTTAGTGTCTAGCACCTAAGGAACCTGGCCAACACTACTGTGATGTACGTTGAATCCAGAATTACTGTAGACTCGAACTCCTAGTGACACAACGATATTACTAGCGCTACATAGCTCTCAGTACCGTTGCGCTCGAAAGTACTACGATGTAGCACTCCATATATATTATCATATTTTTCATTTTATAGTATTTTTCCAAAAAATTTGGGATGATAAGTAAATCAGACTTACAATATCAAAAAAATATTATATATTGTAGGTCAAAATATGTGTTGCATAAATTTAAGAGATTAGTCAAGCAATTATAAAATTGTTCAAATATCAAAATAACTTGAAAAATGTATTTTAATAGACATTTTAGAGCATTATATCAATTTTAGTTGTGTTTAAGTAAGATATTCAATGAGAGCAAGCACATGCGAAGGAGGTGAACACACCTATTTATTTATATGAATAACTTCTTTGATCATAAAAACAATTTTATGAATATATTTATTTATTTAAGCAAATCATACATTCAGTTATATCTAAATCAATTAAAAAGAGTTGAATAAGCTAAAAAAAATAGAAGTAGGACTGCAAACGAATCGAGCCGAGTCGAGTATGTGAGTGTTCATGTTTGAGTTTGTTTATCATTAGCTTGTTCAAGTTTGGTTCAGTGTTTGATTCGAGCTTTATTATTTGTGTTCGTGTTTGGTTCGTTTAATTTAAGGGTGTTCATGTTTGATTCATATATGTTCATTTGTTTAATGCTTATCGAGCTTTAAACAAACAAACATTAACGAGCTATGTTCATGAACATATTTAACAAACAATCTATTGAACAAACAAATATTAAATTTGTTCATGAACATCCTAAACAAACATTGACAAATATGAAATGTCTCTTGTTTATGTAATGAAAATTATAATAAAAACAGTTGTACATTTAAAATGAAAATATGATTAATTTATATGAATATATTTTCAAATGAAGCTTACCCGTTGCATTTCCCTTTGCCCCGTGAGATTGTCACTCGAAGATGTGAGGTGAAAAAAATCCTAAACTCTAATGCATCGCATTTAAACTTCATATATTAGGACACTAAGAAGTCTTGTAAGTGACATAACAATCAAGATACATTAAATAAATGGTTGAAACCAAATGAAAAGCTAGGATTTTTGTTCTTCCAACGAGGAAGAAGAAATCAAGGCTGTATAACTTACCGAGTTAACGTCGATGGCGACTCGATGCTCCTCGATGTCTGTAGAATGGCGAGGGAAGAAACGAGAGTGTTCAGGACAGAACTTCTAGGAGAACGAACATAAATGCCACTTCTATTCAGAGCTTGAGCGACATTCGGGAGTCCAGTCGGTCACTCGCTCCATTCGGCAGAACCGCATAAATACGAAGCTTCGACCTTTCGGGAGATATATTAGGGCATAAATAGTAATAAGGAATTTTCAGGTTTGCCAATTTGCCGCCAATGCCCCCTTTTCACCATTCCCTTCTCCTAATTAAATAATATATAATATGAATTTTATAAAAATGTGAAATTTATTTTATTGAACATATATTATAATATTTTATTACTTTAAAATTTATTAATTAAAAATAATTATACTATTATGTTATAATAAATTTAAATTTTTTATGTTATGTATATTTATCAATTTTAAAATTAAATATTATTCAAGTTTTTATCAAGCTTATTCATGAGTAGACCTGTCAAAAACGGGTCACGGCTCGGGTTCGGGTCCAACCCGAAATTGACCCGACACTGTTCAACCCGACCCGAACCCGACCCGTTTTTGCAAACGGGTCGGTTTTCCGAACCCGAACCCGACCCGCTTCGGGTCCGGGTCAACCCGACCCGACCCGCTTCGGGTATATTTTATTAAAAATTTTTTATTTAATTCATTTTATTTAAATTTAAATCAAATTAAGGTTAGATTTACTTCAATTAATTTAAAATAAATCAAGATTAATTTAATTTGGGTAACAATGCTTATAATTTTTTGAAATATTATTTACTTATTTCGTAAAAATACTTTAAAATCCTCCAAAATTAATTAAAAACGGGTCAAACCGGGTCGATTTCGGGTTTCCGAGTCAACCCGAACCTGACCCGGTTTTACAAACGGGTCGAAATCTCTAACCCGAACCCGACCCGGTTCAGGTTCGGGTTGACCCGAACCCGAAATTTTCGGGTCGGGTTCGGATCGGGTTTAAGGGTCGGGTCCAATATTGACAGGTCTATTCATGAGTTTTTAATCGAACCCGAATCGAGCTTTTTATCGAGCTTGTTCATGAACATCAAATGATATTGTTCCTGAATATAAATGAACTGAACACATTAGTGTTCAAGCTTGTTTATTTAATGATCGAGTATTTAAAATATTCTTCAAGCTTGTTTATTTAGTTAGTTAAACGAACAGAAACGAACTTTAATCGAATCGAATGAGTAGCTCGTAAAACGATTGGTTCGCTTTGCATCATTTAGGCTTCGTTTGATTCGGTTTATGCTTACATAAAAAGGAGTTTTAAAAAAGGAGGTTGAGAAAAAGCCGTTTAATAAAATGGAGTTTCAATAATGAGATATGTTTGACTAATATTTTTAAAAGTGCTTATTAATACTTGAAAGTAAGTTTAAATTGTTTGTTTAGGAGTTCTGCTTTTGAGATTTTATTATAAAAGACATAATTGTCCATGACATTTATGTACACATAATTAATATATATATATATATATATATATATATATATATATATATATATATATATATATATATATATATATATATATATATATATATATATATATATATATATATATATATAACTTTCTAAGAAAAATTTAATTATCTAATATTTTATAAAATAAAAATTTTTTATTTTTAACTCATAATTTTTTAACATACAACATAATTTTTACTACATATATGATAAAATTTAAATCATATTAATTTATTATTATACTTACAATATTTCGTTATTAATTCTTCTATAAAAAAAACTCAACTTAAATAAAAAAAAAATTTATGTTGGAAAATTAATTTATTTTCTTCTCAAATAATTTTTTTTTGAAATTGAGAAAATACAAATAATCAAACGCAAATCTGAATTGAATCCTTTTCGTCGCTGATGGCTTGACACATCACATATTTAAATAAACTATGTATTTAAAAATATTACATCAATAAAATTTCAACAATTGTTCATCAAATGTGAAAACAAATAGCATTACAAATACTTTACTAAATAAATATTAAACAACAATGTCATCATCTCTTTCTCCGGATGATTACTGAATTTGATTTCTGTTACAAAAAAATAGTTCGCATATTCATTATACCTGTTCTAATTGCATAGTTCAAATGCAATTTTCTCTCTCAGTTCAATCATTTCATTCACCCCCTCGTCATCACCAAACTCTACATCGGCATATAACACATTACTTTCTTCAATTTGCTCTCCTACTCTGCATTGATATGCCTCTGGATGAATAAAATTTTCATCAACGTCACAGTCTATGAAATCTGGATCATTTCGTGATATATGTCGTCGAATATAATTATGTAAGCCCATGGTACCAACAACAATAAGACGTTGCTTCTTAAAACTATAATTAGGCATATCTCTTAATATTCCCCATTTCTTTTTCCATACACCAAAGGAACGTTCAATTACACTTCTTAGTGAGGAATGTCTACTATTAAAAAGCTCCTTATGTCCCATAATAGTTCTACTACCTCTTCTAAAATCAGGTAAGTGATATCTGGTTCCAATGTATGGCTTCAAATATCCCCTTTGTAGAGGGTAACCTGCATCAACTAAGTAAAACTTTCCTGTTCAAAAAATTGTTAATTAGTATACAATATAACCTAATTAATAAATATAACAATTTCATTCTATAAATTAGTATTACCTTGAGGTGGTGCAGGAAAATTATATTTCGGATCCATCACTGCATGTTTAAATATACGTGCATCATGTGCCGAACCCTCCCAACCAGGTGAAACAAATGTGAAGCACATGTTGAAGTCACATGCTGCCATAACATTTTGTGTCGGTGAATGATGACGTCCAATATAAGCGACCTGCTCTTCAACAGGGATGCGTGCATCAACGTGTGTGCCATCAATAGCACCAATGCAGTCTTTAAAGTATGGCATGTAACGTTTGTCATTAATTATTTTTTCAGGAATATCATGAAAAAATTTATCTACAGGTGCAATGATCTCCATTGATAATCGAACTACTGCTTGCAAACCATTATAAAAAAACCTACTAATCGTCTCTGTAGAGTGCTGAAATCGTTCACATGTTGATCTAATACTCTCATTATGTCCCAAAATGTACAAAGTTATTGCAAGTACCTCTCGAGTAGTAGTTCTGCGAGATCCATGTAAACCATATGATGATTCCAACAAAGAAACTAAGTCCATAAAAATAACTTTTGACATTCTGAACATGTTATAAAATCTTTTTTGATGGCCATGCAACAACTCACACAACCATTTATCTCCCGTTTGAGCTGATGTCATGCAAGGATTCTGGCAAACATTCAATGCATTGTAATCATGAATTGCACATGCCGTTGTGAGTATTATACGAGTAAATTCTGCCACTCCTTTACGCTCATTAATTTCTGACATATCATCCAGTACTTCGTCTTCTTCAAAATTTAATAAATCCTCTGCCATTATTAATCTGGAATAGAGAGATGCAGATTATTTCAGCATTATGTAAAGTATTGCTAGATAAAAAATTTGAATCTTTACGAGTTTGGTAATCATTAAGCTTAATGCTCACAGTAACTAGATAAACGATTTATTATTTTAATGTTATTTTGATGCCATAACTGTTAGCATCACGTAGAGAACAATGAGTCAAGTTAAAATTCATTATCTACTCAAAATATACTTGGCTGATATCGTTAACATAATTCAAGGAACAGATCAAACAAAACATAAATACATCTTGTCACTGCTTACCGAGCTTACACTGATAGATCCAGGGAAGCTTGCTGCAACCCCAAGCCTTTGGAGCATTTAGCACACCCTCAATGACAACTGGTTTTGTCATTATTGATGATCAAGGAATTCCTTATGTAACGATCAGTATTTTATATTATATTGTGTTATGTCATGTATCTCTAAAAGTTTTTTTGGTACTAATTATTCCATGATTCTACACGACAACGTGATGATGAACCTTGTGCTGGAGAAGTGGGTTTATTTCCTAGATTTATGGGAGCTAGTGACATGCTGCTTAATGCTGATCACAAGAAGGTTTATTTTGATGGTATGCCATCTTACAGAGGAATGGTAAGAATTTCTTATAATTGTTTGTTTCTCCATCATCCATCTCACCTGTTTAAGCTGGTCATTCCATTCCAATTCAGTTTGAATCAGAATGTAACTGATCCTTCCCACCAGACCTTGCTGTATAAAAAAAATAGCCTTAACCAAATCTACAGGTTTGAGTGCAGGCTATTTAATATAGAAAATAAATGACAACAACAATAAAGAAATAATCAATTGTTGATTATTCTGGTAACATTAATAGTATTTTAATAAGATTGAACAGAATAAAATTTTCTATTTCAACAAGCTCAACAAATCATATATATATATCACCGATTGACAAAGTTAAGAAGTACTCCAAAGGAATATCAACTCACTGCAATTCATTTTGTTCAGCATAAAAGATCCATTACGTACATGATGACTGATGAGAGCTTCCTTACTGCAGCCTTAACGTGATAGAAATTGCTTGAAGTTAATGAAATATATTAATAAACAATGACGTTGTCATCAGACAACAAAGACGAAATAATAATGGTATGTGGGGATCGCTCAATTATGGAGTGCTCTCAAGATAAATATACAGTTTATGATAGAATTTGCTGCATCTAGTGAGCAACCAAGACTTACTACAATTTATGTATCATATTTGAAAAGACAAAAAATTATTTAAGTATCGTTTTGATACAATCATATACTCTGTTATCAAATTTGATGCAGAACGTATCAGGTTCTAGGTTCACTTAGGTAAACCCAGGATGGAATGCTTAAAAGGCTAAAAGCATGTACAAAGAACAAAGTATATTGCAGTTTGATATGAAATTGGAAAATTAAAAAAAAACTTTCACTTAACAATAAATAAAAGTTTGCTAAAATCTAGAAGTAGCAAGAAAGTCTGTGATCAAATGAAAGCTATGAAACGAATAAAATTTATACCACAATGAAAGCATCTAGATTGTATCAAACGTGACCACATCTTGATTACACACATATCAATAACTAAAAAATAGGAAAGAGAGATAAAAGAAATAAATAAACATAGTGTTAATCCAGGTCTCTCTATGATATGAGGAGAAAACTTTCATCAAAAGTAGTCATAGGTACTTGCTTATTCCTTCTTCTTCAATGGGCAGTTAAAAGAAACTTTTATCAAAACTCCTTCGAAGCCACCATAATCTTCTTTCCATCGGCATTCCCATGAATATCTCCCGGTTATCCTTATCTTTAAAGTATTCTAAGGCAAAGCCATATAACTCAAAATTGTCAAATATATCAGGAATTTTAGATATCTCTTCTAAAACCTCTAGGATAGTAAATGTTGTACGATTTTTATTTGATGCACTTATGGCAGAACTTATAGATTTTGCAGCATCCACGAGGTAGTCAACATGATTTATAAAAAGTTCTCTACTACCCGACTTAGGAGTTCTAACTTTCTTCCTTTTATGCAATAATGTGGCACTCTGTTGTGATCTCTATGTATCGTAGTTGCTTGTAGGATCGTTTGTAGGAACATGTGGAAGATGTGATTGTTCATCTTGAGTGTAATCTTCTTCTTCAGATGAGATTGCGTGATTGTCATTTAGTTCTGGGGGAAGTACACCAGAACTAGGAATCCAAACATTCTCCCCAGTTGCAACAATACGACTGAACATAAGATCCAACTTCTCTTCCAACACTGGTGCTATTCCATTGAAACGAAACTTCTTAGCATTTGGCATTACCTAAAGTACAACAAATGATTAATTATGAATCATGCGTTATATTACGTAAATGTTGGTTTTAATTTAGAGTATAAAGTGAATGATTTAAAATTTGAGAGATACCTGCAATTTTTCATTCCACCAATCATTAGAAGCATCAACTGTTTTTTTAATTGGATTCCAACCAATTCCAGTCTCGCCTCGCAACAAATCTTTCCAGTGCTTCCAGTCTTTCTTTAATTGGTCCCACTTATTTTTAAGTTGGTTTCGGTCATACGTTCGTCCAGTGCGTTCGTTGAAATTTTTAAGTAGATTTTTCCAACCTTCTTTAGTAAAATGCGTGGTTGGTCTATTTCCCAGTTCTATTTCTCTTATACATATATCACAATATGTTAAAGTCGTATCTAAGTCCCATGATGCAGGTGCACATCCTTCTTTTTGAGTTCCCATCTACATGTTTAAAAAAAAATTTAAGATAGTTGTATTATTTATACGAAGAAAAGAATTTTATTGATTTACGAAACTTCTAATTGTAGGTTAATATTTATTATTTATAAATGATATATATTGTATCAAATTGTGCCTAATAATTAGTAACAGTTGTAATTTTTTGTAAGGGAAGAAAAAAAGTTTCAGTTGAACCACTTCATATAGAATAAGCAATCGAATAAAATAGGGTAAACGAATCACCTGAAACAATGGAAGAAGCTTGACGTTGCTGATGATCGGAAGAAATAAGTTGAACCACTTGAAGTACAAAGAAGAACGCCTCTTGTGAACGAGCAGCCAAGCGGGAGTACGAAGTATTGATTCTGAAATAGCAAGTAAACCTATTACATGAAAAATGTAACTGATATGAAATTTCTTATTTTCATTTTCTTAAGCGGAATGAGCAGAAGAATGATTTTGATTAAGCCTAAATATTTGTATTAAAAATTGTTTTAGAAAGCTAACATTATATACCTGGCAAAAAAGGAGCTGCTGTAATGTAAGGCCCGTTCTGTTAACCTTCCATGAGGCTAAGAATTACTGTGAAGATGCGGCCAAGTAATCTTCAGATTCAAGCTGTCATAGGTTCCACAAGCGTGTCTCAGCCTCAAGCGAATCCGCAAAGATTAAAATACATTACTGCATTCACATTTCTGAGACATGGCCCGTGGACTTTCCACGACACTACGGCCATGACAGAGAGGAAAATGCCGAATTTTGCAAAATCTTGGCAAACGGGATTTGTGCCCGTAAATCTCAAGGCGGAATGAGCAGAAGAAGAAAGGAAGAAAGTTACCTTGCAGAGCGAGCTATCTACCGTCGTTGCTTCCGATAAACCCTAAATTTTCGTGACAAAGAGGGAACGTCGTTGAAGGAGCGAAGTCGAAGAACAACGAAGGAGCAAGAGGTACGAAATTCGGTTTCAGCTAGGAGGTTACGCGGAAAATGCCGAAAGGGATGAAACCTGAATTGATCGGGAGCAGACTGTCTTGTTCGGGCTTTTTATTATGAATTGAGCGAGATTTCAGAATTTCATGGGCAGCCTGTCTTGTTCGGGAGTCCGGATGGAAGGAGCTAAAAAAACAACGACAGTTTTTTTGTCTTGCCATTTGAAGAAGACGAAGGTTTCGTGGTCGACCTGAGAACGCTCCGGGTTATTTCGGGCATTTGGTGAGCGAAACTGTGTTTTCTGAACGAATAAGCGGACAGGGAAAAAATTTTGTAACCGCTCAAAATACGCGGTTTACTAAAAATTGATTACTGTTAAACTTGTCTTCCAAACAGTTACGACAAACTGATTATAGCTTATTCAAACGGAAACGGAGGAATTAAACTTAATCAAACAAGGCCTTAGAAGGATTTATGGAAAAATTATTGGCATATTACGGGAGGTAATCACACCTCTAGGTGATCGTACCTTTGCGTTAGGGTTTCCCATAAATTGGATCTCAAAGCCACTCTTTTATTTACCTCCTCGCCGCTTTCTGCTCGAATTCTTTGGCTTCTGTTTTCAACGTTATTTCTTTTTCGTTTTTCTTTCGAAGTGAAGGATGGTACCTTCGAAGTGAAGGAAGGTAAACAAACTAAGGGCCGGAGTTGGAGATCCTTTTTTTTTTTTAGGGTGTTAGATATTTGTTCAAGGCTTTAGGGTTTGCGATTCTCAATGAAGATAAAGAGACCTTAAGATAGGAAGTGCCGTCTGACAATTTTATCAGCAGCAGATCTATCTGTCGATTGGCGGATCATATCTTCTGCTTGTGTGATTATTATTGGGTCTCTGAGAGTTCGATAACTATTTATGAATTATCTTTTAGTTCTTCCTTTTCTTTAATAATTTTTCATTTCGATTTTTACTCTGCAAATCTAATCAGAGTTTAAGCCAATGAGGAATTGCTTATCAAGTTGGAATTACCGGCTGAGGTTGTCAAAACCTAATTCTGATGCGAAACAATCTGGCTTTCTGAGGCTTAGTCATATCCTTGTTAAATCTAGCATTTCGATCTTTAATTAGGTTAGAAAATCGTGTTTCTACTTTTTATTTTAATTCTAAAGCGCCTGATGCCACATAGCTGGTAGCTATATGCTCTGACCGGTGATGCTATGATCGGGCGTAAAGAAAGCTTCTTCTGCGCTTCGCATGTATATAGGAACCTGTGGATTGGCTTTTTCATCCGTTCACAGAGCCGTTTTGTGCGATTATATTTGTGCTAACGGGTTTCTTTCTTTGAAGCCCTAGCGAAAGTTCATCGATCTTAAATTACAAACATTTGTTTACGTTGCATTAGCGATTTTTTCTTTATGCGTATAACCTGTTTGCATTTCCACTGCAACTATAAACTTTCTTTCTTTGTTCGTATTTGTGCTGTGTTTTTTTTCATTTTCCTCAACTCCAGAAATTGCTATAAAATCAATTGATGATTTGTCCTAGGATTGAATGAAGAGGCTGCTTGTATTGTGTATCAAAACAGCTGCTTTTACATAAAAAGTTAAATCATCGCAGCTGCTGTGCAGAAATCGATAATGATTGCTCATCTTGTCAAATTTCCATCTCAGATGCCATGAGTTAGCAGAAATGCCCCCATATTAAAGATTCAAGGGATTATAATTAAATAGCTATAAGAGGAGGAAATAAACGAAAGTGCCCAAGGCAGCTATCCATTAGAGAAGCTTTGAGAGAAAATCACAGCATGATTATTCAAATTCTTACAAAGATCCAGGTTTTTCTTCAAAGTTTACTTGATTTTAAAGGGTAGATGGATCTTCAAGATTGTCTTAGTTCGGTAGCACTTCTTTCTCTTTAAATATGATAGTTGTAGTTGATTGATAGATAAGTTTCAAAGTTAAAACACCTAAAAAGTTTGTGGAATGATCTATTTGTACAAGAAATTGATAAACTATGAATTGAATTGTTCATTAGAATCCCAAGATATTAAGATGAATTAGATGATGTAATAAATAATAATATTATAAAAAATTATTAAAATTAATGATGATAGAAAATATAATGAAATAAAAATTTATAAAATAGAAAATTTGCATAATTAATCAAAAAATTTATTTTAAAATATCACAAAAAAATTTAAAACTAATAATTCTATAATAATAGTATAATTTTATATTTAGTTATTTTGTAATTATTAAATTTAATTTTAATCTTAATTTAAATTATATTACATATATAACAAAAATTTAATTTAAATATAAGTTTGAATTTAATATAAATTATTATTAATTTATAAATAGATAAAATTATTTTTTATAATGTATACAACAAACAAGAATAACATCAAGCCTTCCTCTCACTATGTGTTTTTTTTTTTTGTGTTATGTTAAGAATTTTCACATTTAAATTTAATACATCTATTCTTATGAGTTATCAGAAGATTGTGATTTTATGTGATCAAATCATTTAATCTACGAGTAAAGCTACTCATCTACCTAAGCATTTTCATCTCTACAACACGTAACTTAATATTATGATTCTCTTTTAATGACCAAAATTTTGTGCCATAAAGTATTGTAGGTCTAACCATCATCGTGTGGAATTTTTTCTTTAGTTTGAGTGATATTTTTCTATCACACAACAAGTCTAATGCATTCATCCACTCCATCCATCCAACTTGAAATCTACTAATAATATCTCATCTATTACACCATCTCTTATTGACTTGATCTGCCAAAGTCGTAAATCCTCTACTAAATCTATTACTATTAAAATTATATTCTATGTATTCAATTTTATATTTACTTAAATGAAAAAATTTTAGACTCTAAGGTTCACCTCCATAATTAAATTTTACCTTCAACTTTTATTTTAGTCTTATCAACAAGAAGAATATTATCAGCAAAAAGCATACACCAGGGAAAATCTTCTTGTAAATCTCTAGTAAGAACATCTATGATTAAAGCAAAAAATATGTGGGCTTAAGGTTGATCTTTGATGTAATCCAATTGAAATTGAAAAATACTTGGTCAAACCATCTTAAGAGTATTTGAGCACAAGTATTAGCTTCAGCATATATATCTTTAATAACTTGAATATATACATTATTAATCCCTTTATTTTTTAGAATTTTCTATAGCACTTCTTTAAGAGCTTTCATTTACAACTCTCTTTGGCCGATTGGTTGAGAGCTTAGGCTTCCAACTAAGAGGTCCAGGGTTTGAGTCTATGTGTATGTGTTGTGTGTGTGAATTTGTTGTAAATGGCATAAATGTTCCGAATCATAAATACTTTACATGAAGTATTTATTGTTTATATAATTTTTTTAGTTTCTTTATGCTAAAAGTAGGGCTGCAAGTGAAACAAACTTTTGAAGAGCTACTCGTTGTTCGGTTCGATTAAAGCTCGTTTATGATTGTTTAATTAATTAAACAAACAAACTTGAACAATATTTTAAATACTCGATTCTTAAATAAATAAATTTGAACACTAATGTGTTCGACTCATTTATGTTTGCGAACAACATTTGAAGCTCTTGAAAAAACTCGACATTAAGCTCGACGAAAGCCCGATTCATATTCGATTTTGAACTTGTGAATAAGTTCCATAAAATTAATTAATATTTGATTATAGAATATGCAACATGTAAGCTTTATTTAAAAATATATTAATATTGATTAATGTTATTTTCATTTTACATAAACAATTGTTTTTATTAACAATTGTTTTTATTATAAATGTATTTGTTCATAGACATGTTCATGAACTTGTTTTTTTGATAGTTTAAAAAAATTTATTAAATATGTTCGCAAACATACTCGATATAATTGTTTGTTAGGAAGCTCGAAAAAGCTCATTTGTTAAGTTAATGAACATCTAAAAGTAGAGCTCGTTTATAGCTCGTTCATGCTTGTTTGTTTAAAGCTCGATAAACACTAAACGAACCATGAACCGAACATGAACCGAACATGAAAACTCATTAATTTAAATGAACCAAACATGAACATAAATAATAAAGCTTGAACAAATATGAACCAAACTTGAACAAGTTGATATTAATGAACACAAACATGAACACTCAAATACTAGGCTCGGTTCGGTTCGTTTGCAGCCCTAGCTAAGAGCTCACATGTAGTAGGGTCATGTGAATATGTTTTATGGTGGTTTGAGGTAAATAAATACAAAAAATTAAATATTTTAAATATAATATATTTTTTTTATTTAAGAAAATTATTTAATATTTAATCTTTAATTATAAATTTATGCATTTAATTATTAACAAAATTTGTAATTGAATCGGCTTGTTCAAAAGAATCAATTTGTCGTATGAACTAGCAGTTCTGATCGGTTCGATATGGATTGATGCATTAGCGATTTGCAGAGTGGATCAGACCAGCCTTGTTACTGGTTCACAGTTGAACTGGTTGGGTTGACCTGTTTGATTCGATTTTTAAAACCTTGGTATCAACAGTTATTTTCATTTAGGATAGAATTAATAATGAGTTGGAATTATTTGAGGAGGATTACACATTGCTTTCATACGAGTTCAAAAGAGTTTGTAGGTAAATTCTAAGTAGAGAGGGGAACAATGGTAATAGAGGGTTAGTGTTGATGTGTTAAAGAGAATTTATGTGTAATAATATAACTTTTATATTTTGAGTTTGAGTATAAATAATATAGTTTAAAGGGTTGTGTACATATGCAAAATAGAAGAAAAAAAAATTCTCAGAAATTTGGACAAATTTATTTATTGAAAGGCATTTTGGACAAAATTCAGTGACATAATTATATTTTATCTTTTTGCATGTTTATTCAAGAACTATTTGATCCACGGGCATTTTATGAATGAAATTATGAACAAAATATTCGTGGAACAAATAGTTCTTGAACAAACAAACAACAAAAAAAAAAAATCGAACATTGCCTTAGATATTACTGTTTTTAGCATTGCTATTTAAGTTTATATATATTTTATATACAATATTAATTTAAAAATATTATAATTATAGAAAATAAAAATAATGCAACAAATCAACATGTGGTTGTGGGACTTGCAAAGTGCATTCTTCATTGGCTTGGCGAACATGCACTCTATTCATAGCACAAAGCCATATTATGTAGAAATGTTAGACAGATGTTGTTCGATAATATGAGCAAATATTTGGTGGACGATGTTTAATAAATATGAGCAATTTTCCGCCTAGTCATCCCCATACTACAATTATTGACTTGACCCTCACAACCTAACCATCACTAGACCTAATACCGAACAACTTTGCCATTGGTAATCTCACAATCCTCGCCCTAATCATTGCAATCACCTGACTAGTGTTGTCTAATCATCTCAGCTTGATTATAGTCACTTGACCCCATCGACAAATTACGATTATTTGACCATTATCATCCGACTATGATCTTCCAAACAATGTTACCCCAACTATATTCCTCTAATCCTTATCGCTTGGCTATACAAATGCTCGCTCCCTTTGTCACATGCAATTGCCAATAATGTCAACACTAGCCATTGTTCATAAGGCTGACACACATCTTTGATACCAATTATGACTCCTAATGTCATTATAAAATTTAAGCTTGATTTTTTTTTACCTTTGATCTCCCCTCTTTAAAGGAAAATGAAACTTCCACTAAGAAATATGTTATGCATAGTTTACATATATTATATTATATTATATTAATAATTTTTCAAACCATAATAAATGATATCATTTGTAAGCAACGAAGAACACTAATTGAATCATTTTAAGTGGGTTTGTCCTTCGATTTTCTCTTTTTAAAATTATCTATATAAAAACTCTGAAGTTTATTACAACTCTTCTTTTATTTGTGTACATGATGAACATCTTATTTAATGCTAAATTATTGAACTGTCTCACTCTATCGCTATAAATATTCTAAGATGTAACAAAATTAAAGATAAAAAGTTTTAATTTTAAAATTAAATATGTTTTTATTTGCAATCAATTGAATCAAATTAATATAGCTACTATTAAGTTTAAAAATTATTATGATCCATTATATCTTTAAAATTTTAATTATACAATTAATTAATTTATCTCATTTTTAAATAAAATATTTCAAAAGTAATCAAATGACATCTCTAATTATTTTAATTTACATTGCACATATGAAGGCCACATGTTCTAGCTGCGTTTTGTGGATTGAGTGCGTCTGAAGATCGGGGACCAGGGCCAGGTATCGTCGGAGACCGGAACCCGCAATGGAAGAGGAGGCGTAAAGCCAAAAACCTCCATTGTTACTGTTTAATCAGAAGTCATTTCTCTCATTTTCTTAAAAACTCATACCCCTCTCCTCTCTGTAAGCTTTCTTCTTGTCAGGAACAAATGCACTCAAAGTTGATTGCTCTATTGATGGACGTATCATCCTCCGTGTGAAATTGGTGAGCATCGGTTTTTCATCCTCTTTTTCGTTCTATGTTGCGGAAGTAAAATCTAGTGACAATTTCTCCGGTGGCTTCGTCTAATTTGGTGGTCTATGAGTCTGTGTTTCTTCAAAGTTATATCTGCTATTTGGGGTGAAAGCTAGCTTCCTTTGAAGATGGAGCAAACGTATGCTGCTGTTTTAATGAAATTATATTCTCAAATTTAGCTTCTTGAACTGTTTTCTAAAAACAAGGTTGTAACTTTGCTCGTTTGCTTGCGTTCTGTACTGCAAACAGGTTGGAAGGCTTGAAGTCTTCAGCCTGCGTTGTTTGTTTTATTTATTTATTTATTTATTTTTTTATTGAGGCCGTAATCTTGAATCTTGATATTGGTTTCAATTTAAGTATGTAACTTGGAATTGATTAATGTTTTTGTAGAAAGGTTTATCTTTTTAGACTGCTATCTGATATTTGTTTTCTCAGGCTGCTGGAACCCTAGCCACATGACTCTTGTTGGATTTATTTCTGCTGGGCCTCCTTGTGTTAATATCTATAAGAAAAGCTCTTGGGATGTAAATCCTGCTAGAAAATGTTACATTGACGTGGACCTTAGATGGAACAAGTTAAGTGCATCAAGAAGTAGTGATTACATGGGTTGCATCTTTGAAGTTCCAGTTCCCTGGTTTTCAAAAGTGAAATCAAACCCTGCAAATGGCTCTATGCAGGTTCTCTTAAAAAAAAACAGTGTGAATGTTTGTTTTTCTGTAGATATATCTTCGACAGGACCACATTCATTTGTCTTTGTGTAGGTTTTCTGCTCGGATTATCCAAGGCCTGAGCTTGAAAACACCATTAACTTTTTAGAAGCTGCTAAGTTATCTGCATCCTTTCGTGATTGTATGCGGCCCAAGAAACCTCTAGTAGTAGTAATTGCTGGTGCAGGTATAACACTCTACCTGTAAGTTTGCTATTGAATGTCATTTCTGTCTATTCAAGAATACAATTCAGTTTGCCATTTGCTTGAAGCTTCTTGATAATGGTTCTTGGCAAAAGTGAAAAGAGTTGGTCTATACAATACAATTCAGTTTTACTGGAGCTCTTGTGCTCCTCTTGATTCTGATTTGATATTTTTTTCTTTCTGGCAGGCTTGGCTGGTCTATCCACAGCAAAATACCTTGCTGATGCTGGCCACAAACCTATATTATTAGAGGCAAGAGATGTTCTCGGAGGAAAGGTACATTCTTATCATGTTCAAGAATCCCGTTCGATTTTATTTTGGGCTATGCTTCTATTAAACCTACCAATAGATTATGTTTTCCATCTTTTTTGTATGAAGCTAATGTATTAAAATACTGCACTTTGTTAGCGTTGTGACTTTCATTGGCTTAGAAATGACTAAATGAGTTGTATCTTTGGTCATGTTTATGATCGGTCATACCTAGAAAAAAAAACTAATAGGATTCCTTTTATATTTGTCCATGGATATGTGCTTAGTAAGAACACAAACTCAGATCATTATAGTGCATTAGTGACTTTCAATGTATTCGATGAAATGCTCCAAAGGATTTCGGTTTGCTCATCTTCCATCTCGTGCTCTCGCCACTCAGCATTTGATCTCTCTGTCAAATCATAAGTTTTTGTAATAATCTATCTTTTTAAACTAATAAATTTAATAAACAAAATTTTTAAAACTGTGAATATCGATTCTAATCCCAGATGAAAAAAATTGAGGGAAAATAAAAAAATTGAAATTATGCCCCCCTATAAAAAATTTCTGGCTCCGCCACTGATAGTGCTCCATGCCCAGTCTTTCAGTTTATTTTAGTTAAAAAAACAAAATGAGCTAGTCTATTACTACCTGGGAGCCATCATAAATAGCCCTAGGAGCATTCATAGTAGACCAAGAAACTTTTACTTGTAGTGCTTCATGGTCAGATTATTGTAGTGTATTGTGAATATTATCCATATTTTGAGTTCCATAAAATATAGATGCCAAACCTACTAATTATGCTCATATTTTGTGATTATGCTTGGTCTACTTTTGTCTTGGATCATACTTTACATATAGCAAATGTTGTGTTTCGAGATATCTTATGTGCCAATATTATTTTCTTATAGAAGTATACTTTCAGCAACCTGCGCAGAAGTCTCAAACTTAAAAATGAGACATCCTAATAGAATTATGCAAATTTAAAAAATTATTGCTAGTACACTTCAATATTTATGTTCTCTGCTTCTACTTAGCCTTTGCCTTTGGAAATCTAATTTTGTTCAGTAAATTTGTAGATCAAGCAATAATAATAAGGATTGCTGTTTGTTTTAGATTGCTGCTTGGAAAGATAAAGATGGAGATTATTATGAAACAGGCCTCCATATTTTCTGTAAGTTACCCATGGTTACTTGTATCTAGATACATATCCTATGATCCTATCTTGATTTCCTGCATTTGACTTCCATATAGTAACAAAGATATAATTGATGTAGAGGCGATTTTTATGTGATGTTAAAACTACGTGCACCTTCATGTAATGTTCAATTAATAATATTTATTAATGCCTAAATATCAGTTTCATCATCAACATTAGCCTCATCCTAATTATTTGGGATCAGCTTTATGATCTTCCTTGTCCATTCTTTCTTGTTGAGTGCGATACTAGTTAACTCTGTTTTGTGCAATTCTCTTTACCCTAATCCATATTATTCTTGGTCTATCAGTTATACTTACTATTCTTGCACATTCATGAAGTGTATATGAATCTTATTGATGCATTGCTTGTTTAGATGCCCAAACCACCGAAGTTTATGTTCCATTATTATATCTTCAATTGGTGCTACACATATTTTTCATGTTATCACTTTTTAATTCTACCACACATTCATCTTAATATTTTTATTCTGCCACTCTCAATTTAGCTATTAGTGAATCTTTATTATCCTTCTTGGGAATCCACATTTCATAGCCAATTTAATCATAGATCTTTAATATTGATATCATAATGATGCTTTTCCAATCATTTGGCATCCTTTTAGCTTTAAGGATTTGGTAAAAAAAAAATATTTTGTTCACAAAGTTACTCTAATATTTTGCATAGCTATCCTAGTATCAATGCGTATATCTTTAAAGCTTAAAGTTTATAGTTTGGCTCTTCCTTAATGCTAATCAGAGGTTTGCACTTTAAACTGCTCTATGGAATTCTTGATTATTCGATTGATTAAGCTTTTTTAAAATATTCCTTACAAATTTCTTTTGATTTTGCCTTAATATAATCTTTAACTAAAATTTAATTATCTTGAATTTTAATATGTTTAACCTTAGTTGAGATTTCCTATCTTTTTTCTTCTTAGCTATTCTCGCTTTTTTTGCTTAATACCTAAGGTATAGTTTATTTCCCCATTTATTTTACTTTTAGTGATATGAAGTTAAGATAAGTTCTATCACTTCAACTTCTACTTCAAATTTTTATATAGAAAAGGTGCAGGATAGATATAGAAAAATTACTGCCTTGGGCAGTGAACTGCGAAATTCTTGCTTCACGAACTAGTGAAGAAATAAAGAGTGTTGGTGAGCTGAATTTGAAGTATGATGCCTATAATCTACACTCATGAAATTCAGATGGTTTAGTAAATGCTGTTTAATGATTAGGTGTAAAAATATACACATTTCTGATTTTTCAGAAATCAGCTCACAATTGGTTCTGAAATCTGTTCTGATACCAATTTGTTAGGAAAAACTTGAGGACCTCAAGTAATCCTAGCAATAGAGACAAAAACAGCTAGAAAACTCCACAATTTTAGGGAAAAACTGAAGAAAGCAGTAGTTTTATTGTGAAAATCAACTAACAGAAGAAGAAAAACAAGATACAATTGATCCTCTATTCGATAGGAGGATCTATCTCTCACAAATCTCTAGATGCCGCTAGAGCCCAAAAACTTTAACCTAAGAGATCTCAAATTTCAACCAAATTCAAGATGTCCTAATCCTTTGAAAACAAACTGCATACAATCCAAAAGGAAATCTCTAAACAGTACATACATTCGAATTTTCCTCCTAATTCCCTAAAAAATCCTTCCTAAACAGCGTTCTTGGACAGAGCGGCTTGGTCGCGTGACAGGAGAGGCGGAACTCTCCGCTTCTGTTCCGCCTGAGCCGGTTCCATATGGACCGGCTAGACCGGTCCAGTCGGCCTGTCTAACAAACTCCTAAAACTTAAAAACTATAAATAAACAAAAAAATGTATCCATAGATCCGATTCTGATTTGTTTACATAAAACACGGATGCCGTCCCCTGATTGCTTCTTGTTAAATGTAGTGTGATCACTAAATGAGATACTTAGTATTTTTACTCAGGTTACACAGTTTCGAACTACAAGATAAGTTTTCTTCACGCTCCAGCAGTTGAATTCGTAGTTTTCTCAAGTTTTGCATCCAAAATAATTGCATTTGAAACCAAGACTAAAATATTCATCCTTCTTTTATGGAATGTAGTTGGTGCTTATCCCAACATGCAGAACTTATTTGGGGAGCTTGGAATCAATGATCGATTGCAGTGGAAGGAGCACTCCATGATTTTTGCAATGCCTAACAAGCCAGGAGAATTTAGCCGCTTTGATTTTCCAGAGTATCTTCCAGCTCCCTTTAATGGTATGCAATTTTACTATATTAAAAGAATATTACGTTGTTTTTTTAAAAAATGCAACATATGTGAGATCAAAGCATCATTCCATTATTGTTGTGATCCTGAAACATTGTTTTTGCAGGGTGCTTTTGAATGATTTTGCATAATTTCCCTTGTCAGTTATCATTCCTATTGTAATAAGCGTATTCTAAATTTGACCAGTATTACTTTGAACTGATTAAATGTAAAATATGAATTTTTTTTGTCATATTCTATCTTTTGAACAATAATAATCATAACTTATATTGTTTTATGACATCATCAAAGAAAATTGTTTATTTTGAACATATCTTATGGAGCTGAAACAAAAGTCTATTACTTTATAAACTAAAAATGATTGGCATTTCCATTTTCCTTATTTGGTCTATTACTAAATGCTTGAGGATGCGATTGCTAGGTATATGGGCCATCTTAAAGAACAATGAAATGTTGACATGGTCAGAAAAAGTGAAATTTGCTATTGGACTTTTGCCAGCCATGATTGGGGGGCAGTCCTATGTTGAGGCTCAGGATAGTTTATCAGTCAAAGAGTGGATGAAACGGCAGGTGTTGTAACCTTGTATTGTTCTTGCAATGCAGCAACTTAAATTCTAGTAAAGTTTTGGTTGTAAATAAATGATGCATAATGTAATTCGCAGAATTTTTAACTTTTTAGTACCAAGTTGTCAAACTGTTCTTCTTGCCATTATATAACTTCCGAATAACCAAATAAATATTTTAAAATGAAATCCCGCTATAATTAAAAAGGGTTGGAATCATCAAATCCCAGAGAAAGCCTTGTAGCGGTACTTAATGAAGGATCTTATTGACGTTTATTTCCCTTGCTTGGTCCTCTTCAGAGTTGGAAGCATGCAAAATCAGTATATGATGCTTTTACATTTTGATCTTAACCTAACAACTATATTATTCAGGGTATAAAAAATAAGAAACCTATTTGTTCTCTTGGTTATAGGGTGTACCTGATCGAGTCAGTGATGAAGTTTTCATTGCCATGTCAAAAGCTCTGAACTTCATTAATCCCGATGAGCTTTCTATGCAGTGCATTTTAATTGCTTTAAATCGTTTCCTTCAGGTAGTCCTACACTTTCATTCCATTTTCTGAATCTTCAAAGCAAAATATTTGTTACCGCTATAGATATAATCATATAAGAGATGATCCAAATTGGTTTTATTTTTTTTTTAAATTTAATCAGGAAAAGCACGGATCAAAAATGGCCTTTTTGGATGGTAACCCTCCTGAGAGGCTATGCATGCCAATTGTCGAACACATTAAGTCACTAGGCGGACAAGTCCAACTAAATTCTCGTGTACAAAAGATTGAGTTGAATTCTGATAGAACGGTTAAGCAATTTGTGCTGAGCAACGGAAGTGTTATTACTGGAGATGCTTATGTATTTGCCACCCCTGGTATGATTTAGCTTCTAAAAGTTTTATCTAGAGTGATTCTGTAAGTTTGAATTTGCAGTTAAAAAAAAAATCTTTTTGCAATTCTCAGTTGATATCTTGAAGCTTCTCTTGCCTGAGGAGTGGAAAGAAATACCATGCTTCCAAAGGTTGAATAAATTAGTAGGAGTCCCAGTGATTAATATTCATTTATGGTATACTCCAGCGCCATGTTCACAGCTACAGTTATTTGTTCAATAGTATGAATTGGTTATGTAAGGATTCTCAGCTGTAAACTTTTTTTCAGGTTTGATAGGAAACTGAAGAACACATACGATCATCTTTTGTTTAGCAGGTCTGTATTGCTTGTGCCTGTTAAATATCTTGGAAGATTTAGGCTTCTTTTAATGACATTTTATGCAATCTCTCTTAAATTTAAAAAACTAGTCAAATAACTGTAGGAGGAAAACGTTATGTTTTTCCAAACCAGCTTCAACTTCTTGTGATTGAACAAATTATATTTCACATCCACAGTTTGCATTATTTTGCACATGATGCTAAGTCGCCCTCTAAATGGATTAATATTTAAATTTTAACTTGATCATCGATATCACAAATATGAACTGCATCAGTTAGGAGACATGAGCTGCTCACATTTGTTAGGCAAATCAAAGGAACTTAAGTCATACTGTCTTCTTAAATGAAGAAGTTTGATATTTTCTAAATTTTAAGTGTTAGACAACAACTTTTTGACTTTTCTAAATTAGAAAAATCGTTAAAATAATGTTGCATCAATCTTGAGTGACAAATCCTTCTATACTAATGTGAATGAAAATGCCAGCACAAGAAAATGATGTTAAATTGCATGCTATTTTGCGTTCTTTGTAATTAGCGGCTGAAAACTTCTTATTTTTGTCTCGCTCATTTTGTTAGGTCTCTTCCTGAAATTATTCTCCGTTTCATTTCCACAATATGCATTCTAACTCTTGATCTCATGCTACAGATCATAACTTAATAAATGAATTATTCGGTTGCTGAAAATGAAGAATTTATCATTCAATCCAATATAAACGTTCTCTCCATTCTCATCTGTTTCTCTACCAAGGCAAAATATTAATGCTGTTAAAGGGTCTCATGATTTTGTATCCATTGCTTTTAAGTGTTTTGAATGCGTTTAACATTTTTTCTTTTTCAGGAGTCCTCTTTTGAGTGTGTACGCAGACATGTCTGTAACATGTAAGGTAACAATATTCTATTATTATTACAAGTCTGTGTTCGTTTGATGCTAGCAGCACATGTAGGACCTACTTTGTAAATGTTTGAGACCTGTAATGCTTTATGGTGCTGAATGTTGGCCATTAAAAGAGAAGCATAATACTAAGTTAAATGTTGTAGAGATGAGGATGCCTAGGTGGATGAATGGGTTTACCCTTAGAGATAGGATATGAAATGAGCATATATGTGAAAAGGTTGGAGTAGCTCTAGTGGAAGATAAGACTAGAGAGAGTCGCCTTAGATGGTTTGGTCACATAAATCAGCTGCCTTCCGATGACCTGGTTAGGAAAGTAGAGGTATTAGATTTGACCTATGTTAAGAAAGGTAGAGGTAGACCTAAAAAAACTTGGTTAGAAAATATTAGAAATGATCTTTCTTTATTAGATTTAAATGAGAATTTGAATTTTAACCGGACACAATGGAGAAAAAGAATTCATGTAGCCTACCCCACGTAGTGGGACAAAGGCTTGATGTTGTAGTTATTGTTGTTTCAAACTCAAGTGCCAGTGGATCTGTTTATGCTCGAATTATTCTAGCCTTGAAATTCTCGAATAATATTTTTAAGTCCAATCTTTCGGAGTTTTGAACCACTTATGCCAGCTGTTTTGTGGAAACAATTTCTCTATAATTGAGGGTAAGACTGTATGCATCAAGTTCATTCCCCTATCCCATATTGATGGGAACCTCACAAACTGAGTGTGCCCTCTTTATTTTTAATATGAAGTGAAAGCTTCAGGGTAGAGCTTAATAATTTAATCCTGAAAATTGAGTATTCTAGACAAATTCTTTTAGAATTACTGGGGATAGGAGCAATATTTTCACGGAATAGTGTTATGTAGAGTCCCTCAAACGCGTACACATATTGACAGAAAAAATCTTACTATTTATTTTCTTTTGGTATGCAGTATATTCCAATTATTGGTTTCTTGATGTCAAATTGTGAATGTTTGGGTCTGTCATAAGAACTTTTTTACTACCATACGCAAATAAATTTTGCAATTTATAAATCTGCCTATGATCACTCTTAACAATTTATTTTATCTGAAAATTTATATCATAGTACCTATTCAGGTTTCTGTCATATTCCTTAAAAAAGATGCTCCCTAATGCTAAATAAGAAATTGGATATAATTGTTTCTTTCAGGAGTTTAGTGTTTGTTTTTTATTCATTCAGGAGTATTATGATCCGAACCGATCCATGCTGGAGTTAGTCTTTGCTCCTGCAGAAGAATGGATATCACGTAGCGATAGCGATATTGTTGACGCTACCATGATAGAATTGGCAAAATTATTCCCTGACGAAATTTCTGCAGATCAGAGCAAGGCAAAGATTTTGAAGTATCATGTTGTTAAAACACCAAGGTGAGTACTAAAATCATAAATTTGTTTGAGTTATACATTTATCCAAAGGATGAATTAACATAATAAAAGGAGACGTATAGAGAAATGATTAGATTTCCTCTATTGTATTCTGGAGATCACATGCTCAAATAAAAAAATTGCATCTTTGCAATGCAACATTAATGCGACATACATGCACCTCTTTGCAAATAACAAATTGATGTGTCATATAATTCATGTGCCCATTTTTTATCATGAATTCAACCAAAGAATTTGTTGTTATATAAATTTAAAATGAAGAAAAAATTGCAACAAGATTTTATTTTTGGTAAGTTTAAGCTAAAATGTAACAGCAATTGATGTGGCACAGAACATAATCAATATGAATTTAATAATTAAATTCAACTACAAATAAGCTACAGGAATGTAGCCTAATGCACATAAAAGTTGTGTTAGAAAATGTGCTAATTAATTTCATCTTGTTTAATATGAAACTAGTTATGATCTCAAAGATTTATGTATTGGTTGCAAACAACATCTTTTTTTTCTGTACTTGTCGGTACAAACCGCAACCATGACCGGTGAACTTTATTGATAGTATATTGATATCATATTTGCTAATATTTTCACTAATCATGACAATTATGATTAGAGCCTGTTGTCACCACAAACATCATACTATTATTGCTAAAATACCAGAAGCTTTATATACTTCAATGAAAGTCAGTTCCTCTTCATACACTATGCTATGCCAGATCTGTTTACAAAAATGTTCCAAACTGTGAACCATGTCGCCCATTACAAAGAACACCAATTGAAGGGTTCTATTTGGCTGGTGATTACACAAAGCAGAAGTATTTAGCCTCGATGGAAGGTGCTGTTTTATCTGGTAAACTTTGTGCACAGACAATTTTACAGGTATGTACATAAATTGGAACTTTGATATTCTCCTTTTCAAACTTAGTTGTAACTTTCTAATGTAGATGTTGCATGCAATATTTACAAGAAAATACGACATGCAATACTTGATAAAAATGAATGATGAATACTGATTCATAAAGCTGATCCAAATTGTTGGGATAAGGTTAATAATGATGATACATGTGATATGTTACTTTTTTTTTTCTCAACTGTTGAATGCATGTTATCAGCTTTGGGCATGTTTTTAAATAGATATAAGAGAATGACTTTTATTTGAAGAAATTTAGAAAAGCCCGTGTTAGGTGCTTCCCACGAGCGGTTTCTAAAAAAAGAAAAACTCGAATGGAATTTGCAAGCTTATTTTCATAGAGTATATTGATTTTTCATAATACATATAAATCCTAAAATGATTAGCTGTATCTGAATATAAAAATCAGCTGAAGCAAAGTCAAAGTTGGGCCCCCCTTTAAAATTTTTTGACTTCGCCACTGGACTCTGTCCTTCATGTCATTCAAGGTTCCTCGCAAAAAATAATTCCCACTGGATGTGCATATTTCATCTCAAAAAAATCAAGCCATTAGTCTCATCCAATATATGAATGATTGTTATTATTATTATTTTCCAACTTCCTTGCAGGATTATGATAAGCTGGTTTCTACAACCGTGAGAGACCCATCTGCTGAGATGTTTGTGGCCTAGTTGACGATTTTAAACTGCTACTCCGGAATTTATTTCCACACCATTTTATTCTTCACAATTGTCTGATCCAAGCTATATAATTTTTATAAGCATGTTGAAAGTCTCAAATGTATTTCCCCAAAAAAAAAAAAAAGTCTCAAATGTGCCATAGCATCTCCTACATTCGTAGCAGTATCGTTGTATTAAATGAATCAAAATGCTGTGATCATGTCAGCTTCAATCAATTATTTATGGTAAAAAAATGTCACTGGAGTATTGACATAGTAGCTCATATTAAGAGAGAGAGAGAGAGAGAGAGCATTATTTTAGCAAAAATAAAAATTGATGATATACATCCTGCATAGGGGTGTAAATGAATCAAGTAGACTTGTGAGCCATATTGAATTCAACTACATAATAACTTGTCAGCTTAGCTCAATAAGCTGAGCCAAGCTTGAGTTAGTCTCTACTCGAGTTGAAGCTCATGAGCCAATTTGTTTAAAAAATATTAATATAAAATATACTTAATATATATATATATATATATATATATATATATATATATATATATATAAAGTTTTTATATTATTTAATTATTTATTATATAATTTATTCTTTTTACTATTTTATTATAATAATTATTTAAAGGGGTTTTTACATGTATAATACTTAAAACTATCATATTTACCTATTAAACACCTAAAGTTATCTATTTACTAATATACCACCTCAAAACCTTTAACTTAATCAAAAAAATCACTCCGTTCGTTCCCGTTCCCTCCCGTCACAGCAGACGTCGCAACTCCGCCCTCTCCGTCCTCTCCGTCCTCGTTTGCCTCTGTTAATAATCTCTCAGGTGAGGTTTCGTTGAAACGCTCTCTGAGATCTCTGATCTAAGGATCCTGCAGCTCTCATTCAACAATTTCTCCGGCGAGCTACCCATATCCCTCTTTAATCTCACCAAGCTGGAAGTTCTTGATTTCAGCTCAAATGCCTTATCTGGCTTCATCCCCCTTAGATTTGGCAGCAGCGTAAGGGAGATTCATTTGCAGAGCAATCTCTTCACCGGCCCCATTCCAGCAACTCTGAGCAACTGCTCGAATCTTGTTTCCATCGACCTCAGCTTTAATTACCTCACCGGGAAGATCCCTTCCTCCATCACTACTCTTCCTTTCCTCCGGGATCAGATCTTATCGTGTGGCAGAACCTCCTTGAAGGTGAGATCCCTACCGATTTCGGCCGCAGCTCTGCTCTCGAAAACCTTATCCTCGACAACAATGATCTCACCGTCTCATTCCCTTCTGGTCTCAGCAACTGCACCGATCTCAACTGGATCTCTCTCTCCAGTAACCACTTCACCGGCGAGATACCGTCATGGATCGGCCGGCTTGAGAATCTCGCCATCCTTAAGCTTGGAAACAATTCCTTCTCCGGTTCCATTCCACCGGAGCTCGGTGACTGCAAGAGCCTCATATGGTTGGATCTTAACAGTAATCGGTTGAGTGGTACTATCCCATCCACTCTATCAAAGCAATCTGGCAATATAGCCGTTGGATTTGTAACTGGAAAGAGATATGTCTATTTGAAGACTGATGGGAGCAAGGAGTGCCGAGGTGCAGGGACGGTGAAGAGATCTAGAATAACACATAGGATAATTCCTGATCGAAGCAAAAAACTTTCCCAACCAAAAACAAAACTCTTGCTGAATTGGAACCATTCGTAGTAAGGTGGATCGAATATGCCTTCGACTTCAAATTTTCTCTCTGCCGGGAACGGTGCATCGGCGAAGAAGAGATCGAGGCCTATGGCATTGGTAGGTTCCGTAGGGACGGTGAAGAGGCGAACGAGGTCGGAGAGGGCGGAGTTGCGACGTTTGCTGTGACGGGTCGAACGGGAACGAACGGAGTGGTTTTTTGATTAAGTTACAGGTTTTGAGGTGGTATAGTAATAAATAGGTAACTTTAGGTGTTTAATAGGTAAATATGATAGTTTTAAGTGTTATACATGTAAAAACCCCTTATTTAAATCATAATCATTTCTCTTTTATAATAAACAAGTTGGCTAACGAGCCAGTTCGATCTCATAGAATAAAACTCAAGCTCAAATTCAATTAATTAATCAAGCTAGAATTAGGAATAACTTGAGCTCAACTCGATTAGTTTACACCCCTACAGTCCTGAAGTACCTAATTATATTTCATTAATCAAATTCTATCTACCATAATGAACAAGGCACCCAGTATTGAAGAGTTGGGTTTAAGTTTACAATTTCCTTTCACAGCTTAGAAGTAGGATTACATTACAAGATGCAGGTGAAAAGACAAATTTTTAGTGTACATGATCAATGATCTGATCATTTCTGAATACAACACTGGATCTCTCGACTTTTTATTCATCTGAAAAATCCTTAAAATGTTCAATGTAAAACCAGCTTCCAGAAATGAAAATGGCAGTAGAAGACCACCCTGCTGTAGATAAATTCCAAAAAACATCTCCCAGCAAAAATGATGTGGAGATAGTAAGCAGATACACTGCTATTTAATTCCTTTGTGCTGATCAAGCTTCAAGGCTACCTTAGGGGGAAATATTCAGAAACCACTAAAAAGTATCCAGTTTTGCAGATGGAAACTTTTTTGTTATTTGTGGAAGGCAATGGCTTCTTGTCTATTGTGCTGAAACTGGCTGATGGATTGGTGATTGAATTCTAATTATCATCTGAAAATAAACAAGAGGGGAAGATTATGACATGGAATGTTGTTGCACAAAAATGTAAATAGAATCTGAGAGCAAGGGACAGGAGTGTATATATGATGAGGCTTTTGTTCAAAAGAGGGGGATAATAATCAGTTGTAATAACCACATCATGATCTTATTCTTATTGTGTTACAGACACTTGTCGTCCACTACTAATGTGTATTATGGAATCATGATCTTATTCTTATTGTGTTACAGACACTTGTCGTCCACTACTAATGTGTATTATGGAATGCAGAGCCGTTAAATACGATTAATTATTCTGTGCTGATGATGAAAGTTATTTGGAGACCAACCAGAATGTGCCACATCACCCCTATGCTCGGTACTGCTGACGTGGCATATTCTGGTTGGTCTTCGGACAATGTTCTACATCTGGTCTCCACGCAAAATAATCTCTCGTTAAATACAAGCCTGAGAATGAAGTTGTTGTACAGAGGAAACCTCCGTTTTCATTTTTATTTTCTCCCTTTTTTTCCCCTCGGAGGACCTTACCCACTTACCTCATGTTTTCTCATAGGCGCTTTAGGTTTGAACGAATTTGAAGGAAATGATAACGAAAATGATAGAAATCCAATATATTAATTATTATATTTTATTCTTCTGATCAGAAATTGAATTTTTGTTTCCATGAGGGCATGCGCGTCACAAAAATGGCTAGATAAATTTATCTTTCACATTTTTCGTTTGGGCTGGATAGGTAACCATTAATGAAAAGATGCATTTGTTAATACTTCTAGTTAAATCCTATTTTCTAGTAACTACATTGAATCAAACAACTAACATACAATTATCATGTAAAATCCAATTATATTCCCACCAACTTCTTAAAACCAAATAGACCCAACAAGAAAAGTTTAAAAAAAAGTGGGTTAATTATAAGTTTAGGTGCGGAGTGCAGACAGGGAGAACCGTCTGCACACTAGTATAAAATCTAGCTATGTACCATTCGATACCGCTGGGTACCCTGTGTGTGTGCAGACGGTGCTCTCCCCGTCTGCACTCCGCACCTAATAATTTTTCCTTCTATGATTCACTCATTACCCATATTGTTTTTGGAACTGTGGAGAAGATTTGTACCGTGGCGAAGAATTGGTTCAGTTTTAATACAAAGGGAAGAAACAAACTAACCTTCAAATTCAACCTGCTGTATTCTTTAATATTTCTAAAAAAACAAGTTAAAAAGACATCTCGAATTTTTCAGGACTTACTGACAGTAGGATCGATATGCTCGAAGAAACTGGCAGCAACAATAAGATAGCATAGGATAAGCATCATCCCCTTGAAATAGTTGGCCGTACCTTCCTGTAAGAAAAGCTCGCAGGTAAGCATAAAACTCTACATGTTCAATAGAGATTATTCAAATCTAACCTTGTCTCCAAACAAAGAAAACATATAAATTACATGTGCATTACCATTCAATCTCATATTATATTAGGTGAGCCTGAAGTTTTTTCTTCAGGCCCACAAAAAAAAAAGTCATCTAAGATTGAAATCTTCAGTCTGCTAGTTAGGGAGTATCACAGACAAAAAACCAAACATGCAGGTCACAAAAACAAACTCAATTTAGGAATCCTCTCAATTTATTGTAGCGGTTTATTCTTTTCTGTACAGTGGAGTATAATAAATTGGGAGATAGAATAAAAAAATACCATTGAACAATGTTAGCCGTTCTGAAGAATAAATACTTAGAGAGTTTCAAGTGAAATTTCTGCAAGATGGTTACTAGGTACCATAGTGTAGCTAAGAAGTTTATGTTTGTAAACTAGTGAGATTTTTGTTAAGATTTGCCGGAATGCAGCCAATTTGTAGCTTATAATAGTCTGCCACCACTATGTGATCAGTGATTGAACGTTTTAGATCAGTGAATAAAACTTAATCAACACAATTATGACTTCGAATAGCTCAGCAAATTGGTCCTTGTTTTTTTTTTTATTTATGACGAGGAACCGTCCGCTGACACGTCCGGGCTTGTCGAGCACGCTTGGCGGTCCGTAAATCCCGACCGAACTACCGAGCCACCCAGCCTACAGTACCCACAACCGGTGCTTAGGGGGCCCACTTAAGGGAATGTGCATAAAATTTGTCTTCCACTTCAAAACTATTAGATGATCATTAAAAAAGATAGCAGCAAGAAAATAACATGAAGCTCAATGAACTTTGGTGACTGATTCAGCTCATGATTAGGTAGCCTTATTAGTTGTTGTCTGTTCACATAAATTGGATTTTACCTATATATATACACAAACACAAAAGGTTTGACACTTCTACAACATGTAATTAAAACTTACAAATAAGAATCTAATTTGAAAACACTGAAAAGCTGTTTGAATTCTCGTGCACCATCGTAAAGCATAACCATCATGTTATCCTTTTGTGACGGTCGTAGCTTCAAAATAATGTGAGCCCACGAAGCAATACTTAGGCCAAAGCTGAAAATTAGGGGAGCTAAAACTGGCGAAGTCCGATGATCTGTGAATCTGGCAATGTTGGGTAAAAAAGAACCAGACATTTTGAGGCGCAAGTAAAATCTTAAAACCTGATATGTAAAAGGGGGTTTGCATGTACTGTAGTGCTTCCAGCCTTCCATTCAGTTTTTAAACTTCGGTTGTCCCATAAAGAACCCAACAACCTAAAACCTATGCTATCACTCTGTTAAGCCGCCCATTTGTTACCTCTGCGTTTATATGATTTTGAATTTTAACATTGAGTCCATGTTAGGGTATAGACTAAATCAATAAAATTCAACAAACAAGTTGTAGGCGTTATCCAAAGACATCAAGATCAAGACTCAGAAAAGAAGGATTTAGAACCTAACTATTCTATACAGTTTTTTTTTTTTCAATCTACTTTATGGAAATATCTTCTATTTCAAATCTTGATATTTATGGGCAGAGTCCATGCAAGACAATGTCATGTGCGCAAGTGTGACACCATTATAAATGTTAAATCTCAGCCTTCCGTTGCTAAACTGATCCCACGGCCATAAATAGTAATCCGTGGGAAGCCCGCATGTATCACGTTGAATACCTTCCATAACTAGAGAACTAATTTAGGAAGGATTGTATTACTCTTTATTGTGTAGTAATTTGTTTTTATATAAGCATCTTGTATAGATTACATATAGGGATCATGTTGAATAAAGTGATAAGTTTTTTCCTCTCAAACTTACTGTTGAACAATAAATACAGCCTTGAATTTGTTTCCGTAATAATGTTTGCAAACATAGAGTCACAATATTCAAACAATTATGGCCAATTCCACGAAAGAATTTAATGAGAAATTTAGCTTAAGAATGAAGAATGATTATAAGTTTGATGAAATGCCAAACTGAAGAATAACCGTGATAATATATAATGAATAAATACCTGCAGCATGAAAGCAACGACAAGTACTGTGATGAACAGACTAGCAGTCTCAAACAACTGAAAGTTCAAGTCCATCTCCTTTCCCATGATCCAGCCAATTACCACGCAGAAAGGAATCTGTCATTATCAGAATCAAATTATTCACAAGTATTGCGTCAGTTGTTGGAGATTAATTGGAATAATATATCACAACGAAAGCCTCCAAAAAGGCTTTTCATTATGCATGTCTCATGTTGAGCAAGTTGCAACTTCATTTATTTGTTATGGACGTCATTGGAGTGAAAGGAATGTTTTCATAAATAAACAAAACTACAGTGGCAAGAGATGCCTTCCAATGGAACTTGAAGCAAAGTAAGCTGAGGCTCAAGTGTTTATATATGGAACTCGAGAAACTTTCTGGATCCAGTTTACATGATCAATGCGATATGTAACGAGCTGCCTTGTTTGATTTAAAGTTCGGACTTGGTAATTGAACATTTGGAATCCCCCCGCCCCCTCCCTTATTTCAACTAAGTGGATGCAGCCAAAACGAACATTCTACTTTACATCACGGATGAAGCAAAATGAACAAAAATCCCTCACAACAAACAAAAAATCTCTCCGAAAATCAATTTTTGGCTCCGTGATTTGTTGCTACTCAACAATCACTGCCACTTTCAGGTTGAAGCATAGCAGACATCGTTCATGGCTCTGCATACACTTTTCCATCTTCGGCTAAAGGCCTCTCAGGTTGCCCGCAAGTAAGAGGAGTTTCACATCTAGAAGTGAAATTTGAGGACACTTGTAAAAAGATTATTTGGTTATCTATCAGAGAAGTGGAAATGAAACACCCTATTTTCTATTATTTAGGTCTGGAAAAAGTGAAAGTGTCTCACATATATGCATAAATACTACTTAAATCCAACTATAAAAATAAAAGCAAATTATAAAACGCCAAAAGGATACTCCTTTTTTACCCATCATAAAGTCCACAATACGAAATTTAATTAGGCTAGGGGTGCAACTGTGCAAGTGAGCTGACATGGCTCGGGACCAAGCTTGAATTTAATTAGTTAATGAGCTCACAACTCGAGCTTATTGTTAAGCATATACTCAAACTCATACATTAAACAAGCTCAACTTGGCTCAGCTCCTAATTCGTAGAGCCGCTCGATTAAATTAGAATATTTTAAAATTTTAATTATCTAATATTTTTAACCTTTTTAAATTATTTCTATATACTCCTAATATTTTATTTGTAGATTAAAAATAAAAAGTTTTAAATAAAATTAAAATTTTTAATTTAAAACTTAAAAAATCAAGTCAAGCTTGAGCCTAAAATTTTTTTAATGAACCATGTTAGAGCTCAATTCTATTAAGCAGATACTCCACTCAACTTATTTACACCCCTAAATTAGGGGTCAAGGTATGATTTAAACTCAAAACCTCAGCACTAATTTGCAAGGCCTTACCAACTAGATTAGACGGGCCAACAAAGATATTTTATACATAACAATATACACTATAATAATCTATTTAATTTTGTATCATATAAAATAATTTTTATTCATTACTTTGAATACCATGCACACAGAAATTTAAAATAAATTATTATCAACAACATTATAAATATATACATAGTATACACAATAATAAATTATGCATTGTTTATTAGGGGAGTTCCATACATACCACACAATCCTTGTGTATTTATTTATTTAACATCTAAATTATGATATTAACTTATGTAACACCAAATTTTTAAGTCACATAAAAAATACTGCTAATATTAACTTTTCTAAAGTAAAATGTACATTTTCATGTATAGGTTTTGATGTGATCGAAAAACTAAAGTGTTATACTAGTAAATATCAAAATTTAGATGCTACATATGCAAATTTATAAGAACAGTGTGGCATGTAAATCCCACAATATATTAATACTATTTAGTATTTATATATAGTTTTTATGTATAGTTGTATACCATAATATTTTGTAATAAATTATATTTATTTCAATATGTATGAAACAATGTATGAGTGCAGGTGCGAGTGGCATTATAATTTTGCAAACAAAAAATAAATCATATTAAATATCTTTGAAAAGTATGAATTGGGTATAAATAAGCTCATAGTCGAATGGCTAGAAATTATATTTATCAACTCCTCAAAAAACAAGTCACTTCCCACTTCTACCATAAGCCAAACAATCGAAGTGGCTCAATTCCCTCACTTCACACTTCCTACATCCAACCAAACAAATCTTAAATGCACTATATTCTCCTATAAAAACTGTATACAAGTAATTTGACTAACTAGATATATATATCCAGAAACGAAGCCATGATCATGCTTCAGCTGCTCCTCTGCAAGGAAACAACTGCTTCTTTTGTTCTCCGATTCTATTCTTTCCGGTTCAATATTTTTCTTCTAAACTTGGTCCTTTCCTATCTATATTCTCCAACTTTGTATTTTTCATCCATCTTGTTTTTCTCATTTATATTTTCTCTTGCCCGTTTTATTTATCAAACAGTTCACATTAAATTGCTAAGCCGATTTAGGATCATTTTTGAATAAAATAAACTGTTAAATATCCAGAACCGGGTTAGGTCATGCTTTTTAATGTATTCTTATAAAGAATTGATTCCATTACTTCCCGCCTCATTATGTCCAAAACCTTCTTAAGCATTATACTCATAGTATTGACGCAATAAGCAGTTGCTTGCTATTGGGTTCAAAGTCAAATTTAAGAAGATAAATCACCTACATGAGAAGTAAATTAAATCCTTAATCATCACCAAAGGCAATTTTACCATTTTATTTTGTTGATGTTGTAGATTTCAAATTTTAAATTACACTAAATATGAAAAATATTTGTATTGTATTTACTTTGCATCCAACCAAATAATAAAACAGTCATACTGTGTTTACTTGACGTACAACCAAACAACTCTAATACATAGCATTTCTTAAGTAAACGACTCTATATGCATGCAAGCATACAACCCCAAAAATTTCAGCAAATGTGTAATCCATAATATGGGATAGAGCAAGAAATTCCTCAACATAACAACTAATTAACTGACCAGTTCAAGCAAATGCAATAGAACAGTCACCAATTTATGTCAGAATGATGCAACAACCAATAAATTTGTGAAGGAAGAAAAAAGAAAGGCAGAACACAAACAAAACAAAATTTCTTCCATTGCATAAAAAACAAAGGGAGGGTACAGATCCACTAAGAAAAGTTAAGATCTGCAAAGATGTTTAGAGAAATACCAGGAACATTGATATCTGAGTAGACGATCCTATTGCAACGCCCAAAGTGATATCCTAGAAAGAAAGAAAAAAATGATGCCAAGTGAAATAGAGAAATTATATTTCTTAGTATATGCACACCCTCAAAACACTCACCAGCTTGTCCTTCATGGCAAACATTATGGCACTTGCATGCTCGGCAGCATTTCCTACAATAGGAAGCAAAATAACACTGATAAATGCCACTGGCATGCTCATTGCTTCAGATGCGCCCTGTAAAATATTAACAACAATTGTATCACACAGAACTTGACAGAAATAAAAAAGGAAGAAAGTAGAGAAAGGTATCTAATAGAAAGGAGAAGTATAACTGCAGAAAAAGATTATAACAACAATTTTAACATAAATAAAAGGGGAGAGAAAACTAGAGAAATGAAAAAAAGGAGAAATATAGCTGCTAACTCTCCTTCGTGTACTTTATTAGCATTTCTATGATTGAAATACACTGTTAGGACCAAATAGAAGGATGTTAAGGATTTAAATTGCCCAAAATATGCCAATATGTTTTCTTGTATTTATCACGTTTGCCTTGCGGCTCTGCTTAGGCTTTTAAGTTAAAAGTTAAGTCAGTTGTACGTACTGAACGTTCGTTTATGTTATGACGGAATTATTCCTTTGTGGAATTCCATATAACAAATACAATTCCTATAATATGATTCATAAACAAAGGATAACTACTGAGTGACCAACGGTAAATATTGCATCACATAAAAGTTGAAATATCAATTTTAGAAGAGCTAGAATGCGATACGAATTTATCTCTAAATGCAAGTACATTAAACCTTTAGGAACTGATTAAGGGCTTCAACCAAAATACACTTTAGCAACATTACATCAAACACAATAAAGCTGAAAATTTTCCAGCTCATAATGGGAAAAGGAACACAGGCAAAACTATGAGCAGCATCCCCACAATATCAGTTTCAATACAACTTTCAAACTGCAGGTTTTAACAGAATGTCTGGCCACGTCACAATAGTTATTATGGTGGTTAGAAGTGACTGCAAAACATATCTGTGTAAGTTTAACCTAGTATTCAATGTTTGGCTAGAAGTCATGCAATATAACTTGTGAAATCAAGAGTTGACAGCTCAAGCTGAACTCCACAATAGTAATTGGAGAATAAAAATTCATAAAGCCAGCACCAAATAGAAGGATTAGGCAAATGATGATTATGAACCAAGGTTTGTATGATCTAATATCTAGAAACAGTTAGCTGACAACATGAAAATAGGCTAAATTTTCTAAAAATGAATCTAGTTCATTAACTTTAGCATTAGAGTGAATGAAATCAAAATATTATCTTCTGGCCTTCCTATCTCAGTCCCTCTTTATTCCTTCTGTACACCGTCACTCACTCCGGACTCTTCGAAGTTAAGTTGTCTTTTGGAGTATATTCTACAGAAGGCGCTTTTAACAAGCTTAATCCCTTTGCTACATTAATTTCTAACACAAAATAAATAGAATCTAGAAACTCAGATGAAACAGCTAATCATGAAAACGGAAAGAAACATAATTGAAAAGGTCAATCAAGTAAGGAATCATTATTTGTAGTCAATTCAGCCTCCTGGTTTCAGCTAGAGAAGACTTTCTCTATTTATTTTGAAGCATATATTACCATCAGCTATCAAGAACTATTCCAGCCAACCCCAAATTGTTGGATAAGGCTAATGATAACGATGAGTGATCAAAAACTATTTCAGAAAGATCAAGAGAGTTATGTTAAATCCTAGAAGACCTTTGCCATACAAATCACAACGTTAAGACTGCATTTCAATTCTATTATTAATGTCCGGTCCAATAGCAAGAAAATTTCAAGCGGGCATTAGATCACTCGTCTATGGCTTCTATCGTTAAGAAATTCATCAAGCTCATGAACAGTTTATCTTTTAGCATATTTTTCTATTTTTTGTTGCATTCTTGATTAACTTTCAAGATCGAAGGAAAATCAAAATGACAAGTTTGATTAACGAAGAAAAAATAACAGGAATCAAAACAGTTGCTACCTCTATGGCATCAACAAGGTATCCAGAAAGAATAGAAACCCAAGCAGTCAAAACAGCAAGCCATGCTATCGATTCCCACAAAGTTATCTCAGGTGCGTCTTCTTCATCAGAATCGACATCATCATTCTGATTCTCTTCCTACGATGACAGAAATTGCCCAGAAGTATAACAATTAAAATCATAGGAATAAGAATTAAATGCCGAGGGTTGAATATGCTAGCAGAAAACAAGAATAACTGAATAACAGAAGATGGGCAAAGCCAACTATTTATGGTTCCTGACAACAGTATTTCTTTCCTAAAATAACTAGGTTTCTGCAGATAAAAATTAAAGGAAAGTTGATGAAAAAGAATGTCATCATCTTCAACAAACATTTCGAAACAAATTCCAGTTATGTTCATACATATTTCTTTTACTATAAAATTACTAAGAGGTGGACTACCTATTAGTTGCAGCTAACAAAATTCTTTTGAGCTAATTCTATACAGGTAATTCGGTCTCCAATGAATTCAAGAATGGGATGACTTGGCATGACTTAATTCTAAAAGCTAACATGAAACATCAAATAAATTCCACTTTGTCAATTACTGATATTATAGAACATCAAAGAAATGTAGAATAACAAATGGTGTGCAAAAAAAAAAACGAACCATTCATGTTTAAAAGGTAAAAAAATCAAACTAACACTCAACCCAAGTCATGTGGCTAAATCCTTCAGAAATCATAATATAGCCAATGTAAAAAAACTTCAGCCTAGGATGTGATTTAGCGCAGTCATGGGTCTAGGTTTTCTAATGCATCCTCAAATGTTATGTAGCACAGTCATAGGTCTAGGATTTTTAATGCATCCTAGAATGATAAACAAGATGAAAATATAACAATAGGTATATAATGTGCAGGCTACAAACTCATAATTTTAGCCAAAAATTGTTGCTTTTAATATAAGGACAACAAATATGATTTGTTCAACTGAAAAGATGAGTTAATAATCAACCAAAATATAAAATTCCGCAAAAAATAGCAATGAACATAAAACCTTAACAATGGATCAAGCTCATGCTTCAAAAAGAAAACCTAGCATGTATCTCACTTCAGAAAATTTTAACCACACACATAAAAAGTAATTAAATAATTTAAAATACAAGAACAATAATAAAAATCACCCCAAAGGGAAGAACTGGGCCATATGGGAATCCGTAGTTCAATCTAAGCCGTCTCTTGACACTAGATCTCACGACCATGATGGGAATCTGTGGGAGGCTTGCCTAGATCATATCAATCTCCTTCCATATTTGCAAAAATTATTGCGTCCTCCCACCTGACGTAGAGATACGTCCTCTCACCGCTAAAATCGCGCTAAAAAATGAAAAATACCGAGCAATACCAAACAATAACGAGGAATATCATCATGTGAAGACCAATACCGAGTTATACCGAGCTATACCGAGCAATACAAAAAAACACCTAGTTTTTCCTAGAAAAAACTCGGTATTGCTCGGTATTGCTCGGTATAGCTCGGTATAACTCGGTATTGGTCTTCACATGATGACATTCTTCGTTATTACCAAATAATAGCTAGCAATACCGAGCAAAAACCGAATTTTTTAGCGGTGGGAGGACGTATCTCTACATCAGGTGGGAGGACGCAATAATTTTTCCCATATTTGAGTGGCTGATTTAGGAAGGATTATATTAGGGGAATTATGCATGATTTTGTAATTATTTGTTTATTTATTAAGATATCATGTATAGATCTATAAATAGGGATAATTTTATAGAATAAAATGAACATTTTTTTCTTCTCCAATTCTCTGAAATTTAACATGGTATTAGAGCAAGGCATTCCGATCTTCTTCAAATATGAGAGCGTGAGAGAGGGAGAGCTGGTTCATACATTATTTTTCCTGCTCGCTTGCATCCAAGGCAGACAAGCAAGGGAGAGGGCTTCCCCTTTGCGGTATTTTGTGTGCGGCTCTCGTGCGTACCTACTTGGGGACCGAAGCAAGTGAAGAAGAGGATCAAGAGGAGTGAGCAGGAGCTGCGTGCTTGCTTGCCTGAGCGGGGATAACCAGCCCTCGTGCTTGTGCTGGAGCTAAACCAAGCAAGGATCGAACGATTGAAGAGCTGTGGTACACGGCATCAAATCCTCCACTTAAAGAGCCCCTCTTTGCCCCAAATCTAGGGCTGCAAATCAACCAAGCGTTCAACGAGCTACTCGTGACTCGGCTAGATAAGGGCTCGTTTATGTTCGTTTGATAAGGTAAATGAACAAGCTTGAACAACTTTGACAATACTCGATAGCTTAATAAACAAACTTGAACACCCTGACGTTCAGCTCGTTTATGTTCATGAACAAGATCGTTTAGAGCTCGTGAACATGCTCGTTAAGAAACTCGATTAACAAGCTCGATTATGTCTTATTTAATTTAAAAAATATTTAACTACTAACTAAAAATATATTTAACATTTATAACATTAATTAACATTATTTAACAATTATAACGTTATTACTGTTTTATATATATATATATATATATAACTATTATTTAACTCTCTCTCTCTCTCTCTCTCTCTCCTCCGTGGTACAGGAGAACCGAAAACCAAAAAAAAAATGTTGGGGAGGGTTTTGTCCCACACCGCCTGGAGTTAAAAGGTTTCTATATATAAAACCAAATACAACGGCTGCTCAATCGTTGGGCGCTGGGCGGCAGGCTGGCCTGGACAGCAAGCGGGCGGTTGTTGCACCCAACTTATGTTGTGTTGTATTGAACTATTCGACTTGAAATTAATAAATTTATTTTGTTAATTGTAGTCAGCTCAGCTGGCTCGTTCACGAGCCGCTCAAGAAGTGGCTTGATAAGCTCGAAACGAACCAAACTCGAACACAAACCGAACCGAGCTCGAACATGGAAGGTCTAGACGAGCTCGAACACGAATAGCTGTCTAAGAAGCTCGACGAGCTTCGAGCCGAGCTTGAGCTCGATTCTGACAGACGAGCCCGAACTCGAACAGGCCAAAGCTCGGCTCGGCTTGGTTCATTTGCATCCCTACCCAAATCCCAACTACTTCTGCATGTTTCCAATCCGCTACCTTAAGATCTAGGATATGTACAAGAAGGTCGAAGCCTCCTTTTGGACAACAGAAGAAGTCGACCTCTGCCAAAATCTTCGCCACTGGAACCAATCCCTCAAATCAAACGAACAACACTTCATATCACGTTCTCGCCTTCTTTGTTTCCACTGACATACTCGTCATTAAGAAACCTGCCAGTCAGATTTGGACTATAGTTGGTTCATTCGATTCAAAGCTCGTCGATGAAACAGTCCTAATACGTGGAGTTGCCCAGACGTTGCATGCGGAGGGGAGTAGATGACTTTCTTTGTGATAAGGCAGTTCACTGCTATGGTCCAGTGCATGCTTACGATGACCAGAGACTTGATGAGCACGCAGATGGTAAAGTATGCTACTTCCCTAAGTAGGGAGTAAATCGTGGATATCGAAGGTGAGGCTATAGAGAGATTAGAAACACTTTATCATATCCTGAAGGATATGGCTCTTGCTGGTTCTCTAAGTTCCCACCATCGGCCTTCATTATCAAAATTCTGAGGAATATGGTTCCCACCACTACCCTTCATTAATGGAATTATGAGAAATACAAGTTCCCACCACCGTCCTTCATTGTCGAAATTCAAAGGAATATTAATCCTTCCACCGGCCTTCATTGCAGGAATTTTAAGGAATATTAATCCTACTTCCTTCGTGCATCCAAGACTAAGGAGAGATAGAGTGGGAGGGCTCCTCTCGCATGCAACATCGACCGAGCAAAAGCAAGAAAAGTCGAGCAAAGGACCTCCTCTTACATGTGTATCAAAAGAGCTAATGGTCGGGACAAGTCAGAGTGCAAGACTTGCACTCCTTCATCAGATCAAACCAGAGAGATCAAAGGCCTTGCGTGCGCCTGTACGGGGTCGATTGAATAGGAGTATGTTTGGGTGGAGTCAGATGACTGATTTGCATTGGGCTGAAGGCTGACTCAATTTGACGGGGGAGATCTGCTTGCTAAGTGCTGAGCTGCTTGAGACATATTTTTCTACTGCTATCCTTAAAGCTTATCGCAACCCTAAAAACTTTTTTCCTTACTGTCGTGTCTTTATTGTCGGCCTTCCCTTGTGATTGATATCATATATATAACCAGTTCAACCTTCATTATTGTCCTGCTTAATATAGCTTTCATTGTTACCATTTACCACCACAATGTCTGAAGCTAATTTCTCCCAAAATTTTGCTGCCCTGCTTAATATAGCTTTCATTGGTGGAACAATATTTTGTCGTCAACGGGTTGACGGAGAAAAAAAACTAAAGGCGACAAAACTATGTTTGGAAGAGAAGGCACTGGCATGGTATCAATGGCGTGACATGAGGCAACCCATCTAGAGCTGGAGGGAGTTCAAAGAGTGCTTACTAGAACGTTTCCGAACCGGTAGAGGAGGAGACTTCTATGAGCAATTCTTTGCCTTGACACAGGAAGGGGACTATGGCAGATTATCGTGACAGGTTCGAGTCCTTGCCCAAAAGATTAGACCACCTCTCTAAGACAATGCAAGAGAAAAACTTTATGAAGGGGCTTAAATTGGAGATACGGGCAGCAGTTAGGGTGATGAGTCTGAGAGACCTAGGGCGGGCCATGGAGCTAGCATAGTTGGTGGAGGATCAGAAGCAGTTGGAGAGAGGGCCTAAAGGGAGAAACTCGGGGGGTATCGTACAGGATGACCACTACCTTCTTAGCTCCCAAGGGGCCAGCGCCTGGGAGTCTGAAGGAAGTGCCTAAGGAGAGAGCTGGAGGGGGAAATGGGATAAATTTCAAAATACTGACTAAGAAGGAGTTACAAGAGAAGAGGATAAATGGGTTGTGTTTTAGGTGTTATGAGAAGTACATGTCGGGGTATAGGTGTAAGGACCGAACTCTTCAGTTTCTCACCATTTGTGATGACGAGGAAGCTGCAGAGGGAGGTGGGAGAGGGTTAGAGATGGAGGAAGAGTAAAAGTTGCATCTGGATGTGGAAGAAATCTCCTTAAACTCAGTGGTGGAATTCACTCTGAATCATACTATGAATGTGAAGAGAGAGATAGCAGATAGAGAGGTGATAGTGTTGATAGATAGTGGGGCAACCCACAATTTCATCTCCACCTAGATTGTTGATCTGCTGGGGGTGACATTAGTAGATACAGGAGGCTATGGGGTGATGATGGGTACGGAAAAGGTGAAAATGGGTAGAGGAGTTTGTAGGGGAGTGATGTTGACCATTCAGGGGATATAGGTGAGAGAGGATTTTCTTCCCTTGGAGTTGGGGAGCATTTATGTCATCTTGGGGATGAAGTGGCTACAGACCTTGGGAGATACAAAGGTAAATTAAGGAACACTAAGAATGGAACTGGTGGTAGGGAAGAAAAAGGTGATGCAGGGTTGTCAAAGACTGGGGTATTTCTCAAGCCTTTGATCAGGACTATAGAGGAGGTGGGTGGGGGATATTTTTTGGAGCTGCACAGTTTGGAGGGAACTAGATGGGAGGAGGGATGGGACATACTCCACTCCATACAGCCGTTGATTCAGAAATTCCAAGAGGTATTTCAGCCACCTCAGGAATAGCCACCACCAAGGGAACAGGAGCAAGCGATCACCTTGAGAGAAGGTGTGTCACCCATCAACGTCAGACCCTACCAATATCCCCAATTTCAAAAGGATAATATTGAAAAGTTGATTAGGGAGATACTGGAGGCGGGAATTATCAGACCTAATGTGAGCCCTTTATCTAGTCCAATCTTACTGGTGAAAGAAAAAGATGGGAGTTGGAGGTTTTGTGTGGACTGTGGACTATAGGGCAATCAATAAGAAAAATGTGCTAGACAAGTTTCATATATCAGTGATTGATGAATTATTGGATGAGTTGAATGGAGCAGTGATTTTCTCAAAAATTAATATGAACTCAAAATATCATTAGATCGAGATAAAGGCAGAAGATGTGCCAAAGACAACTTTCAGAATTCATGAGGGGCACTATGAGTTCCTGGTGATGCCTTTTGGCCTCATCAATGCTCCAGCCACTTTCCAATCACTCATAAACAATATTTTTAAACCTTACCTCCAGAGGTTTGCCTTGGTATTCTTTGACGATGTCCTAATTTACAACAAGACAGATGAGGAGCACTGGAGCATCTGAGGAGGGTGTTGGAGTTATTGCAGGAGCATTAGCTAAGAGATAACCTGAAGAAGTGTTGTTTTGCGCAGACCGATGTGGGGTATTTGGATCATATTGTGTCCAAAGAAGGGGTGGCAGCCGATCAGTCAAAGATTGAGTCTATGTTGAGATGACCCTTACCTAAGAATCTAAAGGAGTTGAGAGTACTACAGGAGGTTTATAAAAAGGTACAACACTATAGCATGGCCACTAACAGAGCAGCTGAAGAAAGATGGGTTCTTATGGGGAGAGGCGGCCCAACAACATTTGAGAGACTGAAGAATGTTATGACTACTGTACCAATCTTAATTTTGCTAGACTTCACTCAGGCCTTCATAGTGAAGACAGATGTTTCAAGGTACGGATTGGGGGCAGTATTCATGCAGAATCGTCGACCCATTGCCTACTTCAGCCAAGTGTTGACAACAAGAGCCAGACTAAAATCAGTCTATGAGAGGGAGTTGATGACCATCGTCTTAGCCATCTAGAAGTGGTGAACCTATCTATTAGGTAGACATTTCATTATTAGAACTGACCAAAGGATCCTAAAGTACTTGTTAGAGCAGCGGATGGTGACCGAGGAGCATCAAAGGTGGCTGTCCAAATTATTGGGATATGATTTTAGAATCCAGTACATGCCAGGAGTGAAGAACAAGATAGCAGATGCCTTGTTCAGATGTATGGGGGAGCTGCAGACAATGGCATTATTTATTTCTTTGATGCTAGATTGGGAGACCATCAAGGAGGAGAGGGTTACAGATAAGGAGTTGGGAAATATTAAGATATATTTACTAAGGGAAGGGGGTAGCCACCGAGGGTATTCATTGGAGGGGGACAGACTGCTGTATCAGGGGAGTTTTGTGATGTCTCGGACCTTTATCCACATTCCAAACTTACTCCAGGAGTTTCATGGGAGCATTGTTGGGGGTTATTCAGGAGTGTAGAAGACATACAAGAGGTTAGCCTCAAAGTTGTACTGGAAGAGGATGCATAGAGATATGGAGGAGATGGTGGTCAGGTGTGAGGTCTATCAGAGGAACAAATACTTGTCTATGTCGCCAGGAGTACTACTACAGCCATTGACTATATCAGGACGAGTATGGGAAGAGACATCCATGGACTTCATAGATGGGCTACCCTATTCAGAAAGTTTCACGATGATTCTGGTAGTAGTAGACAGATTGAGCAAGTATGCTCATTTCATTCCCCTCAGACATACATACATCGCGGTGACAGTGGCTTCAATTTTCATCAGAGAGGCGGTCAGATTGCATGGAAACTAGAGGCAATAGTATCAGATAGAGATAAGGTGTTCCTCAGCCACTTTTGGAGGGAGTTATTCAGATTACAAAGGACAGTTCTGAAGAGGAGCACCACCTACCACCCACAGACGGATGGTCAAACAAAAGTGATCAACAAGAGCATAGAGACCTACTTGAGATGCTTTATGTCAGAGACACCCAGGCTATGGGCCAAGTAACTATCATGGGTTGAGTACTTGTACAACACCTCTTATCATTCTGCTTCTCAAATGACCCCATTCAAGGTGTTGTACGGAAGGGATCCTCCTCACTTGGTCCAGTTTGGGAGCACTACTCCAATTTCTTCAATGGACGAGTACTTGGAGGAGAGAGACAGAGTGTTAGAGGAGTTGAAGAGATATCTACTGAGAGCCCAACATATTATGAAGAAACAAGCCGATGGGCATAGAAAGAACATCTAATTCGAAGCAGGGGAGAGGGTATTCTTGAAGCTTCGACCATACAGACAGAAGACACCCGCCAACGGGAGGAATGAGAAGCTTGCTCCAAGGTACTTTTGATCTTATGAAGTATTGGAGAAGATTGGATTGGTAGCATGTCGGTTGAAACTACCACCAACGGCGACTATACATCCGGTTTTTCATTTATCCCAGTTAAGAAAGGCAATTGGAGATTATGCAGCCATCTCAGAGTTATTGGTGACACTCACAAAAGACTTAGAGGTGATTTTGGAACCCTTAGAGCTGATGGGGGTTCGCCAAATGAGAGATGGATCTAAAGAAGTGTCAATCAAGTGGAAAAGCCCTCTGAACTACGAGGCCACGTGGGAACTTTATGAGAAGGTGAAACATCAGTTTCTTAATTTTCACCTTGAGAACAAGGTGGTTCTTTGGGAAGGGGGTATTGATACGGTTCTTCCTGAACAGACAAAATCGGACCTACCTGGGTCGGTTTAGTTTTATATGAGGCGTGCTAAGCCGCCTCCTTAAATAGCCGCCCAAGCTTGTGGCCCACCCTAGGGCAACAATTAGAGAGAGGGAAGGGGGCGGCTAACACCTAGGAAAACTATTTTGAAATTGGTTTATTTTAGGAAGCTCTTTATTGGCTTTTTATTAGGAAAATATGTATTTAAAGAAGAAGAGAGGCTAGGGTTAGGGATTCATGCTTTGATTTGTTTCTCTTGAAGTTTCTTTGGCGTCTTGGGCTCTAGACTCATCGTCTAGAGATTGGGAGAGAACGATCCTCCTCTCGAATTGAGGATCGATTGTATCTTGCTTTGTGTTTGCTTTTGTTTTGAGTCCACTACTACAATCTTTCATTTTGAATAGATTTCATTGAGAATATCGCATTATTTCTGCTGTTCTTATCAATTATTGTTAGAATTGCTTGCAAACTCGAGTATTTCCTCATAAATTACTTGCAAACTCAAGTACTTCCTATCAATTCTTACACACTTGAGAGTACAACTGGACATCAAACAAACAATAGGGAAGGTTTCTGTCACTTACACAATAAAATGTAGTTTAATATAACATTTATTGCTTCAAATTAGCAAAAGTGCAGTACAAAATTAAACAACTTTTGATGAACAGAAGATTGAAAGAAATGTTATTGAATGAATGGTACTCCAAATACTAATTTCTTTGGGAACTGAGCTATACAGATGACTGACCTCATCAATTGGACTATAGAGGTTGTGCCGACCCTTGAGTTGAAAAAAAAGATAGCTAGCATATGCCACAAGCATGACACAACTGCTGAACCTTGATAGAGCCACTTCAGATTTCCCATATTGAACCTCTGAGTGTGTAAAATGAAGAACTGCTGGGAACATTAAACCCATCACAGCCATCAGCAATAGCCCTGAGTTTACCACAGCAGCAGCCTGTTGTGAATGAACTTTCCACCGTGAACAAGAAAGTTACCGTTTATGGCCATGCATATAAGAAAATTACATAATATAGGGCAAGTAGCATATTGTTGCAGATACCTTGTTGAAAACCTGATCTTTGTTGGAATGCACAATCCCACCACTTAAAAAAGCACAGCCTAGAACTAAGAGCATATTCGACAATATAGATCCCAGTAAAGATTGCTGTACAACACGAATCATCCCATTTTTTAAAGCATAAATAGATATGATCATTTCAGTAGCATTCCCAAAAGTAGCATTTAAAAGACCTCCAACTGCAATTGCCAACCATATGATTCCATAAAAATGATATAACTACCATAACACAAAAAGAAATATGTATCGAGTAAACAGTAGGGACAATAGCTTACTAGTAGGCCCAGTGTAGTATGCTAGTTGCCTGCATCATCCAAGATAAATGTCAATTAGCCAATTTAATTAGCACATGAACGTAACGCTGGTAGGCTTGAATTGTAATGGTGAGTCATACTTACTCGGTTGCATAACCTAAGCGCTCAGCTAATGGTATAATACCTACAAGGCTGAAAAAGAAAACCCATCCCTGAAAAGTGAATGAATTATCGTTATCAATGTAGTCTCAAAATCTCAAACAGATAGAAAAAATAAAGGTTATAGTTTTGTATTTTTCAAGCTAACGACAGATATATCGGCCTCAACTTCATGATACCTAAAAAAAACATTCATATGGACAAGAAAAAGCACAAGTCTAGCCGAAATTCATAGAAAAAAAAGTGGTATATATACATACCACTTTATTTTATACTATTTGCATATCTAACACCAAAAAACATTAATATTACATCCCTACCACCCATATAACAAATTTGGGTGTATGGAATGAAATATTAAAGTTTAGAAGATGGTTTGAATAGTAGAAATGAATTATAGGAGTTGTATATTTGATATTAAAGCTGCATATGGATAGTAGGCATGTAATATTAATGTTGTAGGTGTTAGATATATAAATAGCATGAAATAAAGTGGTAAATTTCCCAAAAAATGGAAAAAGCAGTTCAGAAAGTTGCAGTATGAACATACATGTTTTCCTGTAAGGTAATGAAGAACCACAGCTAAAGGCCCAAAAGGCACCAAAACGTTGATTCTCGCTTTGAATATGACAATATAGATACTCATCAAAACTCTACTATGAGTTCTCTTGGGGCCATATGACTGTGCAGAAGCAGCCAATGGCCCAATATGCTCGAATAAGTGCATCTTTTTCACACACACTGGTGAACCATCAAGGCCTTGCTCATTGAGCTCAATATCAATCTTCTCTACACTCTCCATCTGTATAGCATAACCGTTTAGTAAAAAGAAATTAGGGCCAAATGGAAAAATCCACCAAACTCAACAATTAAAATGACCAAACCTAATGAAAGCAAGATGGCAAGCGAACGTATGGACGTTGTAACTGGATAAAGAAAACTATTTGGCTGTTTGATATCCTATTTTAGGTAGGATTAAAGCAAAAGTTTACTTAAATCCTGTCAAACAGACTTTTAGATTTTAACTGCTACTGTTTCTATAAATTATATTTCAGCATCATTATTACTTAAACTCATGATTCGTTAAATCCCAATTTTTACAATAGTTAACATATTTTAGGATTTCTCCCCCTTATAAATCTTAAAACCTAAAACCAATAGCAAAATAATTAATCAAAATTTAACAAGATTTAGAATTGTCATATGGAATAGTTTTCATCCTCTCAAGATATACAAAATCAGAATTTAAAAGATTTACTAAATCGTAGTCGTTGCCGAACAGCCATTCAGTTGGAATCAACAAAGCAAAGTGGTCAATTTTAGACACAAATCTTACAATCAAGAAACAAATTTTACACTGGACCAGCCTCCCCATGTAATATTTGTCGTAAAAATATTTCGTCTAAAAATAGGAAATGAAAATTTACAAATGACATAAAAAAGTGCATAGCACCTTGTTTTCCACACTTTCTGCTCCTCCTCACACTAACAGCAACAACCTTACGTAATCAGATCCAACAACGGATGCCAGATATCTCCGCAAAACCGAAATTGAGTAACCCTCAATTCGTAAAATCCTACTGCCAATTTAAGAAACAATAACCGTAACAGAAAGCAGATGAAGATCCACAAATGGAAAGCAAGGAATCGAAACGATTCAAACCGATTGCGGGTGTCGCGGGAACTTATTCGTATCAATTTAATTTGCTTTTACGGATCTCATGAAAGGAGGGAACGATGGAGGAAGACGGAAGCAGACTTGGACCTGAGCATCGCCATCGTGCGAATCGCCAGAGTCGGAATGCCTCGCCTCCAGCCCGCAATTTCTGAGTCAAGAAAGATTTTTTTTCTTGCTTTTCCTCTGATTTCTCCACTGGGTCTTCGCTGTAGGATTGATGGATACTTCGCCGGACGTATTGCTCGTCCGAGTGCGCGCCAAATGGTGAGCTTCAAGAAGAAATGGGGCAAGGTACAAGCCTACAAGAACTACGTAGTCGACGAAGTTTTAAGCCAAGCTAATTATATTTGTCTAATCTTATGGAGTAACTAAGGCCGGGATTGTTTAAGATGGATTTGGGAAAATTTTAACGATTAGAAGCCAATCCTGAGTATTGTCTGGTTGGCCATTGTTAAGAGAAATAAACCAATCTAATGAGATCCCCCTTAGCAAAAATTATTGTGTGCGAATGCCGAACGACGTCTCAAGGCCAATCAGAATATGTTGTGTTATCCTTGTTTGGTACTGCTCGGTACTACTGGGTATCGCGGCTCGGTACCGTGCTCAGTACCGCTACGTGGTTGCACCTGATTCGCCTTTCAAATGTGGAGTTGTGTACAATATCCTCACAAAATAATCTCTCCACTTATGAGCAATTTGATACGAAGTAAAATAGTTATAAAGTATTTTAAATACAAAAATATTGCTTTTTTATTTGAAATAAAATAAGCAAAATAAATTTTTTGATGTATTTAAAATTTAGCATCTAATTAATCTTGATGTTACTTGAAAATCATTAAATTTAATTATATTTCAAATACATTGTACCTTATATGTCATTAACCCCTCAATCACCAATTGTCACCACTGCCAAATCCTATCTATCATCACCCGTTGCATCGCGCGTCACCATTGCCGCTAACCATAGACTACTATCATCATTGCACTTTACATTACGTTTATTTAACGAATCAATTTTGTTGGAGTGTAATATTAGGGAAACAATTGGATTAGGATGGTAAACAGGAGATAAAATTTCATATAAATTTATTTCTCTCAAAATAAATTTAATAATGTAAAACAATTTTTTTATTTTATTCAATATCTTATTTTAAAAAATTTTCATAGTTTTTATTTTAATTCAGTACTATTTATTTAACAACATAAACAAAATACAAATGGGTTGAAATCAAAGTTTGGATAAGGGTATATTTTATTTAGTTATATAAATAAAACATATTTAAATTATACAAAATTGATTATATATACTCGGATTTTGCATTTTGAATCATGATAGAATTTGACATAATGTTAAACAAATTTCAAAAAACTGTATTGGATAATTTATGGATATAAGATATTATCTTGCATTACAACTAATATTGTCCTAAATTAATTTAATTTATATTTTAAAATTTTTAAAAAGATGATAAAATAAATTATAAAATATAACTTAAATTCATAGTAAAAAAATAATCTTTTCATTCATAAATCCTATCACAACACCTTGATAAAAAAAAAAAAAACAAAACTCTAATTTTAATGCAAATTGGCGTAAATAGCATGGTAGAATTTTTACAAATTTTATAATTTTTTGACCAACTGAATTACATATTTATTGTTTTTTAAGTGAAATGGAGGAGTATTATTATTATTTTCAATTACTCGGCAGTCGGCATAAGCCGAAATGACAAATGAGAATTTTGGGGTTCACAGTCCACTTCACGCCAATGTTCTATTTGGGTGATCTGTGCAATAGTAACAAAGTGTGGGTGTACGTGGACAGTGTAGCTCCATTAGAAAAGGACAAAGCTTTGTGTTGTGAGTGGATAAGACATATCCACTAGCACGAGAAACCCTCACTTCCCCGCCACTGCCACCGCCGCCGCCGGTTACTCCCCCTGAAGGTGAGGGAAGCAACGACTTAATGACTATGTGATCTTTCTCTTTTCTCAATTAGTGTTTTTTCGAGTACTTTATGTCGATCTTTGTTGCAGGATCTTGTCTTTTTGCTGCAGATTATCTTATAAGATTGTTTAGAGCTGTTGATTGCATCTCTTTTTGTATTCGTTAGAGGTTAGATTAGGAAGTTGAAAGCCTCGATCTTTGAGCTTGTTTGGGGTTTGGTTTTTCTTATGCAACGCATGGTGAAGGTATGATTTGTGTCATTATTGGGTGGGCGATTTAGTATGGGTTGACTCTATTAATTTGTGTTCCGAGTTTGTTAATGTCAAATTGGATTGTAACTATTGGTTTAGTATTTAACTTTCCATCCATCTAGTTCAAGATCGATCAAAATGATCTTGAATCATTAGTTCTGATTAGATGATAATAACGGTGATGCGGGGTGGATCTGTGGCTTTTGATCATAATCTTGGAAATTCGAGTTGGATAATTGGCAAAGAATGGAAAGTCAAGCAAGATATTGGTGCTATAACAGAAAGAAAGTGATTTGGTTTTGTTTCAGTTGGCAATCAAGCCATATTAGGTTGGTTGAAATATTGGTTTAACAGATGGTGTGTGATATCTGCTTTTAAATTGTTCATTGGTTAAATTTTGCAGCTTCCTGGTGTTCTTGTTGCAAAAGGTCTCGTAAGATTCGTCTTTTTTTTTTTTTGCTATCTATGTTATAAGGTGTAGTAACTATGGCCATGAAAGAAGATTTTTGGCAGTGTCATTAGGATGAAGAATGATGTGGCACAAGCTAACAAGCAAGACAGAGAAAACAAATTATAGTGGCATAAAGATTTATGCGGTTCGACTTTAACAATTCTACGTCTATGAAAGTGGAGAGAATAGAGGAAATACGATCCATTTAGAAACAAATCCACATTTGTGGTGTACAAAGCAATGGCTTTCGTTGCCTCTCCCAATTCTCAAGTATAGCCACAAACTAAGAAGAAGAAACCCCAAGGAATCCCATATTACCTCACATAAATTATTCATCATTCGTGCATGCATCGCTAGAAGCCATTGTGTCTCCAAAAATGCGAGATTTGAGATGTTATGTAAGGAGCTAAGAGCAATCTTTGTATTGCTTGATCTAAACTTTAGATCGAACACCTCACCATATAGTTGTCAAATTAAATTCCAAGAATGAAAGCCACCTGACATAAATCCCAAAATCAAGATTCTCATGATATATTGCAGTTGGTCTTAGGAGGCATGATTTATATGATGGCATGGAAATCATGAAGGTCGCACATATCCAAATTCCAACACTTGATCCAAGGTGCTCGATTCACATGATTATTACGAAAGCATGTATGTTTATTGGGTTATTTAAGTGATCAACAATTATCCTCATTAATTGAATATTATGGTAAAAAATAAATTTCTCATGTGATTTCTATCTAAGCCAATCACTGTAAGCTTCTAAAGTCCCAAAAGACTTAGCACTGCGTAATTTCATCGGCCCATGATACTGCATGCTTTGAATTTTTGCAAGAGATCTTTGTAACACAAATATTTCATGCTAAATTTATAAACTAAACCTGAACATGCATATACCACAAATTTTCTTACTCCAGAAGCTATAATGATATGAATTGATAATGGCACAGATTGTGCAAGGAAAACCTAATCTATTTATCACGTAAAGTTTTTCCATCGTTTAGTGTTTGAATTTGTTCCTAAACTTTTCATATAGTTTAGAAGTTAATGCATTTACTTCCAAATTTGATGATTCAACTCAGATAAAGAATACCAAATTGAAGTTACCCTTGAAGTTGCACATTCCAACACATACATTTGCCTCTTTCAGCTCTCATGATAGCCAAAGAACCCCTGCAAACCTTGAAGACCCTGACATCATCAAACAATTATATACCCTGCATCAATCAGAAGACATAAAGATAAAAAGTTCACCTTGGATAATGTACATAATTTTACACCAACTAAAATTCTAGTCAAACCATCATGAATCCTAATATAAACTTCATATTGAACTACAAGCCTACACACTATGTTTTCTTATATACATGTGCTCACCGAATGGTTTAAAATAAATAAAAAAACGATTTATTATGACACATGAAAAAAATGCTTAGTGAAGTATTCACTGATCAGTACACCTAACTTCACCATAATCTATATCAATTGTTTGTGTTATTGTCATGTCCTCTTGAGGATTGTCACCTACTTGTTCCCTCTTCTTCAATGTTATGCTCTCTGTTGAAAACAGAGGTTTGAGAAGAAAAAGACTTAATTTTATTATAGAAAATTATCCCTATTTATAGATCTATATAAGATATATTAATAAAGAAACAAATAAATACATAATAATTTTATTATAATCCTTCCTAAATCAGCTACCCGAATACGGAGAGAATCCAAGCATGACCAAAGATTGATTATATACATTTGTAGTTAAACTTAATTTTAATCGAAATGATTTAACCTATAAATGAAGGTCAACCGTTTAATATCTTTCACCAACATTTTTCAATTATCTAATTTGGGACTAAATTCAGAGTTTCAGATGCCTTAGCAATCTCTTGCTCACATTAGAGTTCTTTATATTAGTTATCATTCTTCTCTCAAATGAAAGCTTTTCAACATTATCATGCATCATGTACCAAATGTCCATTCAATCATGTATTATTCATCCACCCTTCAATCTTGCTTATACATGGTAGATATGGCCAAAATCCATGAGAGCCATAATCTACATGAACCACATGACCCCATATTTGATTAACATTTGGTAGTTAGCATAGAGAGTAAATAGCTAGATGGATTGATTAAAAATTTAATTGTCACTCATAAAATAATAGAAATAAATGCAGAATTATTATTGTTTATTTTATAAAAAAATTAGGAATATATCTGTTGTTAGTAATATGATTATTTGTTTAGATAATTGTCATCCTAAATATAGTTAGTTAGAATTGATTAAAGTTTGATTATGGTTCAAACTTGATAATAAAATTAAAAAATAAGTTTGAATAAGATTTTGAAACTTCATTTATGTTTAGACACAAATTTGATATAAAAATAAATGAATGAGATTGAACAAAAATTCCTTGACAACTCTAAGAACGAGAACAGCCTGTTAAGCACTGGTTGAAAGCTACTAAAACAAGGAGATACACGGAAGCTACCATATTCAAATGCAACAGGAATTACCCAAGTATCACTTCTGACTAGAAGCCTACAGATCTAGCATGTGACAGCAGCCGGAATTAAACTTCCTCAAAATCAGGGAAGTCTAAACTGTGAAAAAAGTTTGGCATAAATCTCATAATCATTAGCGTAATGAAGACATTCTGCATCATCTGTCCTGTTTGATAAATATTTGGCTATGATGAATTATTTAATTTATATAAGCCTAGTGGATCACGGTATAATTATTATATTTCATGCAGAGTAATTAATAAATCATCACATGTAGCTAAGCCTGCTACTGCTTACGATATGCTTAGATCCATCACAGTTTTGGATAATCTCATTATTTAAGATTTCTTTTGCAACAAGTTATGTAAAATTATTTAACATTATACTGGATCTGAATTCACGAGGAGATAGAGAGAAGAATTCAAAATATTGATTCCAGGTTCATAAAATTAAGGTTTCGTTTGGGACGACTTTCTTACTGCTAACGACTTTCTTACTGCTAGCAGTAAGCAGTAAGAAAGTCTTCCCAAACAAAGCCTAAGTTAAACCATACTAGTTGAAAGCTGGATTAATGATGAACTTTTTGAAGTTTCTAATTTAGTAACATTGGCCGCACTGTATTTTCTTTGTTCTATAAGCCTAACAATAACTTTCTCTTTGCAAGTTTACCTTTTAAGCAGTGCTCCAGTGCCCTTCTTTCTATTTGCAGTAACAATTTAAGAAGGCAAGTTTTCTGTTCAATCGTTACGAAATCAAAGCTGACATTTGGATTATTCTCAGTTAGGGATAATGCAAAGGATATTCCAAGCAATCTGCTTACATGGAAATGTGCTCAAATACTCTATCTTGAAACATGCACGTGTTATAGCTCCAGCTGCCCGAACTGTTGTGTTTTCACGTTCTGAGTCAATTGCTGCGTCAAAACTGGAAGAACATGGATTTGAGAGCACAACAATTGCAGATGTATTGAATGCTAAAGGTAAAGGTGCTGATGGCTCCTGGCTATGGTGCTCTACGGATGATACTGTATATGATGCTGTGAAATCTGTGAGTGCATATTTCTATACTCTACAATTCTGTAAAGAGCTCTTTGAATGCCTTAATTGCTGAAGAATTCTCTTTAAACTATTACTTCCTTTTCTTAGGGCATCTCCAATCAAAAAACTCATTTTTCACTCCAAAATCCAGTAATACATCAAAATGCAATAACTTGTCTCCAATCGAACTTCATTTTCTAACACAAAAAAAAAGGAATATTCCTAGTATATTACTTCCCATACTTCATTTTATATAATTTTTGAATTAAAAAAAAATGGCGGGTGAATAGTGTGACGCTAATATTGGTGTCGCACTGTTCACATGCGATGAAATAGCGTCAAAATTGCCGCTCGGTTGGAGCGACGGAAGAACGGCAAACGATTGTTTGTCGTTCCATTGGAGATGCTCTTATAGGGAGACGGCTAGCTCTTGTCCCCTTATTTTTCCCACCTGTTTTCATGCTAAACTCAAGTACAATTTCAGATGACTCAGCACAATGTCGGAGCTCTGGTGGTGCTAAAGCCTGGAGCAGATAAAGCAATTGCTGGAATCATCACAGAAAGAGGTGTCATAAATCTTCTGCTAATGTTGATTACTGAACATTTTATGAAAAAAACTTTATGCTTGTGATGTTATTTATGACATTTTTCCATGTAAGACGCTTTTAGGTTCTTTTTTTTCTTTTTCTTTTTTTCCCCTCTAAATTAAGATAACTTATAAAAATCTTGAGAAGAAAGATACAAGTGGAATGGAAACCGTGGAGAGAAGAAGTAGATAGACTTTCAAGACGAATTAGTAGAGAGGAGATAGAAGATGACAGCTCGCCAGCTAAAATCCGCAGGTTTCACATTCCAATAATTCATCGCAAATCTCTCCATTCAGCACCTACCTTGACTGCATCAGTTCCTTTTATTTATGTAGACATCGGGTACTATGCCGTAGTAGCCACTATCATCCTACATTGAATCAGATATGATTCTAACTCCCTACAGTAGGGAGGTTGGTGGAAAAAGAATGGCACTGCCTTCATTGCCCTAAACAAGGACCCGTCTTATGTTATTTTAAGGAGTCCCAAGGGAATCCCTGCTGCATTAGCAGAATCCTGCCTCGGAGCCAACCATTTGGAGTCAAAGAGTAATGTAGGATGTCTTAGGCCCTAGGCTTCTAATGCGCAGTTAGAAAAACAAATCTCGTATTTAGACTAGGAGATAACTTCTCTCTGTGATTGTTCATCAACGATCAAAATTTTGGAATAAACGAAGAAGAATCTTTACATCCACAAACACATACATATTTATATATGTCATAATTCAATTCCAACGAGTTGTTTAATTGTTCATCTATTTTTTTTCACTTTGGAAGATATCTTTACTGTCTCCAATTCGTATTTATATTATATTTATAATCATCATAACTAACAGCAATTTTTTTGCTAATAGTTTTATGCAAATCATGCGTAATATTTATGGATAATGAACTTGGATATGAAGCTAAATTATTTGTAAGTGGATATACCATACCTGATTCTTTGAGAGAGAAAAATATGCAGAAATTTTGAATTTTTTAATTATTAGATTCCGTAAAATTTTCTTTTGATAATTAAAATTTTAGGTCTACATCTTAGAGTTATTGCTTTAACATATCAAATGACAACTTTTCAAAGTCATATGCGTTTGTTCACACATTTATACAACTTTTTCATGAACAAACTTCTTTACAACCCAAGTTTCTATTGCTTGTAATTTGTGCTTTAATAAATGCACAACAGCCACAAAAAACCTTCAGGGCCTTGAAATCATAATAATTCCTCCTGGACGATAGGGTCCCAAAGAGTTTCCATTATTTCTGGAGTTGAATTTTGTAGCAGCTGTATTGATCATTTTTGAAATATTACATTTTCCGGATAAATCAAGCTTAGACTTGTTCCAACTCTTAAGACTCACGATTTTGAGACTCAATTGTTGTTTGATTTGACAAACTGCTAGATGCATCAAATGTTTTTTATTTTAGTTTTTCTGAAATATCCTAAAGTAAGGCTTAGTTTGGGACGGCTTTCTTACTGCTTCTTAAAGCAGTTTTTTAGTAAAAAAATTAAAATATTTGTACCAAAAAATTGTTTTAAGAAGCAGTAAGAAAGCCGTCCCAAACGAAGCCTAAAACTGCAAAGCTTTCAACTGTATAGTTATCATTTGGTTGGTTTATTTCAGATTATCTTCGAAAAATCATCGTTCAAGGAAGATCATCGAAGAGCACGAAAGTCGGTGACATCATGACTGAAGAGGTACTTAAGCTATGAGTTTGGCTTTGTTAGGATGGTTTTTTATTGAATTATTTATCTCATACTTCATTTGAGAGTGCTTTTTTACTGCTTTTAAAGTAACTTTTTAGACAAAAAAAATAATTTTTATATTAAAAAGTTGCTTTAAGAAACAGCAAGGAAGCAGTCTTAAACAAAATCTTAGTATACATGCCTTCCACTTGCTCCTAGTATAATTGAAATAAATTTGCCAGATTAATTGAGTACTGAGCTACAATGACCCAAATCTGCTCACCTAAAATACCTCTAACTGAAATGACTAATCTATTATAATGTTAAGCTGCTTCACATCTGTAGCTTGTTTTTGTTTGCACAGAATAAGCTGATCACAGTAAAACCAGACACCAAAGTCTTAAAGGCCATGCAACTCATGACAGGTTTGTGATATCAATCTTCATGCTTTAGGCTTCGTTTGGCACGACTTTCTTACTGTTTCTTGAAGCAACTTTCTAGTACAAAAACAAAATTTTTTGTAGTAAAACACCGTTCAAGAAGCAGTAAGAAAGTCGTTCCAAACGAAGCCTTAATCACTTATTATTCTTTCAGAAACAGCTCATCACAGCTGTTATTTTTTGGTAGATAATCGGATCAGGCACATCCCTGTGATCGACGATAAGGCAATGATTGGCATGGTTTCCATTGGCGATGTTGTTCGAGCTGTCGTTAGTGAGCACCGAGAGGAGCTCAATCGCTTGAATGCCTTCATACAGGGAGGTTACTAGCCTTAACTAGATTTGGCGTTTGGTAAGAGGTTGGAATGATGTTAATTAGTGATGATGACGAAAAAGAACTAAGCATCTATTTGCGTTGTAACAGAAGAGGCTTTTAGAAAAGCAGCTTCTTGGACTGCTAATAAGGTACATTTCCTGACTGAGAGCAGACTTTACTTACTGTTTGGCTAAATTTCTGGCTTTGATACCTCAATAATGAGTTATTTTATTAAAAAAAAATGTAGATGGTTCATTCTGTTACTCTGTTTTTATAAGATGCTTTATTTTAATTGGCGCATTGTATTTTTGGGGCAAGTATCTTATTTTGAATATGCGAAAGGGAAATAGTTGAAACTGAAATATGAGAAGTTAGATTTCTGGGTATTTCATTGGGTGTCTATATAGATAGATGATACAATTTTTTTTTGAAAAATCATTCATATCTAAAAATATTACAACAACATCAAACCTTTATCCTACTATGTGGGATTAGTTACATGAATCTTTTTTTTCTGTTTTGTGTTCTGTGAAAAGACATTCTCATTTTAAATTTAACAAAAAGGTTATTTTTAATGTTTTTAACCGAGTCTTTTTCAGTCCATCTCAGCCTTTCTTAACATGGCCAATTCTGATGCGTCTACTCTCCTAATCAGGTTATCAAAAAATTGATGTTTTATATGATCAAATTATTTAAGGTGATTTTATCTGTCATTTGAGCTACTCCAACATTTTCATATATATGGTTATTTCACATTATATATCTAAGAGTAAAGCCACTCACCACTTGAGCATTCTTACCTCTGCAACACTTAATTTTATGCTTCTCTTTTAATAGCCAATGCTTTGCGTCATAATGCATTAGGTTTTGCTACCATCTTATACAGTTTTTATTTAAGTTTGAGGAGTACCTTTCTATCACACAACATGTCCGATATATTCCTTCACTTAAACCATCCAACTTGTCCACTAATATTATACTTATTTATTTCACGATCACTAAAGACAATATATCTGAGAATCTAAACGTGTACTATAATCAATGTCTTGATCACTCAAAGTCACAATACCTCCACTAGATTTATTACCATTAAAATTATACTCCATATATTCGATTTTAGATAACTCAAACGAAAATCTTTAGACTCTAAAGTTGACCTCCATAAATCAAGTTCACCTTCAGATCCCTCTCCTGTCTTATCAACAAGAAGAATGTCATCAGCAAAAATGATACACCATGGTATATCCTCTTACAAATGTTAAGTATGAACATCCATGGCAAAAAAAAAAAACAAAAACAAAAACGAATATGGGCTTAAAGCTGTTACTTAATTTAATCCAATTAAAATACGAAAATACTTGATCAAATCACTTTGTGTTCGAACACAAATAACAACTTTCTCTAAATCAATAAATATTATATGTAGATCCTCCGTATTTTCTATACTTATCCATCAAATCTCTCAATAAATGAAAAGCTTCCGTAGTAATCCAAATTGATTTTGAGAAACATTATTATCATATCGTAAGCTATGCTTAATAACTCTCTCCTAAAATTTTAAAATATGAGACATTAACTAAATTCCTCTGTAATTCGTTCTCTCTTGTGTATAACCTTTATTTTTAAATAATTTCGTGGCTTTCTAGTTGCTGAGACGCCGTTTGAATACTTAGCGGAATAATAACTAGAATAAAGTTCTGCTCACAGAGATTTATATTTAAGCTGCTTCATTTAAGGTTTATTTGGGGCAAATTTTTCATTGTTCTGATTTTCAGATCTTAATAACACCACCCGTCTAATTTCTATTTTATTCTTGTTTTTTTATGTTGATTTTCATTTTTTTTTTTTTTTGATAGGAAGTTGATTTTCACAATTAAATTGACTAAAATATGTTCACTATAAGAAAATATTATTTGATTTCTTTTCAATATATTTATAATATTCACAATAATTTTTATATAAATTAATTTATCAACTTATATAAAAATTAAAATTTTTGTACTTAAAAAAGTGTTTTAAGAAACAATAAGAAAGCCGTACCAAATGAGGCATAAGGTTTTGTTTGGGACAAATTTCTTACTGTTTTATAAAGCATCTTTTTAGTACAAATTTTTAATTTTTATATTAGAAAGTTGTTTTAAGATGTAGTAAAAAGGTCTTCCCAAACGAAGTCAAGGATAGCTTTCTTACTGTTTCTTAAAATAATTTTTAGTACAAAAATTTTAATTTTTATACTAAAAAGTTGCTTTAAGAAGCAATAAGATAAGCTAATATGCTTTCTAAGGCTTCGTTTGGGATGACTTTTTTATTGCTTTCTAAAACGGAGTTTTAGTACAAAAATAAAAAATTTTGTACTAAAATTCAATTTTAGAAAGCAGTAAAAAAGCCGTCCCAAACAAAGCCTAAATATTAGTTATTTAGGTATCATAAGCTCACTTTTCTTTATATGATGGAGTATATGCAACCATGTTTTTTTTTTTCCCCCGAAAGTAGATTTATCTAAAAACTTTCTAAGTATTGCTTCATAATTGCTTTATAAATATCACTTATTTAGGTATAAATGACATAATTTCTATGCAAATGAAAGCCAATAGCCAATCGCTTAAAATTAAGCAGAATTTTGAAACAACATTCTTACTGTTCTTTAAAATAGCTTTTTTAATAAAAATTTTAAATTCAACAAGTATTTGTACTAAGGCATTGATTTAAAATGTAGTGAAAAAATTATCTCAAACGAAGCCTCAATATTATATATTAATTAATATAAAGTAGTCTTTGTCATCTCAACTCCAATAAAATAAAAAATTATGATGTGATATCCCGATAAAAATTATATCAATTAAAAATTATTAAACTTTAAGATTAATGTAATATATTTTTTATAAATAATACTATTCTTAAAAATATTTAATAATTTTGAAATTTATCCTCACATATTTTTTTCCACTCTCACTATAAAGAGCTTCAAACATAAGACAACAAGAGTATATTTACCCTCCAATAATTTCAATATTTCATTTAAAAGTTGGTCATCTACTAAAATTTGATTAAAAAATATTTAAAATGATATTTTTATTAGATTTATATAAGAACATGACAATCACTCTCAACCGTTTGAGTACCTTGATTAATATAGCAAAGGTCAGAAGGTTTATTTAATGATTAATTATTCTGTACAGATGTTAAACTTTGTTCAGAGACCAATCAAAATACGTCACGTCACCTCTTATTCGGTACCGCGGCTCGGTACTTCTAACGTGACACATTCTGATTGATCTCCGGACAACATTTTACGTCTGGTCTCCACACAGAATAATTTCTCTTATATAATATAATAGAAAATAAAACTTTTATCAGGCAGAATACAAGAAAAAAAACGCAATCCATAAAACCAGAACAACCAGAGGGATAAAAGCCAGCATTTTTACTCTCCATTGGGAGAAAAAATTATTCTGTTTACAATAATACATATATGCAACTCTCTACACCCATTTTGAGCATGAAAAAAAAAAAATCTCATGTCTTTTCCTTCATCTCGAAGGATGAAAGAGAACACTAAATAAACATGAAGTGCAAGCACGGCCTCTGAACACCAAAGCATCTTTACAGCTAAAATGGCCGTGTAGATCCTCTTTTACGTCCCCGTCCCTTTTCCTGTTTCATCGAAGAAAGACGAGAATCACTAGAAGAAGACGCATCTACTTTCGACGACTGTCCTAGTAGTGAAAATGGCTGCTGTGTCTGCATCTGTTCATGTCTGTTCTGCAAAGACAAAGCAGGAAGTGCAGAAAATAATGGTGGCTTGGAAGAAGAGGAAGAGCTTAATAGCCTCTTTTTTGACGATTGAAGCTCTGGGTTTGTTTTTGATGAAATTGAATGCGAGAGCTGTGAAGAAGAAGAAGATGGACCATTTGCATCACATTCTCTTGTAGGTAGCATTTGGTGAAGGCCATATAAACCAAAGGTGTGATCTATATCTGCCAACATCTTGTAAACCAAACTTGGCTTTGCACATTCTAGAAGATGCTCATTAAGCCTTCCTCGCATGTTGTAGCAAAGATTGATCTGTAGAAAAGGTATCTCGGTCAATTTAAGAAGTTACATGGCTTAATCATTGGAATTTGAGTCCGGTGGCGCCATGTAGCATTCGACGACCCGATGTCCCGACCCGTTGAAATCTCGAAATTTAGCAATTGTTTTGACGATTTTCGTGCAGCCCGACGACCCGACCCGGATAGGATGCAAAAATTTAAAATCCCGCCATTTTTTTAGATTTTATGACTTTTAGCGGACTATTTTAAAGACGTTCTACAGGATTTAGAAACGTTAGGATTTCACCACAGAAGAGCTCTGAGAAAGAATTAGCGATGAAGAGGATAAGAAAATGGAATTCTCTTTGGATGATGTGGAAAAGTTCGAGGAGATTGAAGAGACCCAAAACGTATGCAATGCAGCCAAGAAAAAAAAAATGCCTACCAAGTCTTGCTCCATATGACCTTGCGTATTGTGAGGAACTGACTCATGATCTTCCATTGAATGAGAGGTAAATCCTTCAGTTCGTCTATCATGTTCCTCCTGGAATGACAGTTCTGGCTTATGCTGCTCATTCACCGCTAGTTGGAGCCTTTGGCCCCATTTTGCTATATGGGCGTGGTGATGCTCTAACCAGTTGATACCGGGCTTTCCTCGAGCATCGATCCGTTCAACCGACTCGACATCTACTGTTGGATGTTGCTGCATTCCAAATTGCCTCATCACTCGATCAGGGACATGCATTTCCACAATGGCAAAGTGGATCAGTGGAACTCTAGATTGCCATACCCCCTTTCCAGAAGTGCAGATCGCAGGTAGTTCATCAAGGAGGCTTTTAGGATAAGGCTCCCAGATAACCTACGAGAAGGCTACAATCAAAATGAGAAGGGTAATAATAATATCAAATAACAAAAGTTCTCTTCTTCAAAATAAAGTTGGTTCACCCATCGATCGTCGGCAAGATCTAGCTCTCTTCTGTAAGACAACAAGTGGCCAATAGGTCTCCCATGCCGCCGTTCTCCTTGCCACCTAATTGCCGAGGAACTTATTATCTACTAAGAATTTTGAATATACCTAGGGGTGTCAATTTCGGGTCACAAATCAGGTTTGGGTCAAACCCGAAACTGACCCAGCACTATACAGGTCAACCCGAACCTAACATGTTTTTTGCAAACAGGTTGATTTTTCGGATCCGAACTTGACCTGCTTTGGGTCCTGGTCAACCCGACCCGACCCGAATGACCCGGTGCAAAAAAAAATGTTAGTTTTCGGGTCCAAAAAATGGTCAATATCCACTTTCAGGTCAAAAGGGGTCAATCTCGGGTTTCTGGGTCAAAAACGAGTTTTTGGGTCAAAACGGATCAATTTCAAGTCGACCGGTCAACCTGAACCCGGCTCGATTTTTGAAACGGGTCGAATTGTTGAAGCTGAACCCGACCCGAATCCAAACTCAAAATTTTTGGGTCGGGTCCAATATTGACACCCCTATCTCTAAGGGGTGAAGCAGACAAAAGGAATTTAAAGGTGTTATACCAACAAAAATCCAGAAGCACGAACCTGATACCTAAAGGTCCAGGGTATGGAAAACCACCATATTGTCTCTCTTGCACGAAAGAGCGCCCTACCTTGAGACGTTCCCAAGCCCAGAGCTGCAATTCTAGTACCATAAGAAGATAAGAAGATAAAATCTAATTTAATGCATGGATTTTGCTAGAAATTTGTCTGGACTTAAGACTACAGTACCTGAAGGAGATGAATATTCCCTGCCAGTCTCTTTATATGATCCCTCGATGCATTGCCAAGCTCTCTATACAAATGGGCTAGGCTTGCAGCGCCAAAAGCCGTCTGACCACATTTTGCAAAGTTTTCTAATAATGGCAGATACTGGCAAGGAACTGCATTGCCAGAGCGATTAGGAAGAACCCAGCTCCCGAGCATGTGCATAATGTATGCTCTTGTATGAAATGCCACAGTTTGTGGAGAGGCATTTTCACATACATCCTTGAAATTTTCTCGTAGCCAGGAGAGCTTCAACTTTGTTGTCCTGTCTGTCATTTCTCCTGGAGACCTCCCAAGAAGCTCTTGACAGCAGTCGGTCCAGGTAGCCCATCGAGATTCGACACCGCCAACGACACGAGTTGTTATCACAGGTAACCCGTCGACGACCAAGCCAGTTAACACCGAGACATCTTGCAATGTGATGGTGATCTCCACATTTCGTAAGTGGAAGGTGTTGGTCTCTGAATGCCATCTCTCACACAATGCACAAAGAAGATGCATATCAAGATGCACCCACTGTAAGGAGTTGGCAACAAGGAATCCAGCTTGGTTAAGTTGGTCAATCATTATAGGATGGGTCAGAGGCCAGTCACGCATGGACATCATATGATAGCACTGCCTTGGCAAACCGTTCTTCAAGCAGTTAAGGGATTATGTTAATTTCAATGCTATCAAGAAAATGCAACATATATAATGATGGATAAAAGATACCACGCAACCTCGTTTACTCACTTCGTTGGGAGTGTTGCTAGATTTGAACTGTTGGCCCAGTAGAGAGTGCCCTTTATGACCCACAGGACTAATAGCATCTCCTAACTTCCCAGTAGTGGCCTCAGGAGTACAAGACTCATTCCCCTTAATCGACTCCTCTCTGTAAGAAAATTTCATTAATTTCATTAATTTAACACAAAGTAGCCAACGAGTGATGCGAGTATATAATGCATACCAACATACCAATCCAATACCGGCTCAAGGATTTTTCAGTTTGATCTGTATATGTATAAGCTAGCCAAATAAAAAGATAGGAGTAGTAAAAATTTAGTTCAAGTGAAGTACATTCAGGATGAAGATCAAAAATTACTTTTTTTTAGAAGAGTATATCCAATAAATGTGGATGAGATATTTTGATAGGTTTTTCAATGAAGATTGTGAAAATACGATTGACTTTAGTGACCTTAACAGATTAAATGAAAATAGAGATTTTTATTTTTATTGTCATATTACTAAAACTGAAGTTAGAGAGGCTTTAAAGAAAATGAAGTTTATGAAAACTGTTAGACCTGATGATATTCCAATAAAGACGTGGAAATGCTTAGGAGATGGAAGGAATTTCTTGGCTTACTAAACTTTTTAATATTATTTTGAAGACTAAAAAGATGCAAGATGTGTGAAGAATGGGTATGTTGATTCCTATCTTTAAAAATAAAGGTGATGTGCAAGATTGTGCAGATTATAAAAGAATTAAATTGATGTGTCATACTTTAAAACTATGAGAGAGAGTTATGGAGCAGAGGTTACGACATGATTCTAATGTTTCTCAAAATCAATTTGGATTCATTCCGAGTAGGTTTACTATGGAAGCCATACATGAATTAAGAGGTTTGATGGAGAAGTATAGAGAGAAAAAGGAAAATCTTCATATGATATTTATTGATTTAGAGAAAACATATGATTAAGTTCCAAGAGAAGTGCTATGGAGAGTTCTAAAAAAGAAAGAGATTAATAATGCTTATATTCAAGTCATTAGGGATATGTATGTTGGAGTTGTTACTTGTGTTCAAACACAAGGTGGCTTGACCAAATATTTTCCAATTTCAGTTGGATTACATCAAGGGTCAGCCTTACGCCCATATCTTTTTTGCTTTAGTCATGGATGTCCATAATATAGATTTGCAAGAGGATGATGTTCCATTATGTATGATTTTTGCTGACCATATTCTTCTTGTTGATAAGACTAAAGAGGGCGTTGAAGGTAAACTTGAATTATGGAGGTCAACCTTAGAGTCTAAAAGTTTTCGTTTGAGTAGATCTAAAACCAAATACATGGAGTGTAATTTTAGTAGTAATAGATCTAGTGGGGGGTTTGTGACTTTGAACGATCAAGTCATTAATAAGATTACATGATTTTGATATCTTGAGTCTATTGTTCAGAGTGATGGTGAAATAGATGGGGATATTATTAGTAGAATTCAAGCTGGATGGATGAAGTAAAGGAATGCATTGGGCTTGTTGTTTGATAGAAAAGTATCACTCAAACTTAAGAGAAAATTCTATAAGATGGTGGTTAGACCTACAATTCTTTATGGCGTAGAATGTTAGCCATTAAAAGAGAAGCATAATATTAAGTTAAGTGTTGCAGAGATGAGGATGCTAATGTTGATGAGTGGTTGTAATCTTAGAAAAAGGATACGAAATGAGCATATACATGAAAATGTTGGAGTAGCTCTAGTGGCATATAAGATTAGAGAGAGCCGCCTTAGATGGTTTGGTCACATAAAACGGCGACCTTCCGATGACCCGGTTAGGATAATAGATGGATTAGATTTAACCTATGTTAAGAAAGATAGATGTAGACATAAAAAAATTTGGTTAGAAAATATTGGAAATGACATTTCTTTATTAGATCTAAATGAGAATTTGACTCTTAACCAGAAAAATAGAGAAAAATGATTCATGTAGTCAACCCCACGTAGTGCGATAAAGGCTTGATGTTGTTGTTATTGTTGTATCTGCAGCATAAGAAATACTGTTAGGGCAAGTTGCTTCCTGGGCAAACGAGAAGCCCAATACTCCCAACTCCCAAGCTATTTGCATTATCATATAAATGATTCAGTACTTTGGATTTGAGCAAATAATTATAGATACCTAAGTGTGATATATATAATCCAAAATTAGAAGACTCTGTGAATCATAAGATCATATATAGAGGAGTCACCCTTGTGCTTGGTTTACATGGCCTTCAAGTGGCTTGTCAATCAGCATTATGCCAGTGGGTTCTGCACTTTCCTCTATCATTGCAGTGCATGTGCCTGTATTAATGTGATTGCTAGTTTGTCTAAGAATAATCTCCTTCTCTACAAAAAGCTCAATGGCCCCTCCCATAGAGGATTCATCAAGCATGCAGTCAACTATCTCATCATTGCTCAAAGTCACAGCTCGATAGGCACCCCCGTGAATAGGATACTTGCAAGTCAATAACAGTGAATGCAGAAGAGGATCTATTCCCGTGGCTTCATAGACTTTTCTCTTCAGACTTTCCAATGTGCTCGATCTTTCAAACTTGATGGGTCTCTGTGTCCCATTAACATACTTAGGCACCATATCATCTCCGTCAACAACCAACTTTCCATCAAAGCAGCACAATAACTTGACCATGTCTGATTTCATCTGAAATTACATGCACTGTTTGACAGATTAAAAACATAATTTGAATCAATCAATCGCCAGAAGATTTTGAATAGCAATGTACATTAAAATGGCCAATCTGCAACTTAATTAAGTATTTTCATATTTATCATAACTTACTTTTGAATTGCTCAGTTATTATTTTTCTGGCTATTAAGAAAAGACAACGGTTGAATTTAAACAGTGTCTTTTATACATTTGTATTGTACAAAGCATAAGAACCTTTAATTTGCAAAAAAATTTATTTAGTGGATGTAAATTAAAAGAACGACGCATCCATTTTTTTACTCGAGAAATGAATAGTGTAAAAATGATCACAGTTTAACAATGACCATGAATACGAAGTAAACCAATCGTTATTTGGGGTAGAGATCATAAGTGCATCATTAGAACATGCTAATTAACATATAATCATCATCATTAACCTAATCCCAATAATTTAAGGTTGAATTTATGAATCCTTATTTTCAATTGTTCTTACTAAGTGTTGCTTGAGAGGTTAAGCCACCTCCTCAAAATTTATTTTAAATAATTTCTATCCATGTAACCTCAGGTCAAATTTCTTTATTTTAGTTCTTTAAAAATATTTTTTTTTACTCAGCTAATTGGGGCATTGTTTTGTCCTTCATTGTAGATTTCCTCTCCTAGGTCTATTTTCAACTACACTATCTTCAAGATGTCGAACCAATCATTCATCTAATATAATAATTCCTTAATATATTGTATATTGTTCTTAGTAATTAACATATAATGCCCTCACATCCACAAAAAGCCAAATATTGTAATTTTCTTATGGCTAATCATTCAGGAAACAAGAATTAACTATAGAAAGGAAAAACTTAAACAAGCCCCGTATACTTCCTCATTTAATAAGGACAAATTTTTTAAATTTAATTAAACCAATAATTTCTTTTTTTGGTACCAATAGATAATAAATATTAAAAATATGTTTTCACTTTGCATAATTACTACCTTATCCATCTCCTTCCTCTAAAAGGCTTCCCAAGTAATAGCAGGGAGAGGAAGATTAAAAATATACCACTGGATCTTGCAGCAGTGCATATGATACCGCCAGATTCTTTCAGTAGTATCTCATATTGGAAATGATTGTTGATGAATGGTGAACTTGCTTCAGAACTACTACCAGGTAATCAATCTGAGCAAGCCTATTGCAAGGTGTGTGACGGGGGAAGAGAGGAAGAATGAGAGAGTAAAGGAAAGACATGGCCCTACAAATTGCTTATGATTGTTTCTAATTGTTTGACCAAGGAAATCATCATTCTTTTCCAGTTGATCTTAAGGAGACAAGGTTCAAAAAGGACCAAAATCTGATAGGGAACACTTGAAGATCCCAAGTAATTCCTAACAATCTTTAGAAAACAGCGAAAATCCTCCACAAGAATCCACACAAACCGAGAAAACTGTAGAAAATTGTATTATTTGATGAAATAGAAATAGAAAATACCAAGATACAGTTGATCCTCTATTCGAGAGGAGGATCTATCTCTCCCAAATCTCTAGACGCCGCTAGAGCCCAAATGAAAACCTAAATGTAAGAGATCTCAAATTTCAGCCAAATTCAAGATGCCCTAACCCTAGGAAAACAAGGTATTTAATGCATACAATTCAAAAGGAAATCTCTAAGAGTCCCTACATTCAAATTTCTCTCCCAAATCCCTCAAAATTCTTTCCCAAAAAGTTCTACCGACTTCTGCGGTGTAGACGGCATATGGGAGAGGCGGGATTTCTCCGCCTCTGTGCGTGTGAACCGGTCCCTATGGGACCGATACCAAAATCCTAGCTCTAACACTTCTTAGTTACATTAAAGGTCCATTTGACCTGGCTCTTTTTTATAAAGTAGATTGAGAAGCAAATCTATTGCCGCCTACTTTGTAGCATCCTTCCATCAAATAGACCCAAAGATTCATGTCATATCAACAATAAACATTGATGAAACACAATTCATCAAAACTAATCTCAAGGTTTTTATATAAATTTGGCCATTCAATTCAACTTATCATTGGCACTAATCTTAACACTATCAACATAAATCATTTTAGAACAAATTATTCAATTCAATTTTCCATCAACACTAATATTTGAATCTAATGTTCCAAAACATATTTTAAAGCTAATGTGATTCAATTCTCCACACTCTAATTAATAATTAATTGGAGGGCCAAACTGTCCTAGACCAAAGGGTATACACAATGGATCTCGAGTGTGCATGACTCATATATTCACTATATGATTTTGAATGAAATAAAATTCCCTTCATAAAAGTATATAAATACCCTCATGAAAGTAGCAGTCCACTTTCTATCACCTTCTCATTTGCAATATTTTTTTTTGATGATTTGGTTTAAGATTTAAGCCATTACTTCAAGCTCAATTAAAACAGAGCAATTTGTTCCACGCATAAAAACGCTAATAAAATGTTAAAAGGAAGCTTTGGATTCCAACTGAAAATAACTGCAGCTCAAAAACTGTGGCTAGAAACCATGAATTCAGTCCTAAAAAGTGGGAAACATATTTAACGGTTAGCTACAAACCGGAAGATGACTGACGATAATCCAATTGTGGAGCTCGTCGCCGACGAGCCTTGAAGAGTATCTTCTACTGCGGCCAAGAAAATCGCTGCGATCCCCGCAGCAGCTTTTGTCAGCCGATAGATCTACGCTTGATCATAGCTCTCCAGCCGACGGACAAAACCGAATGCTCTAGGGCACAGCAAGAGTCGGCCTCTCGAAGAGAAGAAATGGAAGACCAAACCGAGCCGACTTGTCGCAAATTAAGTAGCGAATTAGGGCCGGCCCCGGCCGGCCAGAAGCGTGCGAAGCAGTCGGCCCAAACAGTTAGCTTGAACTGCATACTCTCCGTGGAGCTAAGTTCCTGGAAAGGCCAAACGTGCATGTATAAGTTTTCAAATCAAAAGCACCCTAAAAATAAAAAATAAAAAAAAAAAAACAATTAAACTTAAAAAGTTCATATTCTTATATGTTAATTTTATTTTGCCGTCATTTTATCCGGTAAGATAGACGAATATCAAGGCTTCATTTGAGACGACTTTTTTGTTGCTTCTTTAAACAATTTTTAGTATAAAAATTAAATTTTTTGTACTAGATAATAATTTTAAGAAGCATTAAAAAAGCCGTCCAAATGAAGCCTAAGTAGATGTTGAACCTTCATGATTTTATAAAAAAATCAAGTAAAAATATTGTAATTGTTGTAGGCTAGAATATACGCTGCGATAAAGTTAGAAATTTTCTTCTTAATGTTGTACGGATATCCAGCACGCAAACAGAAGAAAAACAAAACACTATAAATTTTATGTGGAAACCCTAGAAAAGGGAAAAATCACGAGGTCATGCCCAGTTGAAATCATTCTACTAGTGTTTGATTATATTACGAGTGGTGGTCTCATTCCTGAAATTGAGGATGATCAAATTACAATAATCAACCGTCGGGTTGAAATCCAGTTATGAGCTGAGATCAGAAATCCGGCAACATTTTAATGAGCAAGAGGAAATGCGGCTTCAATTGACAATCTAGTGGAAGTCTGGCGTCAGTCGGGCAGAAGTTCGACGTCGATCAACTGTCAGGCCAAAGTCCGATATTAGTATGCATTCAGGCAGAAATCGGGCGCTAGTCGGCCGTCAAGTAAAAGTCTGGCATTTGTCAGGTGCTGGGTGGAAGTCAGGCGACAGTTAGTGGCCAGGCTGAAGTCTGACAATGGTCGAGAATGAATCTGGTGGCAAAATTACTCTCTTCCTTTTCTTTCTTTTCTTCTTGCTTAGGTGCCATTCCATGTGAAATGAGATGTCTATTTATAATTTTTTTAAGAGTGGCATGACCAGTAAATAGGAGGAAGATCAAGGATAAATTGAGAGTGGTTTGAATGTATGACCAATAGTGAATCCCTTGGTCGTTGATCGTTTATTGGGCATTTGAATGTCTTAATGATATCAGAATTCGTCAATATTGGGCTTGTTGGATTTGTCTCGTGGAGCTGCTTGATTCAACTATAAGCATGTCACGTTTGGTAATCCAAATTATGTTTTGAACCTTCTAAATACGCTTTGGGTCTTTGATTTGCACATATTTGAGCACGAATTAGGTCGAATTTGGTGTTGTTGGGTTCGTATTTTTGAAACGATCAGTACGACTGTAACTTTATTGAAATCGGAGTTCAGATTATCCTGGATTTAATTTTTGAAGTTTCCTACTTAATTTTTCTTTGAGATTCGTGCCCGATCAAGATAATTTTTTGATGATATATTAATGATATAAATTATATAAATCTTAAATAAAAAATCATTTATATATATATATATATCTTAAAATAAATTTAACAATATATTATAATTTTTAAAGATATTCTATCACATTTTTATTAAGTATTATACATTATCAAATCAAAAATTTTGGACCATTGCAAATGCAATTCTAAAAATTAATAGTAAATTAAAGTTTCATTTAGGATTATTTTTTTACTGCTTTCTATAGTAGGTTTTTATTACACAAATTTATTGAACTAGAAATTTATATTTGAAAGTTGCTTTTGAAATATTTTAAAAAAGTTGTCTCAAATGAAATCTAAGTTATTGAACAAAACACTTTGAAATAAGTTATAATTTTAAAAATTTTGATAGTCGAATTTTTATAGTTTTTATATCTCAATGATATTACAATTCTTCAAATGAAGAAAATTTGAAGATACTTTTTCAATCATTTTTAATATAAACAGAATGTCTCTTTGTCTCCTTCCAAAATGAATTTTAATTAAGATGGATTACCTCAAGATAATAATGTCATAATTTCATAAAGAAAAATATTTAGGATTCCATTAATAATGTGTCAAAATATTTGTAATAATACAGCACTTTGAATTAAAAAAATAATAATTTGGGAAAAATTTTGTCTAGAGCTGTCACAATTTAACAATTATTTCTTTTTCGTATTTGATTCACTTCTAATTATTATTCTCAATTAGAAGAATACTTTAATATGATGAGCAAGGAATGAAATGTTGTTAAAAATAATAATATCTATTGAACACCTCTTTTTAGAAATTGATGATTTATACGATGAATTAGAAATAACACTCTTTAGTAAACTTATAAAAAAAAAACATCATCATTGAAAATTGTTTTAATATTATAAAGCTACACAACTTTACAAATATTTACTTAAATTTTGACGAATCATTCCTTCAAAGTTTAAAGAAATAAATGATAGCATTTCCTTATATCTTTAATAATTCAAAAAATATATATGTATATATATATATATATAGTAGTAAAACAAGATATAATTAGTCATCATCTTACCATTTAACCAACTCCCTCATAATTATCTCTTAATACAGGGACTATCCTTAATGCCCTATGTACGTCCTCTGCTAATTTTAGACTATTTAGCCATACTCTCATTTTGGGAGGGATAACACTATTGCTTTTTTGTTCAACTCCCTCTCTTGAAAGTATAACTATTCAATCACCCCTCCTTTTTAAGGACAAAATTTTTTTACTCCCCTTCCACCAAGATCAGAAGCAACGCCTTTAAATTCCTTTTGTCTGCTTCACCCCTTTAGGACCAACTAGCTATCTTAAACCTTCCTATGTTGTCTCATATGTAACTTTAGCTCATGTCATCTCAGTTTCAAGAAAGAGGGATTATTTTGATTGACTATAATCACATCTATTATTCTTGCACTGCCTTACATATTGCCTTAGGGTACCTTCTCCATAACATTCATATGCCACTTTTATCACTACCTTAAAGTCATGTCGTTTTTAACTTTATGGGATGTTTGATTCAATTTTCTTTAGTAGCTTCTATTACCTTCTTACATAGAATCACTTCCTTTAGATTATGTCATTCTACCTCTTGGGAAGGTCTTATCAAATCAATTTTAGTGACCTTCATGTCCTTTCAGTTAGTTATTTTTCACCCTTCGCCTCCATGTTTTACTATTTTCACTTCCAATAAAAAGGATCATCTTAATTGTTCTCATTCACCTATATGACCTTCTTATATCACCTTGTTTGTACCCTACATGTTGTGATGCATCAATCTCAAAGGGAGAGCTTATCTAGCCATCTTTGGTGAACTTTATAACCTTTTCAACTACTTTGTTGATCCCTTCAGGTATTGTCTCTACTATCTCTAAGGGAGCACCAATACATCTATCTCTAATGATAACTATGGCCATCTTACATTACCTCATCACCGCCTTCATGTCATGTAATTTCTATCTCCATGGAAGGACTAATTCGACTATCTTCAATAGCCTTCATGATCTTCCTTTACCACCTCATTTGACCTCACAAGGGCATGCCACCTTCACCTCTATTATTAGGATTAATGCAATAGCCTCCATTTATCTCATCGATTTTCCTATCTCGCATCAACAAGCTACTTGCAATTACCAACTTCTATATACTTTACATTGATGATTTCTTCAAAGTCAAATAGCACAATCCTTTACAACTCATACATAATGCTAACTAAAGCTATTTTACCTATAAAAAAATGCATAAGTTTTTTTATATTTTAAATTTTCAAATAAAAACTCATATGTTCTCTCATTACTTTGGTATCGAATATGAGGTGCGATATTTAGCTAAGATGATCAAATTATATCTCTATCAAATAATTTCTAGTACAAAATAATTCCTATAACTTCTTTTAAAAATTTCACTCTACTAATTACTTCAATTCTTAAACAAAAAGTCTCAATCAAGTAATTAAAATACAAAAAAAAAAAAAGTTCATGCTTACCTTACACAAGACAATGCTAAAGTCAACCTATCATATAGGCTTTGAAGCTTTACAATATAAAATTAATCATTACATTATGTAAAAAAAAAAATTCTCAAGCTGGCCTTTAAGCATCAACAATTTGTGGCCATGCTTGCTCTTTGATGTTGCATCACTTCCAAAATTTTATTTAAATAAAGAACTGAGAAAAAAAAAAGTCAATGTAAACCAAAACACATACCTAATCACTTTGTCATTAAATTAATGAGTAGGTAGCAATAATCCCACAATCTATTATTAAGCTTTTGCCATCATCCTCTTCCTAATTCACCATAGCCGGTTATATAGTGGACTACAATATCATAACATAATTAAAAAATATGAATACAATAATAGGTTAGAGAATTCGTGGCAGCAACGTAAAAGAGTTTTCGAAAATTCAATACGAAAAAGAGTATGACTGACATAAGAGTTTTAAGTGAAAAACTCGAAAATAAGAAAAAAACTATGAGGGTTGACCTAGCTGAAATGGTTTCACTATATTAGCGTTGATTACAAATGTTTGCCAGTCTCTTAACTTAAATATGATAAGCTCGCCAAAATATGAAAAATTGGTCGAAAATATAACGGAGTTGGTATAAGGTGAAAGTTGTTTCAATGATTTTGGTGCTCGAGTAGAACTCCGAAATTCTTCAAGCCTTCAAACTCTCTTGAATATTCAACCAAAGAAATCCTTCAAACCGCCTGATCACAGTCACCGAATCTTCAATCAGCGAATGTCAATAGATCCCTAACATTACCATCTTCAAATATATTATCAAATACATTAACAAAGTCATCTTATACATTCCTTGGATAGCAAAGGGAGGCGTGTATTGCAATTAAAGAGATGCAATAGATTTAATAGCAGGCTATAATGTCTGGTCAAAGTTGAGGCAAAGCTTAAACAAAAAAATAAGATTTGGGTAATTGGAAAGATATTTAGACTTACCTATTTGAGCATAGATCCCCATATGGTACATCTGTTGACTTTCAATCAATTGCTAGATTTGAATACAAACTTGCTCATCTCATTTGGTGGAAAAAATTATATATTAATCTGTTGTTTTTTTAATTATAAGATATTATAATTTAGGCTTCGTTTGGAATGGCTTTCTTACTACTTTATAAAATGACTTTTTAGTAAAAAAATTTCTAGTTTTAAAAAATTATATGCTAGAAATTTGCTTTAGAAAATAATAAGAAAGCCGTCCCAAACAAAGCCTGAGTCATTAGTTTGTAGATTCAAAAATTATATTATTGATTGGAGAGAGCAGGAGGAAATTAACATTTTTCCCCCTAACAAATTCACATTTGACATTCCTACATCCATTATGATGGCCTAGAAAAAAAATTTCTATCTCTATTATAATCTATTTTATTTATTTTTAGATGAATAACCTCTCCTATAATTTAAGGGAAAAAAATATCTTCTCATAATTGGACAAGACTTATGCCTTGCCACTATAGTTTTTTAATAATATTATTATGTGCAAGAAAATTTAAGGAGGCAAAGTGTGTGCTTAATATCTTAAATTTATACAAATATCCAACATGCACAAATAGAAGTTGTAATAGATCAAAATTTTAAAGTGAAAACCCCAAATAAGAAAAAATTATAAGCTCTAGAATATTTGCAATAATATATAATTATAAGTACAAGAATATGGCATTCTTCATAATTGAAGAACACATGATTACATAATTAAAAATAATGATTTGATTATCATTGTGTGGATTAAGGATGCCCAATCTCCCCTCGTAGAAAATTAAAGTCTATTAATGGGATTCGATGTTAGTGGTCAAGAGACAATAGTCAGATGACATAAATCAAACAATGATGGCTATATTTGCTTATGGGGCTCATCAGTATTGGACATCTCACATAGACAAAATATACAATAGAGTTTTTTTACTATTAACTCTCAAACCTCTCTTACGTTTCTGCAGCATTTGAGTGACTTAATCATGTCATAATCCTTGAGTTTGTTGGACTTGTCTCCTTGAACCACTTGAGTTAACCATAAGCTTGAAAGATTTGGAGATTATTTTATCTTTCAACTAATGTCAAAGTTTTCAATTATGTTTCAAAAGCTTGATTTGAGCATATAGAGAGTTGCATCATATCACTTTTGGTACTATGAGTTTGTCCAGCCTGGATGTTCAATTTGACAATAAGCTTGTTAAACTAAGAGTTTGAATGGTCTTGAATTTAATTCCCGAAGTTTGTAATTCAAATATTATCTCTAGATTTGTGTCAATCAAACAAATTTTCTAGGGATTTACCATTTGCCCTCTATTTTCAAACGTAAAAACTTAAACCGTACTGGAATATGATGCTTGGGAATTGCATCAGTCAAAGTTGAAGATTCTTGAATGTTGCGATAAGATATAAATTGTTTTCTTTTCCTCGAAGGAAATTACTCTTGAATAAAAATTGTCGACCATCTCCTATAACATCATGATTAGTGTTAATAAGATGATTTTAATTTAAGTCCTCCATGAGGATAATGGATTAGCAGGGCAACATGAGGAATGAAGTATTGCACTGGCAATATCCAAGAGACTTTGATGAGACTGTGGTGGAGGGAAAGTCGCACCATAAGAGCCACTTCAGTGGTGGCATCAAATGGATTAGTCCCAAATTATTATTGATTTTATTACAAAAGAACTTTATCAATGTTTGATGGTATTTTTTGTTGTCCATCTTTTTTAAAAAGTATAAGAGTTGACTTTTGATGTTCTTCTTCCCTTCGCATACAATCCTCCAAAGTGAGATATGTGTGACATTCACCATATAGGTCGTGCTGCTCTTAATTTAGAGATTGTTTGTCATCAACTAAAAAAAATATTTATAGTTTGTTGAAATGTTTCACTTATATGATATCAAACTGTTACGTATTTGAAATTTTGTGATGGTAGAGTGTGCATTTTATATTTTAGTTTTACAAAGATCTAGCATGCATAGATAGAAGCTATTAGAGAACATTTTTTTAACGCAAAAAGCCTAGAAAGAAAAAAAAATCATAGGTACTGACCTATTTGCAATAATCAGTTGAATATATAATTGTACGTGCTAGAATTCTCTCTCTCCATAATTGAAGAATGCAAAATTATTCAACTAAAAACTATTGGCTAATTAACATTATAAGGATTATGGATGTTGGGTGTTCATAGGTGAACAATTGGAATTCAATAAGGGGATAAGATGTTAGTAGTCAAGTGACAATAGTCCATTGACGGATGTGTCACGACCCGACCCGACCGAGACGGATCCCGCCCGCACCGGGTCGCGACCAGCTTAAAACAAACAGACCAGGATCTAGCTTTGGAATTTGTTTCGGAACTGATTCTTCCAAACATTTCAACTCAAAAATAGACACACAGACACAGAGCTACTATGAAACATCAACTGCAGCGGAACAAATCATTTATATTTTCTTTTCCTCAAAACAATCATCTACAACTACAGACCATGGCTCAGACAGAAAGAAACAGAACAGAAGAGTCATGTCTGTACAAAAATCAAAAGTACAAAATAATACCTACAGATCAGACTCTAAACTCTAGTCCAATACCTCCTTCCCTTTCCCAGAACCTGAAAATCACCAGAAAACAAGGGTGAGTTCAACAGCTCAGCAAAGCGACAAACCTCCAATCAAAACTTCCAGAATCCAAAACCAAACACATCAGACCAAATCCTATCAGAATATTCGTACAGAAATCAGAATCAGACAGATCAGAATAAGCAGATCAACAGAATCGTATATATCAGAACAAAACAAATACGAACATATATCAAATCAAACAGATCAGACAGAACTGTACGGAAATAAAAGTCATATCAAATCAGAATCAGATTTGCTTACAGAACAGATACAGAAATCAGAAGTCCTTTCAAATCAGATATCAGATATCAGATATATAATTAATAGCTAAATTCCCTGACACTGACAGAATCTCTACGGATTCTGACCCCTTATGCCTCCCTTTGTGCTCACGGCACCAGAACAGATGTCATCGGATCCGGAACAGAACAGATATCAGATTTCAGATTGAGCTCATTTCAAATTTCCCAGACACTAACTGAATCTCATAGGATCCAGGCCCCTTATAACTTCTTTTATATAGCATATACAAATAGCATATCAATTCAGACGAAATCCGGACGAATTCAGAAATCAGACAAAAATCGGGCAGCACAACGGCTGTATACGGAATTTACACAATTTTCCTGAAAAATCACAGAATATCAAATTTGCACAGAATATAGATAACAACATTGCAAGACTTTAATTCTACTGCCACAATATTTTTAGACTACACAGAAAAATACAATCGACGGAAAACGTCGTCAAATCAAAACTACCCGGACAAAAATCTCCAGAAAATAATCAAAATGTGCACACTCGGCACGTCAACAACATACGGAAAATCACGCGGTAAAAACTGAACCAAACGAGAAATACGGACGAAAATCACGAACAAAAATCAATTCCGGACAGATAATACTGCCAAACACGACGGTTCTGAAAATTGAGAAAGGCGGATTGTGCCTTACCTTGCGTACAGCAATATCCTGAACAGTCTTGTCGGACGAAAATGGACCGGCGTCGCCCGAAAATCAACTTTTCCAAATTTGCCCTCGACCTTCTCTCTCCTCGGTTGATTTTAGATATTTTTATGATTTTCTCTCTCTTCAAAATGACTTGATTTCAGCTTTAAAGTGCTCTGATCGGCCCGGCCGATCGCACGATCGGCCCGGACGATCAGACCAAAATCACATCATCCTGGCCGATTCCCTGGACGATCCTCAGGACGATAATTAATTCTGAAAAAATCTTGCTCTCTGACTTTTGCACTGAACTGATCGGCCTGAGAGGATGCCCCTATCGGCCCGGCCGATCCTGGGAGGAAAATCACCTGGAGCAATCTGGGCAAATTCTGGAGCAAACCTTCAACTGATCGTCCCAGGACTATCCCGATCGTCCTGGACGATCCTGGAGCAGAAACAGAACTTCACAGGATGTCCAACAATAATAGTGCCTATTTCTGATGTTGGTCAGTAGTGATCGACAAAATATATATTGGAGTTCTTTAGCTCTCTTGATTCCCAATCATCTGCCACATAGAAAATGATGACTTATTATAGCTATTCAAAGGGTATTTTATTAAACTTGACCAAAATTTAAAACACTCAATCAACTAGCTGATAATGATCCCATTGATCATCAATCATTTATCGAGCATTAATGTGTCTTAATGATGTAAGAATATAATGATCTTTGACTTATTTAATTTCTCTCGTCGAGTTGCTCGATTTGACTTAGATAATTTATGGTGTTCATGTGTTCATCTCATCGAGACGTTCATCTCAACTATAAGCTTATTAAAATTGAAATTTGAATGGCCCTTTATTTGATTTCATTAGTTTTCAATTTAAATATTACCATTAATTTCCTTTTGATCAAGTGAAATTTTAGATTGGCATATCACATATAAATATTAGTTCAGAATATATTATTTTAATAATAATCAGATAAATAATTTACTTAAAAATAATCAAAGAATTAAAAAGTGATTAAGCAAGCATTTAGAACAATTCAACATATTTTTTAATTACACAATACCCTCAAAATGACATAACCATTATAAATCTAAATAAAACTGTAACCAATACAAAAAATTACTTCACCTCCTTTTCCCAACCCTGCAGTCAACCAAACCGAACCTGAACATATATACGCCAATCACCAAATCTCAATAACCTTCCACACCTCCTCCCCCAATGTCCACCTCCGGCGCCTCAACCGCCGGCCTCATCCCTGGCGACTCTCCCGCCACCGTCTTCAGCTCCGACAGGATCGGAAAATTCGGCTACGGCGTCGGCATCTCCGTCGGCATCCTCCTCCTCATCACCACCATCACTCTCATGTCTTACTTCTGCACCCGTTCCTCCGCCGCCGCCAACTCCTCCTCCCCATCCCGCCACCGCCACCACTATCCCGATGATGATGAAGCTGACAACAATATCGAAGCCGGGCTCGACGATGCCACTCTCAAGAGCTGGGCGAAGGTGACTTATGCGGAAGCCAAGCGGCGGGACCCACGGGCCGGCGACGCCGGTTGCTCGGTGTGTTTGGCAGACTATGCAGATGAGGAGATGCTGAGGCTGTTGCCGGAGTGCGGGCATTTGTTTCATGTGAAGTGCGTTGATCCGTGGCTCCGGCGGCACCCGACTTGTCCGGTCTGCCGGTCATCGCCGGTGCCGTCGCCGCTGCCGACGCCTTTGGCTGAGGTGGTTCCGCTCGCGGCGGCGACGAGGTAATTGCAGGAATATTTTCTTGTTTTCGAAAATTTATATATCTACATAAAGAATCAAAATAGAGAATACTGCAGCTTCGGTATAAGATTTTTTTAAAATTTTTTGAATTATGAAATTGGAGTCGATAATTGTCTGTTGTTCGAACATAGCTTTCAACTGGATTGTTTTGTTAGATACATAGATTTTGTGATTCGGACCGATATAAAATAGAAATGTATATCAAGTTTGGATTTTGAAATTCTCTTCAAAATCTAAGATTTTAATTATTATTATTATTAATGAAATTAATATATGTTATATAATTATAATAATATTAATCAAATCATACTTAATCATATTAATCAATCTTTATATATTCATATCCTAATTAATTATTAATTAATACATTTTTAAATTAATAAAATACTAATACATGAGTTTTGAATTTCGAGTTTGTAATTTTTTTTTTCGCAAAGAATTTAGAATCCATAAAAAATCTCATTTTTATTGAAGTCTAAATTCGTTTAAATTTGATGCAATAATGCATTTTTAATTTTGTTTATTTTGTTTGTTTTGTCAAATTAATGAAAGCTGTTCAGTTAGGGAAAAAAAATTCAAAGAGTACTATTCACATAATTGAGTTCATGTCATTTAAAATAATCATAATTAAAATAATAATGAAGAAAGTAAACTCTTTACATAAATTTTAAGTTTATTGATTGGGCATGATTTTCTTTAGCTGATGAATATCCTAAGTTTTATTTTAATGGCAATACTCTTAGCCTTTCTTTACTTAGAGTTATGAATGGTGGGTGAAAATAATATCTATTCACAATGGTAAATAACATTATCTCATTAAAAAAATAAATAAAGAGTAAAATTCACAACTAAATGGATTTACTCGGATCCGAAATTTTTGGGTTGGTGTTTTACGGGTAGTGTCGAATATTGACACCCGTACTCCGACCTCCTTTGCCTAATTACGATCCCTCCGATCATAGTTGCCTGCCAACTACGGTCTCTCCGACCTTTGTCTCTAGACAACTATAATCCCTACAACCTCAATCATCTAACTATGTTCCTTCTGATCAATGTCGTCTGACTGTGATTTTATCTACCAATTAAACATGCCAACATTCTCTTAAAAATATATCTCATGGCATTGGATTCTTCCAACCCTAATCATGTAATTTGCTACATTGAGCCAACAACTTTCCCCGAGGAAGTGCATCATTTGTAATCAACAACAAATACTAGTAGCCTCATTTTAACACTGCGAGGCCCCAAGATATTTTCTTTTCCAGTATTTTCTACATAAAAAATTTGGTGTCTCTTATGATTTCTACACTCATCTCTCTTATATGTATATGTGCTGAATATTCATTCAAAGTTAAGACGTTAAGCTCATTATCTCTCTACCGTCGTGAATGTTTGACATGCAACAACCTTTAGGATTTTGAATGGCCCAAGCCTCCAATTTTATCCGTAAAAAATAGAATGTTTCTCCTTCCTATTTGAAAATATAATATCTTTTGCAAGTTAGCTGGTTTGCACATGCCAGACCCTTTTATGCATATATAAACCAATAAAATGCAAGCATGAATCTGTCTTTGCTTGCAATTTTTCCAATTTCTATAGCTTAAAGAAAGTTTATTTGGATCTTCTTCATTGTTTGATTGGTAAATGACATGGTATTATTATTGGGCCTCTTTTTTTTTTTCCAAGAAGAGAACATATTCGCAACTTGTCGAATAGTTATGTTTATAAATGAGATAAAGGGAGTGCTACCATTTGGCATCCAACCCAACATATATTTCAAACATTCTAAGCTCAGATCCTCAGAATGTGAAATTTGCGCCTAAAATTATTCCCATTTTGTTGAAAAAAAAAAATCTGAAAAGACATCCTAAGCCCCAATTAATTATTTTGCGTAGACGATCGAACACCATCCGGAAACCAAACAGAATACGTCACGTCACCCCTTTAATGTGTACCGCGGCACAGTACTGCTCCGTACCGCCTCTGACAAACAAGTTGAGTTTGCTTTGAGGGATGTCATACTTTTGGATTTGAATGATTCGGTGAGAGACCTTGATACATTATCAAAAAATTATCTTGATCGGGCATGAATCTCGATGCAAAATCAAGTTGGAAACTTCTGAAATTAAATTTGGGACCATCCGAACTTTGATTTTAGCAAACTTACAGCCCAACGACACCAAATTCGACTCAATCTGAGCCCAAATGGTTAGAAGCTACGAACCACAATTTGGATTACCAAACGGTTTGTAAAACTTACGTGCTTATATTCGAATCGAGCGGCTCAACCAGAAGATCCAACAAACCCAAGATCACTGAATTCTGACATCACTAAGGCCTTCAAATGTCTGACGAACGGTCCACAATCAAGTGATTCAATATCGGCCGTCCATCCAACTACTCCCCATTTACCCTTGATCTCTCACTTATTTATAAGCCATGCCACTCCAAAAATCTATAAATAGACCCCTCCTTTCTCTTGAAAAGAAGACTCCAAGCAAGAGAGCAAGAGAGAGATCGGAGATCACTCTTGCCTCCTCACTCCTCCTTGACCACCGCCTAAGTTCCGCCAGACCACAACCTGACGTTATTGCTCCGCCGGACCACCATGTGAGGCCCTCACCTCCACCGGACCACCACTATAGGCCCTCACATCCTCCAGACCACCACCTGACGTCGTTGCTCCATCAGACCACCACTTGAGGCCATGAGCTCCGCTGGACCACCACACTAGGCCCTAATCTCCGTTGGACCATCACTTAAGGCCCTTACTTCTGCCGGATTACTGCTTAACGTTGTTGCTCCAACAGACCACCACCTGAGGCCCGAACTTTCCTCGAACCACCACCAGAGGCCCTGTGCTCCACCAGGACACCGTCTGATGCTCGGACGTTTGCCAGACCACCGCCTGATGCCCGTACTTCTGTCAAACAACCACTTGACGTCCGAACTTCCGCCGGACCACCACTTGAGGCCTTGTGCTCCACCAAGCCACCACCTGACGCCCGGACTTCTACCAGACCACCATTTGAGGCCCTGAGCTCCACCAGGCCATCACTAGACACCCGGACTTCTGCCGGACCATCACTTGAGGCCCTATGCTCCATCATGCCACCACCTGATGTTCGGACTTTTGTCGGACCACCACTTGATGCCCAGAGTTCTCCTGGAGTACCGCTTTTCTACTATAGTCTTTCGGACCACTGTCTCGTGTCGACTATGACCCTTCCAACCAAACAAACATGTTTATGTTGATTATGGTAACTCCCAACATGAAATGCACTCTATATGACATACATTTGTGACATCAAGCCAAGGCTTTCTCCCAAGGAATGACCTCATTTGAAATCAACTATAAATACTAGAGGATTCACTCAAATTGGGCTAGGCCCCGTGGTTTTCCCCTCTTTTTATGGGTTTCCGCGTAAAAACTCTGGTGTCTCTTATGAACGATACACCCTCTATCTAATCTGCTAGTGTGTTGGATCTTTGTACAATGCTAAGGCGTCAAATTATATATTTCTCTATCGTCGTGAATACTTTAGGACGCAACAGACCTATTTGGAACTCGATCAAATATATATACAGAATGATAAAAATTTGTTAGGGTATGGGAGAGCATTAGGTTTAGGCTTCATTTGAAACACTTGCCTTCTTTCTAAAGCGGCTTTCTAACATATAATTTTCTTGAAAATAATAAAAAATAGTGAGTTTTAGAAAGTAGTAAGAAATCTATCCTAAACACAGTCTTAATCTTTTGCTCATATTTATGGAATTATTTTTTTTCAAATACAAATGTGTTTAAACATTCAAATATCTTATGCAATGCCTAGCTAATTTTGTCATCTTTAGTTCACCCTGCAATTGAGTCTTGAAGGAATTTTTTTTTTATAAATTTAAGATGGTAATTGGCTTAGGTCAACAAACCTTTTATGCACATAATAGTTAGTAATTGAAGGAGTATGGCTTCACCAATGCAGACGTAAATAGATGAAGAAATATTGAAATTGGAGAGGTGGGACCTCTCACTAGCAAAAAGATATGAAGAAGAGCAAGAGCTACAAGAAAATTTCTTATTTAATTAAAATATTATTTATTAGATTTAAACGAGAATTTGACTTTTAATAGGACACAATGGAGAAAAAGGATTCATGTAGCCGACCCCACATAGTGGGATAAAGGCTTGATGTTGTTGTTGTTGTACTCATTTGTGAAGCGCGTAAGTAGTTGCAAAGATGATGCTTATTATTTAATTAAGTGAAAACTTAAACATCTATTTCATGATTTGCTTTAAAATATTATTTATTTTTGCAGAAGATCATTAATGTTTCGTTTGAGATAACTTTCTTACTACTTTTTAAAGCATCATTTTAATACAAAAAAAAATTAATTTAAAATTTTTTTGTACTAAAAAACTGATTTAGAAAGCAGTGATATAGCTATCCCAAACGAAGCCTAAGAACAACTCCAACCAAAAATCTCATTTTTCACTCCAAAATGTCGTGAACCTACAAAATGCCGCGATTCATCTCCAATCAAACTCCATTTTTCACACTTTTACAGGTAACGGTCCTCTCTTTTTTCCCGGGCCAAGTTCGGTAGAGAGGTAAAAATGGCGGAGATGAACAGTGCAACGCCAATATTGGCGTTCCACTGTTCACCCGCAGCCAAATAGGGGGAAAATTTGCAGTTCGGCTGGAGCTGGCCTAGGACGCTATTCAAGCAATTTGAGTTCGGTTGGAGATGCCCTAAGATGTCAAATGAAAGAGAGAGATCGCTTGTGACATCTTGCATCAATTATAATAGAGAGTGTTAGCTTAGTCTGCCTTATTTGGTTGGTAAAGAAGAAAGATCTACAATAATTAAATGTGACTGTAGATGTTTTTGATTGTTTAATAATTCAGGTATCACGGGCTTTTTTGGGATAAATTTTTTATTATTTTATTTTTGATATCATAATTATAATTTTTATTTCACTACTATTATTATGTGCTTTCAAAAAAAAATGTGCTAGAAAGCTATTTTTTACAACAACTTTAAAATTTTATTTTCCCCGCGTCAACTTTATGATCACTTTTATGAAAAATTATTGTCACAAACAAACTGTTAATTTATTATTCTCCATCATGATAGTGCAGTAACAGCTTCCAAGCCAAAATATAAGGCATCAATATCATTAATAAGTTAAATATTATTAATGGATTCCACTAAAACCAGACTCCTTTAGATAAAATTTTTAAAAAAATGGGTTGAAGAATAAATAAAAATTTACAAAGCATAATAATCAAATTACGGAAAGCAACCTCAAAAGGAAAAAGAATCATAGGTTTGATAAAAGCAGCAAAAACAACCAAGAACCAGTCAAGAAGGCCGAGATGCTTATCGGACTCAGGAAGTTCGACCCAAATGCAAGGCAATGACCATTCATTGAAGTCAGCATCCCACAAACCCTACAGAGGATAATCAAAAGAGAAACAAACATCATCCCACATCAAACTACTGAAAAATATCTGAGTTTAGATGAGTTTTTTATTGTCTTATTGCAGTAAAAATCTCGCTCATACACATTTGAATATGACCCAACGTATACAATATACACTCTTTTTATGCAAAAAAAAATCCATCATCACAAACTCTTTGATTAGATTGATGAAGCTTAGAAAGTGTTTGATGAACAAAGCCTGCCGGAAGAACGATATATCTTTAAGCAGCTGTGGTCCTTTTAATCGAAGAAGAAGAATAGGAAGAAGAGAAGTCACTGTTGCTTTAGATTATTTTCTAATTATCTATATCACAATTAGATTGAGTCGATTGACAATGATATATGATTTTAAGAGTTAAATCATGATAACGATTAATGAAGCTAACGATGGCATAAATATAGTAAAAGTAGAAATTATGATAGCCTTAGAAATAGTTTTATTAAAAAGACATAAGAAGATCAAAATAGTCCCATGACTTTTTATGACCAACGATTTTTATGATCTCCAACGATTTAAAATTCTTTTTTCATTATAGGAAAACCGCACATTACTGGCGGATGCATGTTTCCGGTCGTCTATTTTCCAGCGTCCTTCTGGTGGTTTTCATGTGTTTAAATATTTCATTGATAAAAAAAGCCGCCGGAAAACCTCATTATCGCAGGAAATTCTCCCAATTCCACTGGAAAGAGCCGTTGGTAATGATGGATTTTCCTGTAGTGCTTAAATATTTCATTGACTTTTAAATATGGACCTCAATGATCCTACTGAAGAACTAATTTGATTTGTATTTTAAGAATTAAAAAATAAAATTGATATTTTTATAAAGTCGATAACTGTTTTGATTATATTAGAAAATGCTAGGAGATTAATTTGATCATTTTCTCGTTAAAAATATAACGCAGTCGTCACTATTGAAGATAAAATTCTAAAAAAATAAATATATTTTATATAAAATTTTTAAGCATCTATAATAAAGGATAAAATATGTTTATTATTTAATTATATATATATATAATATATATATATATATATATATATATATATATATATATATATATATATATATATATATATATAAACATCTCAATAAATAATATATGAAAAAACGTTAGTGTTCATTGAAAGTTGATATACCTAATCTTACATATAAGCATTTCATTATCAATTATTAATTGCATGTCATAATTGTTTATAAGATGTTTAATTATCACTCTAATCCTTAGATTTTTCTACAAATCTCATAAAGTATTTAAATCTAATTAAGCCTCCTATGGTTATGAAGTCTTATATAAGATAATCATAATATTTTAAGAGGATGTCCATCTCCTCGGTCTCCTTCATTCCTCTCAAAGGCATCAGAGATAGTTGCAAAGTCGCAACTTGTGCTGTCTATTGTAATTTAGTATGGCCTGTCTTCTTTCCCTTTTGTTCATATTTCTTGTTCAAGGCGCCACTGAATTTTAGTCTTTAAAAAATCTGTAGAAAATGTAAAAAAGATTTTATCCAATTGTAAAATAAATACAAAGAATTAAAAGATTTCTCTAATATTATTTAATGTTTTCATCTAAATATTAAAGTTCACAACAAAACTTAACAAATATTTTATTAATTTCATGAATATTGCAAATATGTAAGTTGTTATTCCTTTTGTAAGTCAAGGCGCCACGCAGTTGACGCACTTGCTCGATTGGAGGTATGATTATTTTGATATACATGAATAGTGGAGGATGATGGCTATCTCATGAATGAGAACGTTGAAAGGGACTTGGTCAGCGGCGAAAGCCTTAGGGTGGGGGGGGGGGGGGGGGGGGGCACTTATAAGACATATAGTGAGGGAGTCCAGGGGCAGTGTCTTGGGGGGTTCGACATGTGTGGTGAATTACCTAAAGACCATAGTATTTTAAAATTTTTAGGGGGGGCAATTGCCTGAAAATCGTTGTAATAAAGACTAAAAAATGAATAAAAAGGAGTAAATTACCTAAAAAACCATATAAACTTATAAGACATATATGTGAGGAGTCCAAGGGTGCAGTGTCCCTTGGCGGGGTTCGACCTGTTGGGGGCAATTACCTAAAGACCATAGTATTTTAAAATTTTTAGGGAGGGCAATTGCCTGAAAACCGTTGTAATAAAGACCAAAAAATGAATAAAAATGAGTAAATTACCTAAAAAACCCATTGGGTTCCGCCCCTGCATTCGAGTTATCTTCGAAAGAACTTTAATGGTATGTTCAACTATTCTCCTTAAAGGAGGGCCAGAAGCCAATTGAAGTCTAACATAATCCAGGGCGTTGATGTTGATTGCTGAGCATCAGGGTTGATCATTACAAGAAAATCAACATTTACCAGCTGAATTTTTCGTGATCTTGAAATAGAGTGATGTTAGGCTTAATTATTGTATTGCTCTTGTTGAGACACTCCATTTGATTGTAAGCATGTAAGATTCTAAGATCATTTGATCATTCAATTATTATCTTAAAGTTTTTAATTGTATTTCAAATGCTTGAGTTAAGCTAATTTAGAGTTAAATTGGCTCACTTTTTGTGACGTTGGGTTCATTTTATTGATATGTTCAATTCAATCATAACTTTTTTTAAATTGAAATTCAGTAAATCCAAATATTACTTTGAGATTCACGCTTAGTCTGATGAGATTTTTTGTAAAGAAACAATTTTAGATTTTAAAAATATGCTCTTATATGGTTATAAAACACTATCAAACTTCCATTTTTGTAGTTTTCCAAGTGATTTGGATTACATATTAGATTGAATGTGGTCCTCATGTGGATGTGATTTTAACATTATTAAAAATTGTTATTAAAAAAAAAATTTAAACTGTTGAGCTTGACCTTTAACCTACAGCATTAATGGATTGGATCTGTTCTGATAGAAAATTAACGTTAACCTAAGCATAAAATTAAGCTCTGATTTTTTTCCTTATAAAACTATTACATACACGAAAGTGAATTAATATTGTTTGGTAAAAATTTTCAAACTGCAAAAATTGGACCATTAGGCTTCTGCTTCTTTGTTGTTTTCTAAAAAATTTTGCCATGAGAAGCTTCTTTTCATAATCAGAGTTGTTAATAATGCATGGTGGCTTTAAGAAAGCGGTTGTTCAATAAATAAGAAAAATCTATAATATCCACAATAATTTTCAAAAAGTTATTATCGCTGCAACAACTTCTTAACCACCTTTATAGAACGATGTAGTTGTAAAGCAATTGTGAGAAAAGTACTTTTTTTAAAAGCTATTTTAAAAAATAACATCCATTCAAGATCTACAAGATCTCTTTAGACGACTCAACACATGGCTGCCAACAAGATGCTTTTGATCATGTTGGGTAGACTACCTCCTATGACTAAGTGAATGGGGGTTTATGACAACGCAGGATCATAAAACTATGAGATCTTGATTATGTTTTTTCGTCATTCCCCAACTAACAAATTTAAGCTTCGGGTGGTAGATTTCTCAATCTAGAAATTAAAATTGTTGCTAGCAAGCACTTAGCACTTAGCACCTATCTAAGGACTGGGTTTAATTGAAAGTTCTCTCTTATCATTTAGAGGGATATTTAAAAATAGGGACTTGCATCTATGAGAAATCTGGAACCATATATTGTAGTCTTTGTAAAATGAAGATGAAATCTCTAGGGAGCATTTTATTAAAATCAGTGCAAAAATAATAGCCATACAAAACCATGATTGCATCTAAAAATTAAAGCACAAAAAATTTAGAGAAATTATTATTGTGGAGTTTGGACGTAGCTTTTAGTATATACTCCAATCACGTGAAGATACGTGAATTTTCTCTCTCTCGTACACCCCCTGTCTTTAATCCAATCACTTGAATTTTTTTTCTCTTTCATGCGTACAAGAGAGAAAAACTTCACGTGTCTTCAAGAGTTTGAGTCCGTCCAAACTCCTTGAGTAATAACTTTTCAAAAAGTTGTCTCAAATAGACCCTTAAGGTCCATTTTGGAGTGGTGCATTGTCTACGAACTCTAAAAAAGTATCTTGATTGGCACAAATCTCGATGCAAAATCAAGTTGGAAACTTTAAAATTAAAATTGGGACCATCCAAACTATGATTTCAACAAACTTATAGTCGAATTGAGCATCTCGGAAATACGACACCAAATTTGACTCGATCCAAGCCCAAATGGGTCCAAATCAAGGGTCTGAAGCGCTGTTAGAGAGTTTGAACCACGATTTGGATTACCAAACGGTTTCCAAACATAACGTACTTAAATTCAAATTGAGCGGCTCGATGAGACGAATCTAACAAGCCCAATATCACCGAATTCCGACATCAATAAGACCTTTTAATGTCTGACGAACGGACCATGACCAAGGGATTCAAAATCGACCGTCCATCCAACCACTCCCCATTTACCCTTGATCTCTCACCTATTTACGGGTCATGCCACTCCATAAATCTATAAATAGACCCCTCATTTTTCTAGAAGGGGAGGCTCCAAGCAAGAAGAGAAGAAGAGAAGAAAAGGAAGAGAAGGAAGAAGCTCCTCCTCGACCACCGCCTAAGCTCCACTGGACCACCGCCTAAGCTCCGCCAGACCACCACTTGAGGCCCTCACCTCCGCCAGACCACCGCCTGACGTCGCTACTCCGCCGCACCACCACCTGATGTTGTTGCTCCGCTGGACCACGGCCTGACGTCATTGCTCCGTCGGACCACCGCCTGACGTCATTGCTCCGCCGGACCACCACCTGAGGTCCTGAGCTCTGCCGGACCATCACTTGAGGCCCTCACCTTTGCTGGACCATCTCTTGACGTCATTGCTCCACCGGACCACCACTTGAGGCCCTGAGCTCCGCCGGACCACCACTTGAGTCCCTCACCTCCTTCAGACCACCTCCTGATGTCGTTGCCCCACCGGACCACCACCTGAGGCCTTAAGCTCCGTCAGACCACCATATGACGCCCCAAGATCTAACTTGGAAGAATTATTCAGTCGATCCTTTAAGTCAATCTTCTACCAGAGCTATCTATAATCATCAATCAGTGATAAACAATCTAACAAAATCTATAATTTAAAACATCAATGTACATATTTCTATTCATTCTCAAAAGTTCATTTATAATACTCAGGATCTACACATTAATCACATGTAATCTATCATGTCCTGAGTACAAAAAGAATCACTATACAAAAGGACAAAAATATGAAGATTCATGATCAACCTCAATCTCCTGCTCCCTTGCCTTGACCTGAATATTAACCACATATAATGAGCTTCAAAAAGCCCAGCAGGTCACCAAATACCTACAACTGAAATCAAAGCACGGTACGAAAGCAATATGCATGTCAATCAGTCAAATCAATATCAATCACTTACACATGATCATTGAGTCAATGCAGAAATAGGAATCAGTACAGAAACATAAATTAATACAGAAACGGTAATCGTCGGCGACGTCAATCCACGGCGAGCGACGAACGGCGACGGAGGGCGACGGGCGAAGGAGGCGAGGTGAGAGACAGTAGCGAAAAGAATGACGGCCCAGAGGGCTCCGATTCGCATTTTAGGGCTTTTAGCGGCGGCATTTCCGGCGGAACGTCCGCCGGTAATGTTACCGTCGGACAATGCACCGGAACGTTTTCGTTGAGTTTAAATAAGCCGGCGCACAATCCGCCGGTAACGTGCGCCGGAACGTTTCCGCCGTAATCTGCGCCGGAAATAATCCAAAGCCCTTTTCACCGGCGTAATTTCCGGCGCAATGGACGCCGGTAAATTTCCGGCGTCAGTTCCGCCGGAAATAACGCCGTAAACTTTACGTCGCATCATTCCGCCGGAACCTGCGCCGTCTATGCCGGCGCAAAAATATCCGCCAGAAATTCCGACGGTAATCGCGTGTTTTCCCGTAGTGTAGACAGAAGTCGTTGTAAAATGCACAATTTCAGAAAATTATCAAATTACTAGAAATCGTGTAAAATAACGTTTCAAAACTTTACTTGTACTGAATTAATATTTTTCAACATCCGGATAATTTTCTATTTGATAAAAATCCTGCATAATTCAAAATATCAGGTGAAAACTTTTCAGAAAATACTCAAATCGTGCAAAATCATCATTTCCACAACATACCAAAAGTTACGCTGTAAAAGTTTCGTCAATACAAAGATATGTAAGAATTTCGGTAACAGAAACACAAAACTGAGCAGAAAAATACCAAAACTCAAAATCTTCAAAATCAGAAATAGGATTCAGATTCTTTACTGCGAGACGAACAAGTCTTTCAACTGTGTCGACGGACGAAAATCGCTCTACGGCCTCCGAAACCAAGCCTTTCCTTCTCTTTCTCTCTCCTGCTTTTCTCTCTCTTCAAAATATCTCAAAATCAGATATTTATCAAGCAGGATCGTACGAGACGATTCCTATTCGTCCCGGGACGATTTCTCCTTTGGACAAAATTCGCCCCAAACTAATTCAGGTTCGTACATGCAGTTCGTACGTACTAACCATACAGATTTTCACAATTTTCTTCAGTTCGTCCCGTACTAAAGTCAGTTCGTATGGACTAACAGCATTAAAAACATGAACTTCTGAGGGGTTTTACACACCACTTGAGGCTCTCACCTCCATCGAACCACCGCTTGACATCGTTGCTCTGTCGGACCATCACTTGAGGCCCTCACCTTCGCCGGACCACCGTCTGATGTCATTGCTCCGGCCGGATCACCACTTGAGGCCCTCACTTCTGCCAGATCACCGCCTGACGTCGTTGCTCCGTCAGACCATCACTTGAGGCCTTATTCTCCACCAGGCCACCACCTGACGCCCGGACTTCTGCCGGACCACCGCTTGAGGCCCTGTGCTCCATCAGGCCACCACCTGAGGTCCAAACTTCTATCGAACCACCGCCTGATGCCCTCTCCTCTGCCGAACCACTGCCTGATGCCGGAGTTCTGCTAGACCACCACTTGAGGGATTGAGTTTCGACATACCACTGCTTGACGTTGTTGCTCCGCCGGACCATCACCTAAGGCTCGAACTTTTACCTGACCACCACCTGAGGCCCGGACTTCCGTCGGATCACCACTTGGCGCCAGGACTTATGTCAGACCACCACCTGAGGCCTGGACTTCTACTAAACCATCACCTGAGGTTTGGACTTTTGTCAGGCCACCACCCGATGCTTTGAGTTCTACCAGAGTACCGACCTACTACAACAGTCTTTCTAACCTCGGTCTCCTGCCAACTACGGTCTTTCGGACCTCTGTCTCCTGTCGACTATGATCCTTCCAACCTCCATCACCAGACAACGATCTTTTTGATCTATATCCTATCGACTATGGTCGTGCCGATCAAACAAACATGTCTATATTGTAACTCCCACCATGTAATGCGCTATATATGATGTACATTTGTACCATCAAGCCAAGGCCTTCTTCCAAGGAAGGGCCTCATTTGTAATCGACTGCAAATACTATGGATTCATTCAAATTGATCCAAACCATGTGGTTTTTCACCCTTTTCGAAGGTTTCCACGTAAAAAATTCGGTGTCTCTTATGAACACTACACCCTCTCTCTTATCTGCTTGTGTGCTGGATATTTGTACAACGCTAAGACATTAAACTATATATTTCTCTACCGCCGCGAATACTCCAGGATGCAACAATTATATAATTCTTTTGAGAAAAAAATATTACTTTAAAATTGTTTTAGTTATTATAAACTTTATTGAAAAATCTTATATATATATATATATATATATATATATATATATATATATATATATATATATATATATATATATATAATTTATAGTTTTCATAAAATTATCCATTTTAAGGAACAAAACCTAATAATGCATCTCCACAGATATTTCAGTCAAAAAGAAGAAAAATAATATTTTATTTAATAATATAATATTATGTTTATTATTATAATTTTGTATTCTTTAGAATAAACATTTCATATTAACTTCGACAGAAAATAACATTTTATCTATAAAGTTCTTATAATATAAAAATATATCTTACAAAAACTCATGAAAAAAGTTGTTATATTTAATTACAATATTTTTATTTGAAAAAAATATATTATCTATCAACAATCTACATCTCAGTCAGAAATTCGTATATAATATTACTTTTTATTTATAAAATTCAACACGATCATAATTACTAATAGGAATCCATTTTATGAATTTAATTTATGGGAGAATTATATTCATAATATTAAAATCTTGCCTCTTTATAAAATGGACACTCATGTCAATTTTTAAAGCTATTTAAATCATTAAAATTTTAATATTTATGTAAGAATGTATAAAATAGAGGAGAGAAAAGGTTAGTTCTATAAATTTCTATAATTTGAGGGTGATATATATAATTATCCTTATATTTATCAAGGGGCCTATAACATTGATAATTTTTTTTTTCTTGAATGATTTATTTCTCAAAACTAAAATATATGAATGGTAAAAAAACATAATAATGGTATCTCCAATAGAAGAAAGACCAAAATTTGGATAAAGAAGCTCACTATCCAATAAAAAAACTTCTGAGTGAGGAAATAGAGAAATCAGTAGTTCCACTCAAGCTTTGAGGAGAAGCAGTATTTTTGCAGGGTTAACCAAGCGATTGGAAGCTATATAGAAGTTATCCATGATCCTCTTGATGCAAAGAAGTAGGGCTGCAAACGAACCGAGCCGAGCCGAGTATGTGAGTGTTCATGTTTGTGTTCATTTAATATCAGGTTGTTCAAGTTTGGTTCATGTTTGTTCTAGCTTTATTGTTTGTGTTCATGTTTGGTTCATTTAAATTAACGAGTGTTCATGTTCGGTTCATGTTTAGTTCATGTTCGTTCGTTTAGTGCTTATCGAGCTTTAAATAAACAAATATGAACGAGCTATACTTTTAGATGTTCATTAACTTAACAAACGAGCTTTATTAAGCTTTCTAACAAACGATTACATCGAGCATGTTCGCGAACTTATATAACAATTTTTTTTTAACTATCAAACAAATACGTTCATGAACATATCTATAAATAAACACATTTATAATAAAAGCAATTGTCTTTGTAACAAAGACATTGATTTATAAGCAAATCTCATATTCACAGAATTTTCCTAACAACACCATTAATAAAGGCAATGATTTATAAATAAATAGTCATATAAAGCTACAATTACTTAGACAGCAAGTTAAGTAATATTTGATACCTGCAGCAATCACACAAATCGAGCTTTTATCGAGCTTAATGTCGCGTTTGTTCATGAACTTCAAATGATGTTGTTCACGAAGATAAATGAACCAAACGTATTAGTGTTCAAATTTGTTTATTTAAGAATCGAGTATTTAAAATATTGTTTAAGTTTGTTTGTTTAGTTAATTAAACGATCACAAACGAGCTTTAATCGAACCTAATAACGACTAGCTCGTCGAACGTTTGGTTCGCTTGCAACCCTACAAAGAAGGCTAGAAATAAAATAGTGTCTGAATTTCGAGAAATTATTTTGTACTTATTTTGGGCGTGGAGAATCGTTCAGATTGCTGAGTATTTGTTATTTATTTACTATGTATTTGTAGATACACAATAAATAATCAGCAAATTCTTAATTGTGAGCATTTGCTGAGTATTTGATGATTATTTGATAAATTTTTGTTGAATATTTACTAAATACTCAACAAATTCTTAAAATACGTAATAAATAAGTAATAAATATTCAATAATAATATAATACAGATTCGAATTCGCACAGAATAATTTATCCTGAATTGTAGACCTTCAATTACAATTATTTTTCTTGGAATTAAATGAAGCATAATTATGGCTACAAACATATGCAAATCGGCAAAAGGGATATATTTGCTATTACAGGTAATGGCAGTTTCGTAAATTGCGTCAGTCCCACCGGCTTATCTTCTGTTTGAAAAAAAAATCGACTCGCACAGCACTGTTCCAGTATCCGCTTCTGAAGAGGCTGAAGTGAGAGCAGTGAGGAGTGAACTTCGCCGGCGGGAAACGAGGTTTCCGGCGTGGTAGGTCCGCGTTAAAGGCTTGATCTCGTAATCTTAGTATCTTGATCCCTGAGTAAAGAAATTCGTTTGCTTAGAAAGGGTTTCGATCATGGAAGGTTTTTCTTGGCATTTGAATCGATCGAAGCATCTGGTTGCGGGGCACTAGCTCTTTAATCTTACGCTGCGGCGGTATGCTTGTGTTAACTCATTCTCGTTTTTCATTTCTGTAGCTTCTACGTTTGACGATCTTTTCTAACGTCGCCGGGTTTTGGCCATCGGCGTTTTGCTTTTGTATGAGATGTTTTTATTGGGTCCGGATCTCCATATTTAACAAGAAATCTATTAAGATCTTTGTGAATAGTGGATCTCTTTATCTTAGATCTAGTTTGACAGGCTTTTTGGATTCTCTATCACTTTGCTGATGTGTTGATTGTGCGGTTCTTGCAAGTTGCGTTCTGTAGCGCGGTCTGGAACAAGTTAATAGAACAAAGACAAATTGGTTGTTTTCCCTATGTTTGTCTGTGGATTTTATATTTCACCGTGTTTACCTGATGAACAATTTTGATTCGTTGCAGAAGCTAATTTGTTGTTGCTTCTGAGTTACATTGTATAATGGATGCCGACGACGGAGTTGAAATGGAGATCTCCAACGGGGATTTTGAGAAAGCTCCGATTGCTATTATGGTCGGAATCGGATCCTATGGAAATAAAGATAATAAAATCACAAAAAATGGCACAGATGAGTTGGAAGAGAATGGGGCTGACGCTAAACAACCAAATGAAACTTTGGAAGTTCAATTACAAGCTAGAGGCGCTAATGGTTCTGAATTGGTGGTTGAAGTATCTACTGCTATGCCTGATAATAAAGTTTCAATTCTTTCAACGGTACACCGTTGGAACCTTTTCCGATATCCATTATAGGAACTCTTAAGCTGTCTATGAAATGAACTCTTTGGTTTGCAGAAAGCTGGAACTGATCAAGATGATAATTTGGAAAAAAGGAAGGCCCAAAAACGTAGCGAGGATGGAGCAGGTAGGAATGATGCGGCAGTTAATTACAAGAACCCAAAGGCCCGCCTTTCACAAAGCCTTTCTTTTCCGGCTAAGAGCTTTTCTGCATTTGACCCAAGGATGAGTACAACAGCTGTGAAGCAGACAAATGTAGATCTGAATAATCTCAGTGCAAATAATTCAGAAATTGCTTCTAGTGGTCTGTTCGATTAATCTTAAATAATTCCTCACTGTGCATTTATCTTATTCTGAACTTTATTATGTTGACTAATTACAGTTGGGGCTACTGCTAGTAAATTGAGTTTTAAATCTGCAGGAACTGCGCAACAATCATTGGTATTTCTCTCAAAAGGATGATGACAAACTTCTCTTTTTTTCCCAACATATTTCCTGTTATTGATGTTGTCCAATTGTGTGTTTGTCTTCAGCCTGTTGATGCTGGTTCAGTAGATGACTATACTTCTTCTGCAGCCGCCCAGTAAGTTTTTAGTTCTATTTCTGATTCCTCTTCATCTTTTTTTCTTTTAGAGCATGAGAAGAAATTATTGAATTTTCTGGATGTTTATCCTTCCATTTTGAAAATGCTTAATACCGCTTGGTTTATGCTCTCATTGAACATATCCATGCATGAGAAAATTAATCTATTTAAGCATTTTCTTCCCCAATTTTCAAAATTGCATCAAGCTTGAATTTTAACAAATAAAAAAATTTTTTAGTTAAGTTTTGGGGCAGTTAACTGTTATGATTGATCGAATTAGCCCTGCAATTTGATAAAATATATGCTACCTACTTGTTTGCCCCTAACTATTATGTCTGTTTTCTTCATTATGTTTGCAACTATTAACACCTCATAGCAGTTCATATGGTGGCTCATGAAAGCCTTTGTCAAGTGCAGTTCAACTTGATTATGTTTTTATCGCATTTTCAATACAGTCATACTTCTCACACGGAAGTTCAGCGAAGGAGTGCTTCAGGATTTTCTTTCAGGTTGGATGAGCGTGCAGAGAAAAGGAAGGAGGTTTGTCAGTTTAAATGACTTTGGATGATCCTTTTTATTTTATGTTATTTTATGTACAGTTATTAATGCCTAATGGTGTTAGTTCCTCAGTTTTTCATGAAGCTGGAAGAGAAGACCCATGCTAAAGAATTGGAAAAGAACAACATGCAGGCAAAGTCTATGGTAAGGTGCTATATGTATGAATGTTTTTCTCCTACTTCAATCCTTTATTGGAAATTAGTTAGGTTCTGAAAAATAATTATAGGAGACCCAAGAGGCCGAAATCAGGCAGTTGAGGAAAAGTTTGACCTTTAAGGCTACACCGATGCCGAGTTTTTATCAAGAACCTATTCCTCCAAAAGTTGAATTGAAGAAGGTAATTTTCTCTCTTGCTAAGGGCTTGTTCATCTTTGCGAAGGAGCATTCTGTCACAAATTCTTATACACCATCTTGTAACAAAGGAATGCAGAGGAAAATCAAATAGTGTTTTTGATTTGTAGTTATTTTTAGAAGAAATTTATGTTTACGTTGTTTAGTCAATAATTATCACTTTTGGAAAGTATTTACATATTGAGTTTTCAACTGTTTAGTTTGTTTTTGTAGGGTTTGCATGCTTTTTTAAAAGTTTATATGCAGAATTTTCATCCAAAAAAGGCTTTACGCTATTACATTTTATGCCTCTAGAAATTTTCTCGTAGAATTACGTGATATTCAATGATGAGAGATTTCTTCCTCATGGAACTTGTATCAAGGTTTTACATGGAATTTTATATTGCAAGGGCTTCTGCTTCCCTTAAGGTAGTGATTAATATGTTTTAATGGTATCATTTATCATGGCATCTTACATATGAAACCGTCTGAAGAAGAAGACTAAAGCACTCTTGAGTTCCTATTGATGGCTCAATCAATTTGTTTTGTTCAACCACAATGTTGTATTTAATTTGATGTAACGAATAGAAATATCCACACATACAAAAAACAAAAGAAAAATTAAGGAACGGAAAAGATGGAATGGAAACCAAGACATCACAGTTCCTATCATTGCCTCCCCCACTTTCTACCCCATTGTCGTTCAATGCAAATTATTATTCAGCATTTCGCATTTGTGATTCCAAGGCAATGGCGGGGACCTTAGTTGGATGGCACTCTCAAGTACTGTTGAGATGGATAAATATCATGTAATATAATCTTATGGAACTTGGCAATGATGTTAGATGCATGATGACTGTGTAAATTTGGCTTGAAGGGATGAGGACATATGGTCGTGAAGACTCGTGGTGGCAGTGGATTTCGATGAAAGGTTTTAGACCAAGTGTACTCTACTCTTTTGCCAACATATAGTTTAATACTAGTAATAACCTATAACTAAGATGATATAATAATGAAAAGTAAAGGAAAAGAAACCACACAAATATTACATGCATGCATGGATAGACGACTATTTTCAAGAAAATCAACCCAAATGGCTTAAAATTAGGTGTAATAAATCATACATTTTTATGATAGATTAGATATATTGAGTTTTAAACTTCATGTTTTTATTAAATAATTTTCTGTCAACAAATGCGTTTAAATGTTGACACAATTTCTTCTTTTTTTTTTCAACTTTTCTTTAATGAATTTGCGAGTCAAGAACCAAGAATTAAAAATAAAATTAATTTCAATTTGATTTATGAAAATAACTTCATTCAGAAGCTTTCTCAATTATTTAATCAACTACAATAATCATGATTTGTTTTCTTTCAAATTTATGGATAGGTTTAATTTCAATTAGAAATATAGATTCATATTCAATAGTAGATTTAGTTTAAATTCGAAGTTGTGATACACAATCTAAGCTAGATTTTGATTTTAATTGCAATTTAGGTTCAGATATGATCATTGGTTCAATTTTAAATTGAAATTCAATTTGTTATTTAGTCTTAAATTCAAAATTCAGTTCACATTCAAATTTTATTTTAGGCTCAACTCTGAATCTTGCTCAAGAATAAGTTCATTTTCGTAGGATTGTAGGTATGGATTCAAATTCAACAACATCAAAGAAATCCATTAGTAATTGTAATATTCATCTAATTCTTCTTTTAAAGGGTATTCATGAATTATAGTTTCTTCAATAAAATCATATTTAATTATGAATGATTCTTGTGTCAATGTATGCTTCCCTAAATTAACAGAAGATGCTATATTTTTCTTTAGGGAATTAAAAATCTATCTAATTGCTCTAGCACACAGGTTATAGTCTATCTTAATAATCAGTGATCTAGTTGGTGAATTATAGTTTAATTCTTTCCTAATTTATCACCCAAAACCTTTAAAGAAATAGATATTGACAATAGAGTAATCTAAAAAAATGACATTTAGTTATGCCACTCATAATTTTATTTTAATATTCAGAAACACCATAGATGTTTAAATTTTTGATGCCATTGATTCTTGTATTTATGAACATATATTGCTTTTTAATTTTATGTTTTAGATCATCTTATGTAGGTTTTGTTTCACTTGTAACTCTTTGACAAAACGATTGTGCATGTCTTATTAGTTTATTTAGGCAAATTTAATTCTTTTTGAATCAATGAAATGATATCGTTCAAAGAAATATTTTAAATTGTCAATTTAGTATGAAAACTCTCTAATGTAAAACTCCCATCAAAATTAGGAAAATAATTTTTATCATAATACTAATGTTCTCATGTAGAATTATATCTACTTGATTTTGTTTATGTTGCATCTTTTGTTGTTTTATTAATTGATCCAATTATTATCGCCACTTCTAGTTGACATGATGATACAATCATATACTTTATTATCAAATTTGATGAAGAACGTAACAGGTTCTAGGTTCACTTAGGTAAACCTAGGATGGAATGCATAAAAGCATGTACGAAGAACAAAATTTGCAGTTTCATAACTTTAGTTTTAGGCTAATTTTATTCTTTTTTTATATGAAATTGGAAAATACATAAAACTTTCACTTAACAATAATTTAAAGTTCGCTAAAATCTAAAAGTAGCAAGAAAGTCTGTGATCAAATGAAAGCCATGAAACGAATAAAATTCATACCACAATGAGAACATCTAGATTGTATCAAACGTGACCACATCTCGATCACATACATATCAATAACTAAAAAGTAGGAAAGAGAGCTAAAAGAAATAAATCAATATAGTGCTAATCCAGGTCTCTCCTTGATAGAAGGAGAAAACTTTCATCAAAAGTAGTCATGAGGACTTACTCTGTAATCAAATAATGTACATGAAACCGCACAAATTTGAGAGGAAGCCAAAATTATATTGCACCAAATGAATTTTTACATATTGTAGAAGTCTTATTTATAGCTTAAAAATCCTACACATTTAATTCTCTTTGAATCATAGAATTTGACCTAAGATTAGTAGTTTCAATTTCAGGCATCATGAATTCCATCTAAAACAAGCTTACGTATTCATCTAATCAATGAGTATTAGATTGTTACTTCAGTAATGAGATGCATGCAATCAGGGATTTGCCAAATCATAACTATAATAAATGTTAATAATATAAGGAAACTAGGCAACCCCATACGAGTAAATAAAGTATCTTGGCCATACATAGAAAACACTGACATCATAGTTTGGATATTGCTTGCTAGCAAATAAGGAATCAACAGTTGAGTACAAGCTACAATGCCAATAACGGACTGACTCTAACGTATATGTGCTGTAAAAGGGAATTGGAAACGAATATCCTAGGGAATTAGATGAGGATAGAGTCAAAATAGCTTCCAGTAGCAAACCAAATTCATCAAGATAATCAAATTATTATAGAGCATATCCCATTTTTATATGCACCGGCACCTCGAGCATGTTTATAGTGGAATGAACTAAAAAAAAATAAAAACAACTTGAGCAACTTGCACACAATTCGAGAGTATGAGTTGGGAAGTTTCGCATATGGATTACTTTACAAGGAGGCAAAGAGAAAGCCATAATGCGGGGAGAGGTATATTATTTAAAGTGGTTCAGTGGAATGATCTACGACGACTGTGGAGTTGCCCGAGGGGAAATTTTTATTATCCAAGAGTAGTAGAGTACAAACATGCTAAAATGTTGCATGATATTCTTCCAAGAGAAATAAGGGGGAGGGAGATTATGTTAGTGAGATAGTTATAGATTAAGTGACAAGTAACAGAGAAGATTCTTGGTCCAAGTTGAAAGAAGAATGCAGAAGAGTCCTCTCAATGTGCTTGTCTTGATATTTTTAGAGTTGATCCTCCTCAGAGTACGAGCCAAGTCATAATGACAGTTTGAGCAAAGGGATAGGAGGAATACGCTGAAGGGATGGCATTCTATATTGAATTAAATGGGCAAACTAATCAAATTGCTTAGGTGAATACTAAAATTCTTGTCATGTGCATAAAAAATGGTGCAATAACTGGACATGTAGTGAAATCTTTGAAATGCCTTGATAAAATCTATAGGAAACTCATAGGAATAATAATGACAATTAATGTTATTGGAGTTCCGCTGTTGAATGGAAGGCTAAGAGGAATTAAGAATTGTCAAGATTATATGTGAACTGCTGAGATGGTCCCTCTTTAAAGAGGTCATTCCTAAGAGGAATTCTCGAAAGTCTCATTCATTGAAATGCAATGTTTCTATTCAATGCTAATCTTCCCATAATGGAGGAGAGTGCTTCTGAGTTTTCAATAGATTTTCATGGCTATAGAAGAAGTTAAACTTCACGAGACAATGTTCCTCGTAGATGTAGGCACTCCAACATGCGTTTAGCTGGTGGATAACTCCTTTATATTGGGATGAGGGGAGATTTTGTGACTTTTCTTCTATGTCAGGTACGATAGATCTAGCAAGAACCCAGATAAAATAATACAGCTCAAAGAATAATTTAAGAATTGCTTCAAATTAGCTATGCCCAAAATCAAATTTATTTTTCCGCTCATCTTATTCAATGATTCTTTAATACCTTTCACTTATTTTAATATATTTGAACGGATTATCAATTTATTTATCTTTACTAGTTAATAAATAACTTTTGAGTTTCTGGATTTTTTAGAGTGATTTGGTAGTTGAACAATCAACCTTTTCGAGGGCAATATGATGAATATTAAGAATGAATTACAAATTCCCAAAACCTCTATAGATGGTGCTGTGAGGTTATTAAGGAACAAATTCTGAAGGGTTTGATGTCATATGTTTTATGATTGATTTTTCTTTTCAAAACATCAAGGGTATATTAGGGCCTGTTTGTAATCACTTTTATTTTTTATTATTTATTTTTGTTATCTAAAAATAACATTGTTTATTGTGTGTCTAATTATTTTTTAAAACAAATTAAGCTATTTTTAAAAACACTCAATTAAAAACAACTATCACTATCGGTCGTTGCTATTGTTACTTCTAACGACTATCACCGCTATCACCACCTCATTGATTATCATTGTTGCTCATCGGCGATAGTTGCACCACTGCATAAATCAACTAACTGGACAACAAGAGCAACAACAACAACATCATGTCTTTATCCTACTACATGGGGTTGGCCATATGAATCATTTTTCTCCATTGTCTCCGGTTAAGAGTCAAATTCTCATTTAAATCTAATAAAGAAATGTCATTTCTAATATTTTATAACCAAGTCTTTTTAGGTACTTTTTACCTTTTTTAATATAAGCCAAATTTAATACATCCATTCTCTTATCCAAGTCATCGGAAGGCTGCCGTTTTATGTGACCAAACCATCTAAGGCGCACTCTCTAATCTTGTCTTCCATTGAAGCTACTCCAACCTATTCACGTATATGCTCGTTTTATATCCTATCTCTAAAAGTGAAGCCACTCATCCACCTGAGCATCCTCATTTATGCAACACTTAACTTAATATTATGCTTCTCTTTTAATGGCCAAAACCAACTAATTTGACAATCAATAAAAATAAAAATAAAAATAAAATTTTTAAAATACCCTAAATAGCCTCTTGGCTAATGACTCGTCTGTTTTCCATTCTTTTTGAATGAATTCAGCATTTTTCTCCAAATGAAGTAGTAAGAAAAGAGGACCCCAATTATTCATTTGGCCTAATTCATCTTAAGACACTAGCATGTCAACTTTGAAATGTTTATGTTCATTTTTTTCCATTATGATGATAATTTCCTGTAATTTCCTGTTTATCCTCCTAGAAAATTATCACAATTATATTTGTGTATATGCTCTCCTATCTGCTGCTTGTATCTTTTGCTTGGCTAACCTTGATAATGCTTAACTTGAGAATCCTTCTTATTTTCCCCATCAATGCATCATATAATCATCACTTTGAGTGCTTCCTTTTCATAATTCTTTATCTCGTTAAGCTTATCAGTTGAGTTCTTTTTTCACAATTTTCTCCTTGTTGTATCTGCCGATCTATTTTTCTCGATTTGATCTCCTCTTCCCCAAGATTTTATGGTCCTCTTTTGTTCACTTCTGTTCTTTAACAGATCCCTCCAACAAGAGCCCGATCCCCGAAGCTTGGAAGACACAAGTCCTCCACTACCGCAGCTAACAACTCACAAGTTAATCACTCAATTCAAAGTTCAGAGACCCAGCCCAGCTTAGTCAAGCAAAACGGGGAAGCTGAAACTGATACCGCACATTCCAAAATAAGTACTTCCCACAAATCACATTCAAGACTTCCATCTATAAAATCTGCACTGACTAAACCTGAAGCAAAACTTGCCGGTTCAAAGACCAGAGCTTCAAACCTGAATCAAAGGATTGATAAATCAAAGGTGAAAGAAAATGAGACAAAACAGAGTGGTGATTCTTCCCAAGACGTTTCAGAAAGCCTAGCTGAGGTTCTCACTGCATCAGAACCTCTGGGTACTCATCCTGGTGAAGTTCCTATTGAAGCTTTACAAATTTGAATCGAGAGTCATTTTTCTTAGTACTAGTTTGTGCAGATTTGTGAATAGCTGCAATATATTATATTACCAATTAAGAATTGTATAATTGCTTGTATTGCCACATGGATTTCATTGTCCTTTCTACTGGTAGAGAGTCATCGTCTTCCTGTTTTTTTCTGGACGTGTTGAGTATCCATGTATTGTATATTATTTGATTTGTCTGTTATTTATACTTCTGTGCAGACTCTATTTTTGTTGCTTAGTAATTCTTGCCTTGGTTTGCTCTCTCTATTTTGTTGTTTTCATTGATAGAATAAGCTGATGGTTTAGGATTGGACATGTGTGGCTCAGGTCTTCAGGTTGGGGATTTTACCAAATTTTATTGCTCATTTAGGCTTTGTTTGGGACGGTTTTCTTATTGCTGTTTAAAACAGTGTTCTAGTACAAAAAATATAATTTTTGTATTAGAATACTGTTTTAAAAAGCAGTAAGAAAATCATCCCAAACGAAGCCATAGTCAGGTGAGAAATCATTATCATTGTTAGTATCTTTATACAAAGTATTGTCTGTTGATCTGATGAATCTCATCATATTCTTTCTGGTTGGAGATTTAGGCTTGTTTGGGACGGCTTTCTTATTGTTTCTTAAAGCAACTTTTTAGTTAATTTTTTTTTATTTTTTATATTTAAAGCTGCTTTAAGAAGCAATAAAAAAGCTGGCCTAAACACATGTTAATATAGCTTTCTACTGCATCTTCTGGCTTCTGTTTATTTGAATAATAAGAAAAGCAGTTTTGAAGTGTTTGGTGTGACAGCTTTGTAATGCCTCTTCAAAATTTATATTTGTTGCAACTTTAATTTTACTTATATATTTCTTTTTAATTTATAGCTTAAATGCATATTTTCATAATTATAAAAAATAATAATGGAAGCTGAATGATGAAAGGGCCTACTAAATTTTGAAGCAACTTAAAGATTTTGTCCAAATTTTTTGACTTTGCAAGCAAAAAGCAGAATCCAAAATAGGTTCCATGCATTCTTTTGCCAATAATTTATCACTCTATTTAGCTACAATGAATTATTACATATTCATTGGCAATATTCCTTTGGCACATTCATCATAAAATAAAGTAAATAAATAAAAACCACTACATGTATTTTCCTTGCTAACATTCAACTAGCAACTAATTTAGTATGTTACAAAAATTCTTATAATTAAATGGGCTTCTTATTCATGAAATATGAAGTTCTACAAATTATTTTCTTTTCATATTTTGGGTGTAGGGGCATATTCTTTATATCAAATTTTACCTTTATGATTATGGGAGCTTCATCTGATCTAATTCAATCACTGAGAATTGATATATCATTGAAAATCATTCTGATCGGGCATAAATCTCGAGGCATATTTAAATTGAAACCTTCTAAAATTAAATTAGGATCATTTGACTTTGAGTTCAATAAACTTATAGTTGAACTGAACATCTCGACGAGGCAAACCCAAAGACAAAAAATGGTCAATTTTGAATCCAAATGAGCCCAAATTAAAGGACTGAAGTGTAATTAAAAACTTTTGAGCATTGATTGGATGACCAAACGACATTCAAATTTAGCATGCTTATAGTTGAATCAAGTGTCTTGATGAGAGGAATTCAATGAGCGCAAGATCGATTAATTTCGACATCATTAAGATATTTAAATACCAAATAAATGCTTTATATTTGAGGGAATCAATATGCGCCCGATGGAGTGTTTTCGATTTTCTTCATATTTAGGAGTCATGTCACTCTCAAAAGTATATAAATAAGCCATCACTCTCTACATGAAGAACAGAGGAAAAACCTAAGAGTTAGAGCTTGAATTTTGGCTTGAGATTTATGAGAGCTTTTAGTGTCTAAGCATCCCTGAGTACCACCCAAACACCACTTCCAGACCATTGTTCCAATTTGACCTTCAATCATTCATCGGTACACTATTACGATAATTCGACATCTATTGCCCGTCGTCTGCGATCCTTAAACCACCATTGCCCGACCATGTTTCTTGGACCACCGTCGCTTAACTACGGTCCTCAAACCACCGTCGATCGACTATAGCCCGCAATTTGTCATTACCCGACTACATCCTTCGAACTGCCATCATCCCACCACCATCCTCAAACCACTGTCGCTTGATTAAGGCCCTCAGTCTATCATTGCCTGACTATGATCCTTGGACCACCATCGCCCCGCTACATTCCTTTTGACCATTATTACCTGACTATAATCCCTATAACCTCCGCCGCCCACCAATTATGGTCTTTCCGACCACCATCACATGCTCAAAGTCCCTTCAATCTCTGTCACACATCAACTACGTTTCTCATTTCACCATTGTCCTACTATGATCTTTTGACTATTTTCACCCAACTACGGTTCTAGTGTGATGCACTATGATCTAGTGAAAAGATTGAATGTCTAAACCTACATTTTAACTCAACCACAAATTTGAATAAACCAAAGTTAACTATCAAATCCAAAATAATAATACCAATATAAAAATCATTTTGTTTTTAGTTTTTCAAAATTTATATATAATAATCCAGTTCACATATTTTATGAGCTATTATAAGTCCAATTTGCAAACCGTTTTTTTCGTAACATAAAAATTATTGTACTTTAATTATTGTAATTTTTTATAATTTTATGGGCAATTTAAATATGAAAACAAGAACTATTTATTTAATTATAATTCCTTAAGAAATTAACACATGCTGGTACAAGTAAGTTTTTTTAAGTCCATTAGATGTATGTTTTGCAAATTGATTTCACCAATAAAGTATCTATAAAACCACTAACTAAATCACGATCGAACAAATATTCATTCTAAATTATATTAATTATTTGAATTCTAGAACAGTGGGTGTTCCATCTTGGACCACCGTTGTCTGGTTTCAATCTTCAGACCCACATCCATGCCTATGTTTTTTGGCCACTGCCCCTCGCGTTTTTTGGCCATAGCCCCCTGATTATGATCCTTAGACCACTATCATAGGACTACAATCCTTGGAGCACCGTTGTTCAAATATTGTCCTTAAACTATTATCGTTCATCTACAATTCTCGAGCCACCGTTTCCCTACTATAGTCTTTTGATCATTATCACCCAACAATGTTTCTTAAATCATCATTACCTAATTGTATTCCTATGACCACCGTCGCTTGACTATGATCTTCTAACAACCATCATCTACCAACAATAGTCCTACAATCATCATTACTAAAATACAATACTCCAGCCATATTTATTTTATATATTGCATAAATATATTAAATAATTAATAAAATAATTTTATAATTATTCATGATATGGATTAAGTTATAAGAGAAAATTTTTAGGTAAAAATTATTTTTCGAAGATTATAATTATTATTCTCAATGATGCTCCAACTCTTATGATTGATAATTACTAAACAAAAGGAGGTGGTTACTGCTTAAATAATCTTAAACATTTATATAAATTATTATAGCTATTTATAACAGCGTTGGGTCCATAGCTCAGTGGTAGAGCAATTGACTGCAGATCAATAGGTCACCGGTTCGAACCCGGTTGGGCCCTTGTTTATTTTCCTTTTTTTTTTTTTAAATTTCTTTGTTATTATATGAATCAGAAAAATAAGAATATGATTTTGTGGTCTGTAAAATTCAATCAAAGCTTTTCTTTTTAAAATATTTTTCGAATTGTTTATAATTACTTATTTTTAATTTTCATTTTTGGAATCTTAAAGTCTGCTATAAGCTGTTTGATTATTTGCCTATTTTTTATTTTTAAATACTGCTCTTTCACCTATATAAAAAAAATGAAAATCATGCATAGTCTTTGTTATTTCTTGTTTTTTTTTTCATTAGGTATTTTGTCATTATGCCCTGCATAGCTTAAAATTAACACGTAAATCATAATGTTTGGCTTTATCATAAATTAGTGTTGAGCTCAAGTCATTTCTATCTTGAGCTTGATTAATTAATCGAGTTTGAGCTCAAACTTTATTCTACGAGCTCGAGTTGACTCACGAGCTTATGAAAGAAAGAAAATTCCAGACATTATTAGATTATAATGATAAAATGGATAAGGAATTAAAATAATAATACTAATAAAGAATCACTTAATATAAGAAAATAAGATATTATTTTTTAAATACTTTTTATAAGGTTATACTTAAAATTTTAAAATCCTGAATGCTAATATATTTTAAGTGCACTTTATATTAATATTTTTTAAATGAGCTGGTTCGTGAGCTAACAAGTTGAGTCTGACTCAAGCTTGCCTCGTTAGCTCATCGAGCTTGGGTCACGATCCATTTATTGAGTCATGCCTAAGTCGGCTTGTAAGTTGGCTTGACTCACTTACACCCCTACATTATCCCATTCACTAATATGTTAATTAAAGCTTTTAGCATTTTTTTCTCATTACCTTTATTCTGCTCGTCTCCTTTCTATTTTTTTTTTTAATTTATTTTTCACCATTTTGATGTTTGTCATTAAACATTTCAATTGTAGAAATTACCTCATTAACTAGGAGTGTTTATGGTCAATGAAGAAAACAAAGAAACAGAATCAATCATTTCATGGGTCCTAAAATAAAGATAATTTGATGCTATGATTAATATAAAATGCTTGTATTCGCTTATTAATTGACGGAGCACACTCCCTTATTGTGTTGACTGGGATGCAATGTACTCGTGCATGTAAATGAAAAATATTATGAAAAATAAATGAAAAATAAGCACCTTCATTGAAATTAAATTAGACGATAGCTCATGTGACAGTTATATTATTCATGAGAAAGAAGAAAGAATAAAAATATTGTATATATATTAATATTGAAAGTCTTGAAATAAAATGAATATAAATAAAATTACTTTATGATATGAATTGAAATGTTTATTCATATTATTCTAATTATCATAGATTACTGTAATTTAAAAATATATTTTACTCACTGAGTTGTGACATACTTTTAATTGCTCTAATATTTTCATGTGTACATTAATATAATCAAAATGAGTAGACGATGTGAAAATATGTATCTTAGACATGACGTACATAATGAAAGTTATTTAATTCATTGTATATCAATTTATATATATTTTTTGAAGTTTTAGTGACTCTTTAAATTTATTGAGATAGTTTTAGATTAATTAAAAATTTCAATTAACCGCCCGATCTTATATTCCCGCCTCATTAATTCGAGCATACGGGCCAGGTCACGACAATAGCTTCATTCAAAAGAATATCTTTCCATCCTCCCTGTAATCCATGTATCGTTTGTACTAATAATCAGTAAGAGCCAAATAATCAATGAAAAGAATATCAATCATTTACATTTTGGCAAAACTACTGCCAGAACTAAAAGAAACGAGAAAGATGTGATCTGCCATACACTTCAGCACTTCACAAATGTGCTTTCGTAACACTTGCTGGTAAAATATAGCCAAAATAAATAAATAAAGAGTCACTACACGAAAGTTACATACAGAAAGCAACATAAGAGTAGTAGAAACTTCAACATAAATTAGGCATTTCACAGATCAAATAAATGTCTTTTGCTAGCTTGAAACACAAAGCAGGTTTCCATGATGACACAATAATTATATTAAAGGTACCAAAAGACAGGATGGGTACAGAAGAAATGGCAGGGAAGCCCAACCTATGTCAAATCGTGTTAAAAACAACCTGTAGACTCTATCGCAATCCTTCCAAAATTTACGGTATTTGCAACTCAAATTTTACAAACTAGCAAAGCTAGGAAGTGGGGGAAGGAGGGCCCGAGAGAAGTTACTGTACACTTTCTCTGAGTTATTTTGCTGGCTCTTTCTGCCCCAAAGCTGCATTTCCATGGTGCATCATGGCCACAAATTCATTGTAATCTATTCTTCCATCCTGAAAATCAATCATGAAATACCAGTTAGCTTAAAATCCCCACAATCTTGGAAAATATTGTGAGCTTATTAAGATTATGGGAATAAAATGGCTCACATTATCTTGATCTATTTCTCGAATCATTTCTTCAAGATGGATATCTCCTACACCAAACTCCTCACAAGCTTGTTGGAGCTCATCTTGAGTGATGTAGCCACTGCCATCTTTATCAAAATATTGAAATGCTGCGAACAAATTATCCCCCCTCTCAACCTTGTTTAGATGCAATGTTGCAGCTATGAACTCTCCATAATCAATGGTGCCACTATTATCAATATCAGCCTGAAATTGTTGATCAAATAGAATATTAGAAGGTAAGCTACAGTAGACCTAGATTGTCGAATATTGGTAATATAAATCATTAAGAGAAGTTAAATTAAACAAAGTACAATTTAACCAAGGATTTGGCTAGAGAAAGAGGGATAACCTTCACGGTGACCCAAAGAAAGACGGCTAAACTACATTGCTAACGGGATGTCAAATGTCAATCAATAACAACGTTAATATTGGCCGGGCAAGTTTCAGAAGGACTTTTGACTTTATTATAGTTTTAAAATGAATGTAATTATAAATAAAAATTTATATCTACTTTCATGAAAAAAAATTCTGCAACGGAATATAAGAAACTCTTGACCAAGAAAGGGGTTAATAATGTTTGTATGCAGGAGCTTTACTTGTGTTAAAACATAAGGTGGTTTGACCAAGTATTTTCTTATTTCAGTTAGATTACATCAAGGATCGGTCTTAAGCCCATATCTTTTTTCTTTAGTCATGGATGTTCTCACTAGACATTTGCAAGAGTTTGTACCTGGTGTATGCTTTTTGCTGATAATATTCTTCTTTTTTATGAGACTAGAGAGGGAGTTGAAGGTAAACTTAAATTATGGAGGTCAATCTTAGAGTCTAAAGGCTTTCGTTTGAGTAGATCTAAAATTGAATACATGGAGTATAATTTTAGTAATAATAGATCTAGTGAGGGGATTGTGACTTTAGGTGATCAAGTCATTAATAAGAGTACACGTTTTAGATATATGGGGTCTATTATTCAGAGTGATGGTGAAATAGATGGAGATATTATTAGTAGAGTTCAAGTTGGATGGTTGAAGTGGAGGAATGCATCGAGCTTGTTTTGTGATAGAAAAGTCCCTCTCAAATTTAAGAGAAAATTCTATAAGATGGTAGTGAGACCTACAATATTTTATGATGCAGAATGCTGAACTTAGCATTAACAAAAAATAGTTAGAAAAAGAAAACTTACAGCTTCCATTAGAGCTAAAATTTCAGATTCCTTGAGAAAAGCGCCAACTCTTTCTAAACCAGACTTGAGTTCCTCATATGTGATTTGGCCACTATTGTCTGCGTCAAGCATCTTGAACATTTCTTTCAAACCAGCGATTTCTTCTTCTGACAAGCTCTCAGCAATAACCTATATAAGTTCAGTTTTCATGTTTAGACCACAAGTGCGCAGGAATAAGATTGAGTAAGTTCATTTAAACTACTGTAGCATTTCGAGAAAGTATCTTATAGAACGGGAAAAAAGAACTAAAGAAATAGAGATCCTCTTATCCAAATAAGCACATTTTAAATAACCATAAGATGAAAACAAGAACAATAAACGAAGGGATGATTTATATAGGATTCTATTGCCCTACAAGAAGAACTGTAAAAGAAATTCTTCCAAGATATTAGAAAAGCTACGTAATATCTATAAAATAATAAAACCATTCAGGAAAAATGACAACTGACAATACCTGGGAACAAAAAACCAATAGAACAATAAACTTATGAAAATAGTCATATGCTGCTTAATATTTATTTCACATTTCATAAGTACAGATGTATATAGTAATATTTACTCTTTTATCATATCTTGTAGAAAAAATACTCTTCATTAAATTTCCTGTCTTGCAGAAAAAACTATTTTCCATAAACTTATTTAGAGTTGGCCAGTTGGGTATTGGGTATCTAAGTATAAAAACTTGCAATAGATGGATGCATCTTGGAAGTAAAAACTGCAAATAGATAGAAGAAAAATGTAGGAATACAAATTTGGGGTTGATTTTTTATTACTTCTTCAACAATAACGAAATAGAATTGATCTACTATATGAGAGGTAGATCAGCTCTCCCACAAATCCTACTCGTCACTAGGAAACTCAAACCAAACACTAGAAAATAAATTCAGCACCTTTCTCCCCTTAACCCTAGACAAAACCCCATCTTAAATAGCCCTCGCACACAATAAACACAATTAAATCCTTCCTAAATAGTATAAACACAAATAGAGAACATTCCTAAATAATTAGATCCTTCTCAAACAGTATAAACACAATTAAAAATCTTCCTAAACAACTCCAATTGATTTCTCCTCCTTACATAATGAATAATAGCTCTCCTGGGTCCCACAAGGGGGCAAAAATCTCCCCCTCTGCTACCCCTGGTTCTGCTCAACCAAAGGATTGGTTCGGCCAATCTGGCTAGGCTGACCAAATGCAACCCCCCCCCCCGGCATATCAATACCCCCCTCCCCCCAAAAGACACACCTCGTCCTAAAGGTGGAAGGATGAGAAGTATCTCTTGATAATCTCGCATGGCTTCCATGTGGCTTTGTACTCCGGTAAATCATTCCACTTGATTAGTACCTCTTGTGCTCATGTCTCCTCTTGGAGGCACCCCTTCTACTCCCAATGGTTCCAAAATGACCTCCATGTCTTTTGTCAAAGTCAAGGGTAATGAAGACGATGTATGATCTCCTATCGCTCATCTTAGTTGTAATGGTAATCCCAACCGATAAACCACTGCTCCAATGCACTCCAAAACCTCATAATGCCCAAAGTATCGTGGGGCAAATTTCTCATTCCTCCTCCTGACTAGTATCTTCTGCCGATAGGGTCTCAGCTTCGAGTAAACTATATCTCCTGGCTTGAAGTGTATTTCTCTCCTTTGCTCATCAACCTTCCTCTTCATGATTTGTTGGGACCTCAATAGATGACCCTTGAGCTCTACTAATATCTTGTCCCTCTCCTCCAAGATCTACAATGGATACTGGTGTAGTGTTTTACTCATTATGTATCAAATGAGGTGGATCTCTCCCATAGAGAATCTTAAAAAGGGTGGTCTATGCTGCTGAATGATACAAAGTGTTATATCAATACTGCCCAAGCAATCCATTTTGCCCAACTCTTCAGCATATCCGATATAAAGCATCGCAAATAGGTCTCCACACTCTTGTTGACCACCTCCACCTAGCCATCTATTTGAGGATGGTATGTCGTGCACCTCTTCAAGACTATCCCCAATAAATGGAACAACTCTTTCCAGAAATGACTGAGGAACAGCTTATCTCTATCTGACAAAATGGATTCTGGAAATCCATATAAGCACACCGCTTCCCGTATGAAAGCAGTATCCACAGAGACCTCCAGACCATGCAACTTCACCAATTAGGCCAACCCTACTCCATATATTGTCTTAACAATGGTTTTGAGTGAAACCATGATTCGGCACAGGCTAGCATCTCCTTACAGCACCACTCGCCTCCCCTCCACCTAAATCTTTATAGTCAAGGATTTCCAATCATCCTGATCGTCTGTAACCACTTCATCCCTATAATCACATTAGTGCTCCCCAAATTCAAGGGAAGAAAATCCTCCACTATTTGTATGCCCTAGAGTATCAGTACCAACCTTCTGTAAATCCCCCTACTCACTTTCTTCCCTATCCCCATCAAGACTCCAAAGCTCCCTATATCCACCAACTTCAATCTCAACTGCTACATGACTTGATTAGAGATAAAGTTATGAGTAGCCCCGCTATCCACCAAGATCACCACTGGTCGCTCTCTAATCCATCCTCTCACATTCATGGTGTGATTTAGAGTAAATCTCACTAATGAGTTAAGAGACACTTCTGACACATCAAGATGTAGGTGCTCTCTTCCTGCTTCTGCTTTCTCCTCCAACTCCTCGTTGTCAGACTCCTCAAAAATTATAAGGAACTGGAGTGTGCGATCCTTACACCGATGGTTTAGTGCATACTTCTTATCTCATCGGAAGCACAAAACCTTCGCTCTCTTGTCCTGCACCTCTGCCTCTGTGAGGCACTTGAAATTGGCCCGGAGTGAACTCCCCCACTCTTCTCCCTAGGTGCCTCCCGATGAAATGACATCGTCTGGATCATCGGTGCCTAGGAACTTGGTCCTCTTTATCTATCTCCGATCCTCCACGATCTAGGCTAGCTCCATCATCTGCCTCAACCCCTTCGGCCTCAACAATTAAAGGTCTAACTATATGTCGAGCTTTAGGCCCTTCATGAAATTTTCCTCCAATACTGCCTCTGAAATTCCCCTTGACTGCCCCAAATGCAACTCAAATCTCTCCCTATAGTCCATGATGGTCCCCTCTTGATTGAAGGCAAAGAATTGCTAGTGTAGGTCCCCTTCTTGAATGGCTCAGAAACGCTCTAATAAGCAATCCTTAAACTCTTCCTAAGAGTGGATTCGATATCTAGCCTCCATCCATTGAAACCAGGCGAGGGCTTTCCCTCCATACATATCCTTACGGTCGTAAGTTTTTCCTCTTCAGTCAACCAATTCATCGCAAAATACCTCTCCACCTGATACACCAACCCATGGGCATCCTCCTCTTTAAATATCGACATCTTCAACTTCCTCACCCTAGCATCTCCACTCTAACTTCCTCTCCCTCCAAAGGTTCCCCCTGTACATCGAGGGTGTGAATCTTACCTCTCTTCCATCCTCCTTGCATGACCCAATCCCCATCTCTGATCGCCCACTCCCCTTGCATGAAATGCCTCCCATAGGGGTTGGCCACCATACCACCTCCACCACAAAATTCCCTCATTGTTATCCCCCATCTGAAAACCCTGATTCTCCCCTTATCGAAGCCCTAGGAGGTGGCTCTTAATGAAAGAAACTCTCCTCGTCGAACTCCTGTCTGATCTCCTTACCCTTAGATTCAGCTAAGAAAATCCCGATCAAATGTTGGTTAGGGTTAGCAACTAGTAGAGTTCTGGATTGAATCTCCATGAGCTTCCTCATTATCTCATCCAACCCTCCAAATCGGCTCTCCATCCGCTCCATGGCTGAAAACCTTTCTTCGATGGTTGAGAAATTGTCCTCCATCAACGCATCCACCTTTGCTTCCATCTCTCCAAAATCTCGCTCTGATACCAATTTGATGAGCCTTGGAAGTAAAAATAGCAAAAAATGCAGGAATATAAATATGGAGGCTGGTTTTTTATTACTTCTTCAACAATAACGAAAGATACAATTGAGTAACTATTCGAGAGATAGATTGGTTCTCCCACAAACCCTAGCCACCGCTAGGAAACTCACACCAAACCCAAGAAAATAAACTCAGCACCTATCTCCACCTAACCCTAGATAAAAATCCCACTTAAATGTCCTCTCACACAATAAACACAATTAAAACCTTCCTAAATAACATAAACATAATAGGAAACATTCCTAAACAATATAAAGACAATTAGGAAACCTTTCTAAACAGCCCCCCCTTGATTCCTCCTCCTTACCTAATGAATAATAGCTCCCCTAGGCCTAAAAAAGGGGCCGAAATCTCCCCTTCTGCTGCACTTGGTTCCGCCCAACCAAAGGGCTGGTTCAGCCAGTGCTAGGCTGGCAAGGTGGCCCTCCCTTGGCTTATCATAGACTTGAGATGGAATCGTTTCAAACACGTTGGTATACGTTGGTATGCACTATTAACGCAAGTCTCAAAGTTATTATTTGATGAAAGTGCAAGATATGTATGTTGAGACATGCAAAATGAGGTTTGAGTATTTTTCTTAAGTTGTTGATGCTATAGCAGTAGCTTTGATTTTATTTTCAAAAATCTTAATTTTAATTTAATTCCTTTAATCAAGCCAACAATGATGCATACGAGAAAGAAATAATTTCACTAATGATAAGAACCCCTTGTTCTAGTTCAGTTTACCTAGTTTGATATAGTTTTTTCTAAATTTCCTTCGGTTGGTTGGTTCGGTGATTTGATGGATTGCATCGGTTAGATCACTGGTTTGATGCCTTAGGCCAAGAGCATGATCCTTCTGTTCTCACTATTCCAACTCCATGCTTGACTATGTATTTCGGTTGCTCTGATGGAATCCATGGTTAACCTTTATGCTCGTTGCTCTAGTGTGCAATCATGTAATCATGGTCCTTCAATTTGCGGCCTTATTGTAGGTACTTGCAGCAAAATTCCAGCACAATTTACAAGAAGGTTCCAGGGCAGGGTTATGATATTGGATTACTGAGGCAAGTAAATTTTAATATTTACTAAATAAAATTCTCCATTTACTCCCAAAATTTTAGTATTAGTTGGATTTAAATTCTTCAAGCGCGGTACATATTTTGATTGCCAAATTGCAGGAGAAGCATCTCTTTATGCTGGCAGGAAGGCCTAAATTTCTAAATTTGACAAATTCTTTCCATATTTTTTCTTCTGCAATTTTTGTAATTCATGTCATTGATTTGCATGTATGATTGGATTTGATTAAAGTTTGGATTGCTAATTGCCGTGTATTTTTTATGACCATGTTGCTTTCATTGATCCTAAATTTCCTAGCTAAATTTCTATTTGACGATAATTAAATTATTGTTTGGGGTGAATTTTGCAAGTTTTCTGGTTTTCATCATATTTTGTCTAAATTAAAAGATGGTGAATTAAGAATTTTACCTCATGTGTGATTAGGAAACCCTAAATTTAAGAAATCATACATCAACTATGCTACTGTAGTGACTAATGGTGCCTTAGTATGTAGTAGTGTCTAACATTTGCATAGCATGCAAAAAATATTCATTCACTAAAAAAAAATGCAGGACAGGAAAATTCTGCATGCTCATAGTAAAAAAGGTAAAAACATCCATTGAAATTTTTTTATTCATTAAGCATGTCATGATTATGTATTGGCATGCAAAGCATATAGGTTGTTGTGACCTGCCAAACCAAGATTCTATGGCTGTAGAGCCAAAATGCAGTATTGATATTTGATAGTAAGTTGTTAGTCTGGATAAGGTAGCTCACCCTAATTGCTATCTTCTTAAGCTTATTTGTTGTAGAAAATTGTTTTAAGCGAGTTAGAACAGCGGAATCAAGAGGCTTATCTGGGGCAACTCCATCAACTTGAGTCCAAGGGTGGCCTGCCAAAAACGAGAAGCAAAACATAAATAAAAATTTCACAATTGAAAATCAATTAGGTCCCTTCATCTATCTTATCTATCAAAAAACATTTTTGGGTTGTTTGTTGATCTGAGATGATCTGAGAAATATAATCAAATCGGCAACTTGCCAAAGCTTCAATTAAAACTGGAAAATTCTCTATTATTCCTCTGTTGGACATGGAAACTGCACTTTATTCTCTATTATTCCTCTGTTGGACATGGAAACTGCACTTTATTCATGACAGGTAACTTGACAGCGAGGCTGAAAATTCCGAAATATCCAATATATATTAGAAATTTAGTTGTACGATCGTATAACTGTGAATAACATTTTGCTTTTTGCCTCTTACTATTTCAGAAAGCTTAAGAACATTTCTGCTTTTAGAGATAATGGCCTTAAACAACATAATAATGAAAAATGATATGCATGACAAAATCGTTAAACACAGCTACACGGGCTCATTCACCAACGTAAAAACGCACAGATCTTCACTATGAATGCTTCAGTTTGACAAAAAATGAAATGGAGCTTAGAATTTCAAGTTTTTGGAGTCCTCAAAAGCAATTGTAGTATCCTTCAATTACCAATTAAAAAAGGTTTAAGGATTTCTACTATTAGAGTTGATTGCCCGTGACAACATAATTGTCATAAAAAATGCAAATTCAATCTTAAGAAGGAGCATCGTTAATTAATCAAAACAGAGATCCACACGCCTTAATTATCTTAAGTATGAAATATAGGCCTTACATAGAACTTCATGGGCAGTTAGACGTTTTTTGACATCCCTCACCAGCATTCTCCTAATTAGATCCTTTGCACTTTCCGAAATTTCAGGCCATGGCTCTGATGAGAAGTCAAGATCGCCTTTCAAAACTTGCTCAAAGATTCCCTGTTCTGTTTCTGCATCGGCCAATAGAAAAAAATCCAAATGAGTTATTAATCTGGAGTGAAGTCATCATAAACAGAAGAATTATACTAAGGAAGAAAGCAATTATGAGGGCTTAGGAATTCAATAAGAACTATTACCATCCCAAAATGGAGGAACACCGCTCAATAAAATATAAATCATAACTCCAGCACTCCAGACATCTGATTCTTGTCCATAATGCTTCTGCAACACTTCAGGTGCTACATAGTATGGGCTCCCAACAACATCAGTAAAGGCATCCCCTACAGAAAGAAGGCATCTCATGTTATAGACAATACAAGAAAAAAAGATTATATTCAAATCATTTGTATCAAGTGAAGTAACTGCAACGTGAAGTTAAATGTTAAGGGTACTTAAATATCAACAAGGTCATGAAGTAAACTAAGAGCATTATACCTGGTCATCATAGTAGGGTACGCGCATTTTTCACGGCCACAAATCATGTAAGAAACGACATTTTAACACTATATGAATGGCATGTCTGAGAAATCAAAGAAAAATAAAAAAAACAATGTAATTTGTAAAGCAGAAGATTGTTCTTTCTCGTCCCTCAGCTATATCCCAAGGCAAATCTGAATTTTCTTGCTTCTGCTTTTGTAAATGTTGATACTCCAATCCAGACTAAGGATTACAAGAAATTATAATGCACCATTCTAAAATATGAAAGAAAGCATCTTGATGCTCAAATAAAAAAATATGAAATGGACACGATAGTTTTCATGGCATGTCCAACAAACGGATGGCATGACTTACCATCGCGCATACGTGACAAAATTACTGTTATGAATTAAAATCCAAGATCAACCAACAATGATGGCAAAGTTGTTTTGCATATTTTGAACTGGCCTGTAACGACTAGATGATGGGCACGCTAGAAAATCTATTCAGAGAACTTTAGTGTCTTGTACACTAAAATGACAAGTTATATGGCGCCACAACACCTAATACAGTTCAAGAAGATCAATAGGAGAAAATCAATGAGGCGTCATTTGTTTTGCTAGTGAGTCTGAGACCCGTGGGGGAATTCCTTTTTCTTCTTTCATCCATCAAATTGTTTGTGAAAGTGCATGGAAATATATATATATATATATATATATATATATATAGATAGATAGAGAGAGAGAGAGAGAGAGAGATCACCAAAAAATTTCCTTAATCAAGTGCAAATCTTGATGAATATCCAAATTAAATTCAAGATCATCTGAACTCTAATTTGGCCAAAATTAGAGTCAAATTGAACTTCTTACTAAGACGAACCCAGCGACTCCAAAATCGGTCCAATCCAAGCCCAAATTGGATCAAATATAGAGCTTAAGGAATAGCGTGAAGCTTTAGAGCATTATTTGGATGACCAAATGATATCCAAATATAGCATACTCATAGTTGAATCGAGCGGCTCGACAAGATGAATCTAACGAGCTCAAGATCACTTAATTCCAACATCATTAAGACAATTAAATGCTAAATGAATGCTCTATGATCGAGGGAATTAATATGAACCGTTTGATGGAGCACTCAAACAATACCATGAACATTCTTCCTATTTACGGAGCATGCTACTATCAAAATCTATAAATAAACTCTCACCCTCTACATAAAAGGGATTTTTGGGGGCTTGGACTTTGGAGACTTAGACCCTGGGCTAAAGACTCAAGAGAGCTCTGAGACTTAAAGCATCTCAGAGCTCCACCTCGACGCCATCGCCGGCGAACCCTCTCCACTAGGCCGCCACTATTGGACCTCTACCCTACCATCACCGTCAGACCTCTGCCCGATCATGGCCTTCAGACCTTTGTCTAGCAGCCATCGTCGGGCCTCACTCCAACCACCGTCGCTCATAGACTATGGTCCCTTCGACCATTGTTCTCAGTCGACTACGGTCCCTCCGATCACCATCGCTCATCGACTACAGTCCCTTTGACCTCTGTCACCTGCTGACTACAATCCCTCTGACCTCCGTCGCCCGCCCACTACAGTCCCTACAACTCCCGTCGCCCGACAAATACGGTCCCTCTGACCACCATCGCCCGCCGACTACAGTCCTTATGATCTCCATCGCCTACTTACTATGGTCCCTCTTGCCACCATCACCTGCCAACTATGGTCCCTTCAACGCCGGTTTGCTATGATCCATCTGATCTCTGTCGCCTGTTGACTATGCTCTCTCGAATCTTTATCACCTAACAATGGTGCTCAAACCTCCCTTGCCCACCAATTGTAGTCTCTTCGACCTTTGTCACCCGACTACTGTCCCTCCACCTTTGTCGCCCGCCGATTACAGCCCTTCTGACCTCCGACCTCTATTGCCCGCCGACTACGGTCCTAGTGACCTTCGTCTCCCTCTCCGACTTTCGTCGCCCTCCGACATCCATCTCCCTCCGACCTCTATGGCCCACCAACTACGGTCACCCAGACCTTGGCCCTTCGACCTCCGTCGCCTATCAACTACAGTCCATCCTACCTTCGTCATCCGTCAACTACGATAATGGTCCCCTCTACCTCAATCACCCGATAATGGTCCCCTCTACCTCAGTCACCAGACTACGGCCCGACCTCCATCACCCGACTACGATCCTACCAACCAAACAAATAGGCTAACACGCTCTTGAGAATAGCTCTCATGTCATTGGATTCTCCCAACTCCAACTATGTAATGTGTTATGAGCCAACACCTTCCCCAAAGGAAGAACATCATTTGTAATCAGCAACCAACACTAGTGGAATCATTTTAAGTGAATCAGGCTCAGTGGCTTTTCCCCTTTTTAGCAGTTTCTATGTAAACATTTGTGTGACTTATGAATGTTGTACCCCTTTCTTTTATTTTCTTGTGTGTTAGATCATCGTATAAAGCTAGGAAGCTAAACTTTATATCTTTATACCACGAATATTTCAGCCCACAACATATATAATACTTGAACTCACTCAAACTTAGCTCATTTACACTAATGGATGTGAAAATCGAGTTAGCATAACAAATTAAATCCACATTAAACAGCACTAAAAAGGGTTTTTGGGCTTAGTGCGCCATGAGTGCGCGCACGCGTGTGTGAAGTCGTAGGTTCAACTATTCGAATAGCAGCATGAGTGTGTGTGAGCTCATAAGTTCAAATACCTCATGTGTGTTAGTATTATGCTTCAGCATGCAACATTCCCCCCCAAAAAATATGGGTTACCGCAGGAGAAGTTTGCCCAAATAAAAAGTCTTTAAAGCATACCAGGCTTAAAAAAGATTGATAGCCCAAAATCAATCATCTTCAGCGGTGACGACTCCATCATGTTGACAAAGAGAAAATTTTCAGGCTTGAGATCCCGGTGCATCACCCCTAACGAATGGCAGGCTTCCACGACCCCAACAATAACCCTAGCAAGCTCTGCCGCAGCTTTCTCCGTGTAATGTCCCTTCTGAATAATCCTATCAAAAAGCTCTCCGCCGGCACACAACTCCATGACAAGATGCACGGCCACAGCATCCTCAAAAGCATCAACAATTGAGATGATATTTGGGTGACCAGACAAGTGGTGCAGGATCTGGATCTCACGGCGGACATCTTCGACATCCTCTGGCGTCAGCAGCTTTCTCTTGGCAATAGACTTGCAAGCGAACTCCTTCCCCGTGGCTTTCTCAATGCAGAGGTAAGTGGTACCGAACTGCCCTTGGCCAAGCTTCCTTCCGATGCTGTATACGTCCTTGAGTTTCCCCGTGCTGCGCTTGAGAACGGAATCCGTCTGGAGGCCCGCGCTGCGCAATCGTTGAACCAAACTAGGTTTCTTCTTCTCCCTCGATTGTTCTGGGAGTTTGGTTTCCTCCTCCACCGTTGTTGTTGCCTGTGCTGCTTCTGCCCTGGACTTGGACGGCAATTGAGGCGGCAGCGGCTTGATCTCCTCTTCAGGGATTTTGACTGGTTCAGGGGGCTTATGGGCGAATATATCCTTGGATGCCTCGTTGGAAGACGAAGAAGCGGGGACAGGGAGGGATTCGCGTGCTTCATTGAGGCGAGTACGAGAGAATGCGGAAGAGACAGATTGGAAAAAGCCGCGGACGTCGGTGTTCGGACCGACGCAGTTGTTACCCATGCAGAGCCCAAGGCGATCGGGCCCTCAGTTCTTCATCAGTGAACGAGATAGATATTTCTCAGCCTGCGGCATTGCAATCGGAAACCTCAAGAAATGAGATAAACAATGGCATGCAGAGGCGGGCAAATGCCGATGGAACTCGGAAGTGGGAAGGAACTAGGGTTACGGAATTGCTGGCGATCGAGTCGATTGTGCAACGAGAAGCAACGGCAAAAGGGTTGAATCGAGCGAGAGCGGCGCAACAAACTGCTTGCAGCTGACGGAGAATATTCGGATGATGAGTCTGATCGGGACAGCTGATTCTTAGCGCGTGCGCGTCCATTTAAGGAAGTGTATAATGTATATATATCAGATATAAATAATCAAATGATGCTCAAGTAGATTTTATAATTTAATATTTTTTTTATAATATAAGTAATTAAAATATTACCCATTCACTTATCACATGTTTTTTAAATCGATTTTTTTATATATATTTACAATAGAACAAGTTCTTTTAAATTATATTGTATTTAATTATTTATCATAAAATAAATTCTAGAACTTTTAATTTATCATTTTTTATTATAATATCTTAACATAATTTTTTTTGTCATATGAAAGTATAGAAGTATAAATTTTGTTTATTTATTTATGCTTCTATTTCAATGAAAAATAAATATTAATAATATAAAAAGGCATAAATTTTCGGAGCACATAGATTTTATATTCCTAAATAACTAATACTAATATGGTACTTCATTAAAAAAAATCATTTGATCAAACATAAATTTCAATATAATTTTAAAATTAAAATTTTTAAATTAAATTAATGGCCATAAATTTCAATTTCATTAAATTTAGAGTTGAACTAAACACCTCAATGAAATGGTCCTAATTACATAAAAAGTGTTTTGATTAAAATTTAAATGTGTTCAAATCAGGCACTTGGAATATAGTTGTAACATTAATTGAATGGACAAACAGTCTTTAAATATCCTTGATGAGAGGAATCCAACAAGTGTGAGAGCACTCAATTTTGAGATCATTAAGATACTTAAATGCTAACAAAATAATTTATTATTGAGGAAATTAATATGGGTAACCTAACGGAGATTTGAAGGATCAATTATCATTGCACAAATACCATTGTCCAACCGTGATCTCTTGACTACGATTTATAACCACTATCGCCCAATCTTCTTCACCTGATGTTGCCTTCTGATCATCATCATCAATCTTGCTGTATCCATGAATATTCGCGGCGGTAGAGAAATATAAAGTTTAACGTCTTACCTTTGTACGAAGATCTAGCACACAATAAGATAATAGAGAGGGTGTAGCATTCTTAACAGACACCAAGATTTTTATGTGGAAAAATATAAAAAAGGGAAAAACCACAGGGCATGACCCAGTTTAAAATGAATCTATTAGTTTTTGTAGTTAATTACAAATGAGGCCCTTCATTGGATGGAAGGCATTAGCTTGATGCAAACAAATATACATCATATAGAATGTTTTACATGGTAGAAATTGGAAGAATCATTATTGATATTTTAGTTTGGTCGGCAATACCATAGTTGGTGGGCGACGGAGGTTAGAAAGACGGTACTAGGATGTCGGTAGTCGAAAGGATTGTAGTTGGACGATGGAGGTCGGAAGGCCCATAATCAATGGAGGAGGTCGAAAGGACCGTAGTGTGATGCCCCATAATATAATTTTAAAAAAATATTCTATTTATTATTTATGATTTGGAGTTATAATTACTCTAGAAAAATTTAGCAAAGTCAAAATATGGACTATTAAAATCTACTCGCCTTAAAAAAAATATCGTGTCCGATATTTCCTTAAGGATCTAGGCACAAAAATCAAGATAAATCAAATCTGTATAATCAAACTCGTTGAGAAATCATATAGTCATGCAATTCATTATGTCACATGTCATTCAATTATGCATGCAAACTAATACACTTTAATCTACCCAATCTACCAAACTCTTAATCAATTCATACAACACTGGTAACAATCAACTCTTTCAAAACTATGCTCTGATACCAATTATGATGCCCCATAATCTAAATTGAAAGAATTATTATGTTAATCGTTTACGATCTAGAGTTATAATGACTCCAGAAAAAATTTAGCAAAAGTCGAACTATGGGCTATTACACATAGTCGGCGGGCGAAGGAGGTTGGAAGGACCGTTGTTGGTAGGAAATAGAGGTCGAAAAGACAATTATTGGACGACAAAGGTCATAAGGCTCGTAATTAATGAAGGAGGTCAGAATGACCATAGTCGATAGACGATGGAGGCCGGAAGGACCGTTGTTGGCAGGCGACGAAGATTGGAAAGATTATTGTATGGCAGTGGAGGTCGGAAGGACAATAGTCGGTGAAGGAGGTTGGAAGGACCATGGTCAGTTGGCGATGGAGGTCGGAAGTTCGGCGATGGGTTGAAGTTCACCTTCAGGCAAAAGTTCAAAGATGGACAAAAGTCTAACGACGGGCATAAGTTCGGTGATAGGCAGAAGTCCCACATTGGGTAGAAGTTCCAGGAATGTCCAACGACGGGCATAAGTCTAGTGATGGGTGGAAGTCCAGTGTCGGACAGAAGTTCGGCGACTCTTGAAAGTCCGACGTTAGGCATAAGTCCGACGACGCGTGAAAGTCCAATGTAGGTTAGAAATTCGGTGACGGGTGGAAGTCCAATGTTGGGTAGAAGTTCGATAAAAGTCCGAGAACTAGCAAAAGTTTAGCGACTGGCAGAAGTCCATCATATGGTAGAAATCTGGCGACAGATTGAAGTTCGACGTCGAGTAGAAGTCCGACGAAAGTCCATCAACGATCATAAATCCAGTGTCGGGTAGAAATCCGACAATGGGTGGATCTCCGGTGACGGGTGGAAGTTTAATAAAATAAGACTTCAAATAATCCAAAATTAAATTATGGAAGTTTCAACTTTAAATATTACATCTAAATTTATGTTTGGATATAATTTTTGATGATGACTCAATGTTGATATTGTATGTCATTTCGGTTGGTCTTTTATTTATTATGTCATAATTACTCACTAAATAATAATAAGTACATTCTTGAATGTTACCATATTATTTTCTTATGAAATTACTACTAATTAACTTTAATGACTCAGATTCAGCCACAGATCTTATGAATTTGGGCTTTACATAACACCCCACCATCTTTTTATTATTATTATTATTTTTTTTTTTTTTTTGCTAAAACTTAGATTTGTTTAAACCCTAAATCATGATAGAAAATAACATCAAGCACTTGAATTTTGCAAAAAAAAAAAAACACTTGAATTTTTGCAAACACATGTTTGATAATGTTCAAATTTTAACAGGCCTAAAATCTATCAAATTTATTTTACAAGATTACTAAGATTTTTGTTTGTGATAGTTTTTTATCGCTTTTTTAAAGCAGATTTTTAGTAAAAAAAATTGAATTAAAATTTTTTGTACTAAAAAATAGTTTTAGAAAGCAATAAAAAACTATCTCAAACAAGATTAATTATTTTGTGTGGACGCCGAACACCGTCCGAAGACTAACCAGAATGCATCATGTCACACTTGTGCTCGTTACCAAGGCTCGGTATTCCTATGTACCACGGCTCGGTACCACTGACATTGCACATCTTCGGACGGTGATTTGCCTCCGGTCTCCGCACAAAATAATTTCACCTCAAGCAAAGCTAAATCCTACCCTAAAAATTATAAATTTAATAAATAATAAGTGTTCTTATGTTAATTTTCTCATGCTTTGGGGAAAAAAACTTGGGAATTTTTTTAGAATGTTATACTTTGACATGAATTTCTTTCCTCTACATAGAAAATTCAAATTTACTCTTTTGAGGTAATTGCATAAGAAATTTGTTATTTTTTACTATTAATTTTTAACTTATTTTTAATGACGCATAAAATTACTGATAACACCCTTAAAAAATATAGACAATAAGTTGAGAAAATGCAATAGCAAAAATTTAATATGAATTAGAAACAAATATCAAATATACTTATTTATAGGTGTTCTTTAAGGTAAGACAATTAGTTTGGTTCTATTAAATGATCTATAAAAAAATGTTCTTAATTGCTGGCCCTTTTTTTTTATTCTTTTTCTTGTTCAGCTCCTATTAATATTTTTGTTATAGATATTATGATGGAGATTTTCAATTATTTGCCTTAAATTTAGAGTTTTTTATATTTAGGATTTAATAACTAGATCAATATTTGAAGAGGAATTAACGCAGTAGTGACGTCTCATTATTGGAGCCAAAAGGAGTTGTAAGATTAAATTAAAAATGCAAATAATATGGCCTTTAGAGCTTAATAGGCATTAATATCTGCCACATGCGGTATTCGTTTGTAGGCAAGAGAGGAGCGAAAAAGAAAAATGAAAGCGATGCTCGTGGTTGTGAGTCGCGAGTCGTGAAAGAGAAGCAAAGGGAAAAACGAAGTAGACCGTTTGGGTTGAGTGCTAAAATTACACAAGATTCTTTAAACTATTTTCATTTCAACAAATTTAAGTGAGTTTCAAATTCAATCATTTTAATACAATTTCTGCTAAAATTTATTCGAGATTCTTTAAAATAAAGTTTCAAATAAAAGTTGAGGATTTCAACTAAAACTTATGTTTTTTTATGAGATTTTAATAAACATATAGAAGAAAAGTAAATGTATGGAATACAGAGGACAAAACACTTTAAAAAATATATAGAATGTAATTATATCTACAAAGTTTTACTCTAATATTATATGTATGCAACAAAAGAACTATGAAAAATTAATTACTTGCTTGGTAAGGAAGCCTCCCTTTCCACTTTGCTTGGTGGTGATTAGGGGTGTCAATATTGGACACGACCTAAAAATCTGACCCGAATACGACACGAAAACTTTGGGTTCAGGTTGACCCGAACCCGAACCGGGTCGAGTTCGGGTTAGAGTTTTCGACCCCCGTATCAGGTCGGGTTCGGGTTGACCCGAAAACCCGGAAATGACCTGGATTGACCTGCTGACTGAGGTGCCCGGGTGACCATCGCTGCACGTGGCCAATCCAGTGTGGCAGCGTGACCCCCTTGGCGCTTGCCCGCTGATCGAGTTGCCGCAGCCGGGTGATCGAGGCCTGCCCATCACTGCCCTATTGTGGCGCCGTGTCCCGAGGTCCGCCGTCCCCATGAGGCGTGATCGTGTGTGGGCTAGCCTAGCTTGCCACGTCAAGCCATCCAAGTTCGCACCCAGCCATCCAGGTCTGTGTCCCTGTGTCTAGCCATACAGGTCTGCATGCCCGCATCCAGCTATCCATGTCTGCACCCGCGCCCATGTCCGGCGCCCGGTTTTGGGTCGTGTCGGGTTGACCCGAACCCGAAGCGGGTCGGGTTTGGGTCTTGAAAATCGACCCGTTTGTAAAAATGGGTCAGATACGGGTTAACCCGAATAGTATCGGGTCAGTTCCGGGTTTGACCCGAACTCGACCCGTGACCCGAAATTGACACCCCTAGTGGTGATTGGGTAAAGACCTACATTACTGATTTAGGGTTTAGGGGCCAAGTGTCATGTGTCCTCCCTTGCCGCCCCTCGCTCCGCCAATAAATGAACGAATAAAGATTTATAATGACAGTCTTCATGCTTACACAAGGCTTAGACATTTGATTTAGAGATAAGATGTTAAAGAGAAAGACAAAATTTAAAAGTGATAGCCGCTCACCATATTAGAGACACTCAGGCCCCACTAAGATGGTCAGGTATTAGAGCCGTATTATCACCGAGGCCCATGAGAAGGTTAGAGAACTGGAGCAAAGTACTTGTCAGCTAATAGGGCCCAAGTTCTGAGAATGGTTTAGATGAATAACATATGTCCGAGCGGATCTTGCGAACCAGGTGGCGACAATGCCGATCAGGAGCAGGTGTTGTAAAATACTGCCTCTTGACCATATAGTTCGTTGGAGGGTTAACATCGCAATAGACTGCGTGTGTGCTCCGGAGAACTTACAGTAGATGGAGCACGAAGTATCGGTGAGCTTATCTCTCGGCTAGAGCTTATCGATAAATCAGAAACACCGATTTGCTCATCCACGGATGACCAGAGTGGGGCTCGTTTGCTTGAGCTCGATCAATCAAAATAGCGATCGCCTTTACCATCCCCCTTTTAATACCCACCTCCCTACAATCAAATAGGTGGACCACAACAGCTAGTGAGAATAGTCGAGTAGCGAAGTGGTACCTAGCGAAGTAGAATATCTACATACTAGAGTCTATTTATTTTTGTAAAATTTATTATAATCTTGATTGTTATAGTAATTGATGAACTAAGCTGAGTCAGCTGAGCACTCAAGCATAAATGGTCGGTAAAGAATGTGGCTAGGGAGGTGGGGTTGATATTTCGTTGAGGATAGAGGGCTGAATGCAGACCACGCCATAAGATTTTGACAAAATATGAAACAAATATGATGCTCCTTACTTATCGTGAAAGAAAATCTCATAGGAAGTTGGAATAAGATGACGA